>CM037783.1:4941540-4991540 GCA_021229015.1 Solen grandis
ATGTATATATTTACAAAGATTACAATTTTCAAGACAAATACATCTCCGACGAAACCGATTTTCCAACAATTACAAATTCCAGACGACGAAAACAACACCATAAAACGGACAAATTATAGTACAATTGTCCATATACGCACAGACACACACAAGAGCGCGCGCGCAACACACACACACACACACATCATCATCATCATCATCATCAAAATGTATTAAAAAGGTCAGAGACAAAACAATAACGCAATTTGAGATCCATCTCAAAATATTTGAATTCGATTGGTCAAGAAACGATATTCCATACAAATCGTTCATTGTCGAGCTGAGATCTGGGACCAAGTTCAGCCACTTCTATGTGTTGAAATAATTGGCAGAGCTACGATCTACGATCCATCTCAACCATTCCATGAACATTTTCATTGGTCGAGCTACGATCTTCGATCCAGATCAACCATTTATAAAAGTTTATTTCACTGGTTGAGCTACGATCTACGACCCAGCTCAACCAATCCATTAACATTTTCAATGGTTGAGCTACGATCCGGCCCAACCATTTATTTTGGTTTAGTTCATTGGTTGAGCTACGATCTACGATCTAGGCGCTAACTTCACACACCTTGCGCAGTGTCCGTTTTCTCAAATGACCCGGTAGAAACAAGCATAGCACAATCACGTGATTCTTCTTGACCGGAAATCTTACTTCGTTAACGGACGAATTGCATACAGTAGTAATAAGGCAGTTACATTGTTCTTCAGAAACATATATGGACTAATGAAGTCATAATAATACCACATATCATCTTTTTGCACACTGAATAGCAATTCAAAATATGCATTGGAATGGGAATGAATGAAAACCTTGACATCTTATGTGTAAAACTATCCCGAGAAACAATTGCAAGTAGATGAGTACAAAGATTTCTGCAATACAACTTCTGTTAAATTCATGTTCATACAAATATTACAAGGGTTACACTTTTTCCTGACGACAACATTTTTCCCTAACAAATGCCATTTTTTCCAACGACTACAGAATTTCCCGACGGAAGCACTTTTCGAGACGAATGCAATTTTTCCGACGAGCACATAACTTTCCGACGAATTTGCAAAAATTCCCACGAATAACGACGAGCACCATTTATTCCTATAAATACAAGTTTCCGACGAGTACAATAATCCGGACGATAAAAATAACAAAAAATTTTCACAATAATACTAAATTCCCACAGATATTTTTCCCGACGAAAGAAAATTTCCCGACGGAAAATTTGACAAGTACAAATATTTTCGACGAAAATTTCCAAAAAAATTTAAATGTAATAATTGATATGCTTGCAATTTTCCGAAAAGTACAATAATCCCGACAAAGAAGACTAATATAAAAAGTTTTACGACCAATTTTAATGTTCACGACAAATATGATCTAGGACCCAGCTCGACCAGTCTATGAACATTTTCAATGGTCGAGCTACGATCTACGACCCAGGTCAACCATTCTATGAACATTTTCAATGGTTGAGCTACGATCTACGATCCAGCTCAACCATTTATTTTGGTTTATTTGAATGGTTGACCTACGATCTACGATCCAGGTCAACCATTCTATGAACATTTTCAATGGTTGAGCTACGATCTACGATCCAGCTCAACCATTTATTTTGGTTTATTTCTATGGTCGAGCTACGATCAACGACCCAGCTCAACCATTCTATGAACATTTTCAATGGTTGAGCTACGATCAACGATCCAGCTCAACCATTTATTTTGGTTTATTTGAATGGTTGAGCTACGATCTATAATCCAGATCAACCATATATTTTGGTTTATTTAAATGGTTAAGATTCGATCTACGACCCAGCTTGACCATTCTATAAACATTTTAAATGGTTGTGCTACGATCTATGACCCATATCAATCATATATTTTGGTTAATTTGAATGATTGAGCTACGATCTACGATCCAGAACGACTATTCTATGAACAATTTAAATGGTTGAGCTACGATCTACGACCCAGCTCAACCATTTATTTTGGTTTATTTGAATGGTTGCGCTACGATCTACGATCCAGGTTGACCATTTTTTTTTTGTTTATTTGAATGGTTGTTCTACGATCTACGACCCAGCACGACCATTCTATGAACATTTTCAATGGTTGAGCTACGATCTACGATCCAGGTTAACCATTTATTTTGGTTTATTTGAATGGTTGAGCTACGATCTACGACCCAGCTCGACCATTCTATGAACATTTTCAATGGTTGCGCTACGATCTACGATCCAGGTCAACCATTTATTTTGGTTTATTTGAATGGTTGAGCTACGATCAACGACCCATTTCGAACATTCTATGAACATTTTCAATGGTTGAGCTACGACCTACAATCCAGCTCAACTATTTATTTTGGTTTATTTGAATGGTTGAGCTACGATCTACGATCCTGGTCAACCATATATTTTGGTTTATTTGAATGGTTGAGCTACGATCTACGACCCAGCTCGACCATTCTATGAACATTTTCAATGGTTGAGCTACGATCTACGACCCAGCTCAACCATTTTTTGGGGTTTATTTGGATGGTTGAGCTACGATCTACGATCCAGCTCGACTATTCTATGAACATTTTCAATGGTTGAGCTACGATCTACAATCCAGCTCAACTATTAATTTTGGTTTATTTGAATGGTTGAGCTACGTTCTGCGACCCAGCTCGATCATTCTATGAACATATTCAATGGTTGAGCTATGATCTACGATCCAGGTCAACCATTTTATTTTTGGTTTATTTCAATGGTTGAGCTACGATCTACGATTCAGCTCGACTATTCTATGAACATTTTCAATGGTTGAGCTACGATCTACGACCCAGTTCAACCATTTATTTTGGTTAATTTGAATGGTTGCGCTACGATCTACGACCCAGTTCAACCATTTATTTTAGTTTATTTGGATGGTTGAGCTACGATCTACGATCCAGCTCGAGTATTCTATGAAAAATTTCAATGGTTGAGCTACGATCTACTATCCAGGTCAACCATTTATTTTGGTTTATTTGGATGGTTGAGCTACGATCTACAATCCAGCTCAACTATTAATTTTGGTTTATTTGAATGGTTGAGCTGCGATCTACGATCCAGGTCAACCATTTTTTTTTGTTTATTTGAATGGTTGAGCTACGTTCTACGACCCAGCTCGATCATTCTATGAACATTTTCAATGGTTGAGCTACGATCTACGATCCAGTCAACCATTTTTTTTGGTTTATTTATGGTTGAGCTGCGATCTACGACCCAGGTCGACAAAAAAAAAATTCGTTAAAGTGTTGAATTAAGATCTACGATCTACGCGCTAACTTCACACACCTGTAGTGCAATAGAGGTAAACGGTATTAAGCCGTAGAGCATTATCGAGCATTAAGTTGGTTCTTGCAGCGAAAAAGTAATGAATCTCATTCCCATTTCAATGTTTATATTAGTCGGGATTGTGTGTGTATGCGCGTATGTGTTTCCTTCTACCTTCTTTCTCTTATAATAATGTTAACTAAGTGTGTTTGCACAAATTTTATATGTCAAGAAGCTATGGTCCCTGCAAATTCATTCACCCACAATCGTTGATAGGGTATTTTGCATCGCCACCATTCCTACCATGTTTTTAGTGTGATACATATGTTACCCCCCCCCCCCCCCCCCAAAAAAAAAAAAGAAAAAAAAAAGAGGAAAATACTGCAACCCCTTCTAGAATTCAATCGCGAAATGAATATTTATTTCCAAAGTGTCAAAAAAATCTTTTTAATGCACATTGCCTAAAATACACGATAATCATGTTCACATAGCTTAAATAAAACCGCTCAGTGTTTTTCTCTAAAAATATAATTATGTCTACAAAATAACCGCAGATGGTTAGATATGGTTTAAATGATTTTTACATTGTTAGATTGTTAGTATCTGCCAAATAATTAATAGTGGATATCAGAAAACTTGTATTTGTTTCTACTACACTTAATAATGCTAAATGATAAAAGATGTATACTTTTTAAGTACCAAAGAAACCATAAGTCACATGTACAACGTATGCTATTTATTTGTGTGAATATCATACTTTTCTATAAAGTTATTTCTTCACCCAATAAAGAGCTCAATTTGTTCCCTGTTATACACTTATATTTATGTACTCGACAAATGAAAAAAAGATGAGGTTTTACACATTATTCAAATCTTGACAGGACATTTAATGATAACAGGTAAATATAGCACAAGGCTTAAGGTTGTGTGAACATAACAAAAATACAGACGGGAAGATTAAAAAAAAAGTCAGAAAAGAGGATTATACAAAAGGCATATATCAATCGGGAATCGAACACAGGTGGCCGCGGTGAGAGCACGGAATCCCAACTAAGAACAAGAAATCAGAGAAAATATATGGTATATTTGTTTAGTAGAAAATACTTTAATTCGCAGAACACAAACATCTCCTCGATAGTATAGTGGCAAGTTTCTCGACTTAGAGAAATTTGTTTTCGTGTATTAGGTGCGTTTTTTCTGAATTCCCACCAAAAAGAGTTTGTAAACTAAATGGTAATGTAGTGTTTTTCGTACTATGTCTCTCACAATTTAATATACTAGTTATACAACCGAATTTCTTGTTATCATCCAGGAATTGTCTGATGTTATTGATTTTGTTCTTTATTATTAATAATGAGATTTGATACCTACCCTACATGGAAATAAAGGGTCGAGTTATGTTCAAAGGGGACGAGGCGCTAGCCGAACATAGGTGAACAGATCTGTCATGAAGGTTTCTCCTCCTAAAATTTATTCCCTGACGCTTCGGTATCACATAAATTAAACGGATTTACCAATCTAAAACAATGGCCATTTTACGCAAGTCACGTAGGATAATGGGGTTAGTTTCGCTGTAATGTAGTTCTTTCCTAGGAACACAGATAACACGCGGGGCTCATGGGAGAAATTTGGATATTTGCAAGGCTGCAGGTACATTCTTATTGAGTTTTCAATGGGAGAATAAGCACTGTGTGTGGATTATCTATCACGCAAAGAATACAAACTTAATCTACTACTCACAGATCAACATACTTGATGTCTTATTCTATACAGTATTATGGTGGCATATTTCTGCCAGCCACTTTTCCACTTATCTATGTCGAAATTTTTCTGAAAAAATGTCACATATTTAGTTAGTATCTGGCAAGAAGAAAACTTTCGTGTTATTCTCTTAGGTATCTTAACAGGACAAAACTGGATGTTTGTGTCCACTACTGTCAGCCATATATTCACTGAAGATAACTGGATATCTCGCCTTTTTCAAGTTAGTCAGTTAAAGTTTATATATAACAAGCTTTTATTCACATAATTATCAGGAAAAAAGATGATATCTTATGGTGGTATATTTCTGCCAGCAATATATCCACTTAGCTATGTTGAAACCTTTCTGAAAAAATATCAAATATTCAGTTATTATATGGCAAGTAGAAAATTTTCAAGTTATCCATTTAGGTATCTTCACAGGACTAAACTGTCTGTTAGTGCCCACTACTGCCAATTACATATTCACTTAGGTTAACTGGATACCATGCTTCTTCCAGATAATTATGTGAAAAAAAGCTTGTTATACACATAATTTAACTAACTTCAAAAAAAGTCGAAATATCCAGTCATCTTAAGTGAATATATGGCTGGCAGTAGTGGGCACTAACAGGCAGTTTTATCTTGTTAAGATACCTAAGAGGATAACACGAACGTTTTCTACTTGCCAGATGATAACTGAATATGTGAAATTTTTTCAGAAAAGTTTCGACATAGCTAAGTGGATAAGTGGCTGGCAAAAATATGCCACCATAAGTTAACATAAGTGAATATATGATTGACAGTTGTGTCCTGTTAAGATACCTAAGATGATAACACGAACGTTTTATACTTGCAAGATAATGACTGAATGGATGACTTTTTTTTTCCAGAAAAGTTTCGACATAGCTTAGTGGATGAATGGCTGGTAGAAATACATTTACACTTTGATATTGAAATCCTACAACCTTTCAGCTCTTGTATCTAAGCATATATATAATTTAGTGTTGTTTGAAATAAACGGGGGACTGAGATAAATATTTAAATAAATTCATTTCTCTGATGGAAGATTACTACAAATATGTTTTATCTATGCTCTGTACTGAATGGGAAGAGGTCATACATGTTTATTTTATAACTGCACTAGACTGCAGGCTTTGGATCGATATCACTTTCATTGTTGGCTGAAAGTATTCAAACAATATTTCAAGTCCTTGTTGGTGCCCGTTGACGATCTCCTTTATATGAAAAATGTATAAGCACACCCAATTTACGCTTTTGAGTATCGTCATTTCGATGTATCAATATTGCAAAAGAAGAACAAACAGTTCCATGCATGAATGCGTGAGGACCAAAGAAATTGAAGTATGTAAGGCAATGCACACGTTTAAAGCTGAAGTATGAATTTGAAACTTTACATATAGATGGTGGGTAGGAGAAGTCCATTGATCAAGAATCATAACTCTACCTAGTCCATTTTTTCAACTGTCTTCTTTTAGAATATTACTCTTAAATTATACAAATAGTAAGCAAGTATAGGAGATGTGCAGTGACCAGAACTAGTTTTACATGGTCATATTTTTATATTATCATCCTATTTAAACGAAATTTTATCCAGAAGGTTTGATATTTATATATAACTTCTCCATTTATGAATGCTTTTCAATTGACATAAATTGTTTGACATTTAAACCCCTTGGGTGGGACAAAATGGTGTTTACTAAGGATTGTGTTTTTCGAAAAACATATATTTGTATATAGTCATGCAATACCATTTTATCAGTACTATATTTTACAGATTGTCTCTGGGATTGAACCCCGAACTTCCGCTCCAAAGGCCGACGCTTTACCATGCGGTCACCTGGGACAGTTACCTGAACGAAACAAACAGGTGACTGGCTGTATTGACAACTGATGTGTATACACTGAACAATTTGCTAATTGGAAAATGATTGCCTTAAACAAAACTAGTATTTTCTTACTGCAAATCAAAATTAAAATATTTGCATTTTGGTAGAACTTTTACTCCATGATATATTTTCAAATGATACAGTAACCAAGCGGATTTTGAGTGCTTAGAGGTCCAGAACTGGGCTATAGGGAGGGTGCGACAATACATTGACCTTTCAGACTTAAAAAACTGTACAAAAATTGGAAATCTGTTGACAGGAGCCTTTTCATGTAACAAATAGATGTGATAGAGGTCGGTTTTTGGACATACTTTTCTGAATTTTTGTTTCAATTTTTTTTTAACAGAACTGCATTCGTGCAAAAGTTACCAGACACATCCCTACCTTTTCCTTAACATCTGCATGATTGGCCTACAATTTCTGAAGGAAAGCTTTAATTAAGTGTTCTTTGAGCAATACTTTGCCTTTTGAATTGTTTGAGAGCTTATATCCTGTTATTAACTAATTATGACACAGTCGTTTTTCTGATAGTTGATGTCGGTGAGAAAATGGGATCCATCGAGCACTTATTCTTGTTACCGTAATTTCTTCAAATGAAGTAGACAGATACTATACACAGATTTGCAATTGTTCTAGCTGTCTGATAGTAAAATTCGCATCATTCTAAACGATAGACTTGATGGCGGGGAGTCTGACTGATCGGGACTGATATTGGAAACCGCCTATAAACTGAGGAAAATAACACGTATGTCATCATGTTTTTGACACCCACAACGACTCACATCGGGTTTCTATATGACCTGATATCAGCAATATATGTTATTAGAATACATACAGTGCGAATGCGTCATATCAAGAACATATTTTTTTTCATTTTTAACTTTTCTTTAGGTCTACGATTAATAAATAATATTGATTGGACTTAGATAGCCTAAACCCCCTGCCTCTAATTTTATCTTCGTTTTGGGACATATCTGAATTATTACTTTTAATTTTATTATACGCACGTGCGTTAGTGCGTAACGCTAGCCCCTGTCTCACGAACTCCGAAGTTTTCCCCGAATGTTTGGAAGTCATATACATTTGACAAAAGAATAATTAGGACCTATTTTGTAGAGCCGATGCTCCATATCGCATTTATATTGCAGAAATAAAATAACTTAAAATGAAGTCATATACCATGTGGTATGGCCACATCATTATCCTTTTTGGCAAAAGAGAGAGAGAAAAATACTCTGACCGTAACTTCGAGAATCTTATTCGAGAGCAACAGTTCACCATATAGCTTAGATGATCAAGTGAGTTCATATGGAATGGTATTAAAGCAAAAATTACATTGTGCTTGGGGATAATGACATTATGCTTCGTACCAATACAATTGTGCTTTGTGAAAACGGGATTGTCTTTGATGACAGTGTTTTTGTGCTTCGTGACAATTCCTTTGGGCTGGCTAAAATCTTTGATTATTTGTAACTGCAGCCTTGTGTATGATTGCAGAACTTGAAGTACCTATCTATTCGATAACAATGTTCTAACAACCTATCCAACATTTAATTAACGCTAAACCGCACGCTATACAGACTATCACCAAACACGCATGATGTAAACCACATTGTGTAATGCCGCATTCTAGCAACAGATGTCGTTTTCACATTGTTTTAACAGACTTTACCCTCTCGGCCGCGGAGGCCCCCATTTTGAGACTATGTCTGCTTGAACCAGATATAATGCAGCAACACTGCAGTATCACGCCGTAGACATATGGCATGATATCACACCCAGTCGCATTATCCTGACACTGTGCCAACCAGTCCCGGAAGTACCCTTATATGCTGAGCTTGAATCAAGGGGCTAAACCAGTACCATTTTTCCAATACTTTGGTATGTAGCGGCCGAGATTTGAACCCACTACCTCAAGATTTCTGGCGTTTTTTAATGATGTTGTATTTATTTTTTTATTATAGTAAATTTAATGAACGGTATCAAATTTTCATGCGATGCAAATTAACCCAAAGTTATTAACCCGCTTTGGTTTGCGTAAATAAGGTCTTAATAAAAATACATAAATTTGTTTTAATGGACTGCTTGCGAAAAGCACATTGAGCCCCCCCCCCCCCCGCCCCCCCCCCCACACACACTTTTCGTTTTTTTTATAAGATATACATACAATTGTGTATTTTAATCAATTAGTTCGTTTTATTTATTTAGCTTTATCTCAAAAGGAGGGAAATTTAAGAGTCTAAAAATAGCCCCGAAATGTTTCCGATGTAGAATTGTGTGCTACCACAGAACTGCAAAAATCTACAAATTGGAGCTACGGGAATGTAAGTGGTTATATTTTAACATAAACATTATATTTAACATATATCGGTATATATTTAACTCCCTTGGTGTATTTAGTTATGCTTCAATAATAAATTGTGTTTTTTTTATTTATAGGTTTTGATGCCCGCCGAAAGAATTTCAGTCTTAAGAGACTATGTCTATTTGAGAGAGATTAAGTGCTGCATTATCTAGTCACGTTACCAACCACTTTTGGAACTATGCTTTTATGCTGAGTACATAGCAAGGGAGCTATATATATGCAAATATATGTATAACAGAAGCGGAAAAAGCGAGCTTCTACCGGTATTCAAAACACATACCATTTCAATATTAACGGATTATTCTAGAAACTCTCGAACCAGTCAGTGAACCTGCTTGTCAACGAAGCGAATGTAATGATGTAAAGAAGCAGTGAGCGACATCAGCAAGTATAGCGATGATTGACTTTCATAAAGCATGATTTCCTTGTAACCAAAGACAATGGAAGCAACGAAGCACATTGCCATCAAGCAGATGCGAATGTTACTACACATAATGCACTTGTCAAAACGCATTCATCGATATCAACAAGCGCACAAGAATATCACCAAGCAAAATGATATTGACATCAAACATAATGACACCAAGCATGATTTCTAATTTTGCTTAAATACCATTCCATACTATTACATGTAATCGTGGACAGCCACTGCTGGTGGCATTGATTGGGTTATTTTCGTTCTTTATATATGTGAATATATATTGATGAAACATATATGGAGAAAAAGTGTAGAAGCCAGTTCAAGAGAATGATTAAGGAAATTCATCTGTCAATAACTAATCAAAGTGCTTCAGATGCTTAAAAAAGACTTCAGTGTAGAAGCAAGTATCCAGGGCTTAAGAGTTATAGGCTCTTTTGCACAAGGTCTATACAGGCTTACATTAATTTACAACAAAATTCCCACGACCACTTGATGAACCATAATCACAATTTCATGTTGGAAGTATTACCATAACAAAACACTATATCATCGTGGACGTAGCTGGACAGAAAGGGCGTTATATATAAATGACGCTCAGAATATTAGGGTAGATCCATGACTAGTTGGCCCGGTGTCAGGATAATGTGACTGGGTGTGGTATCATGCCAAATGTCTAAAGCGTGATACTGCAGTCTGGCAGCACTATATCTGTCTCAAGAAGACATCGTCTCCATTTGACTGAAATACTGTCGGTAGGACGTTAATATATACACTCAGGTATTGTACATTTCTTGTTTTAAGAACAATTGGTTCTCCCGGAAGTTTTCTTTTAATGACGCGCCTTGCTTAAAGTATTTTAATCAGATATATTTATTAATCTGGTGGAATTCCGGTTATTGACACGAACGTTTCGTTCATTAGCCGCCGTTTCATTTGTCTTCTCCCCCAGTTCCACGAAATATAGAACGTTATGCTGTGTATTTTTAACTTATAAATTTAAGAACCTAGAATACAGCGCTGACCATTTTTTATCATTTATCATCGACTATGGAAGGATGGATCGGGAGGTTATCCTCGTTTTATTTTATAATTGCTCGGTGCTTTCGTTAACTGCATTGTTCGACAAAATTTGTGAAACGTTAAAACGCGTTAAATTTTATTCTTTTCCTTCATTTTTCATTTCGTTTTAAGCGTATTTAGAGAAAATATGTCTACTATGTCTAAGAAATCTATGCCAGTGAAATCTATAACTGGGTTGGAATGAAAATCGGTGATCTCAACTATGGCGTGTATTACGTTGCATTATTCAATATTTTCTATTTATCTTCTACTTCTGTCATTTATATGCACTATTTTGGTATTTATATGCCATGTTTGCGTATTTATATTGTTCTTTTTTTCCAATTTATATTCTATTTTGTTTAATTATATTGTACGTTTGTTTTATTTGTATTCTACTTTGTTCATTTATGTTCTATATCTATATGTTTCATGTAAGTTATATTTCGCTCATTTATATTCTATTTTGCTCATTAAAATGCTAAATTTTCTATTCGTATGGTGAAAACGCCCATTCGTATGGTATCATATGTTCATTTACATATTTGAAATAGAAAGGCAAACATTCAAAAATCTAAAATAATCAAATATCTTTTCAATTTCTACACACACAAACTCGACAACAGATAGAATGTATACACCAGGTTCTCCAGTACTGAAGAGAGAGAATGACCTACTTAGGTATGCACCTTATGAATGAAATCAGGTTCATGACCATTACTCCGGATTATTATGTAACAAACATAGCGATTTCAACTGGCTCTGTAGCAACTATAGTTGCAGGAAAGCGTGTGGGGTTTTTGGCGTTACATGACCTTTACCTCTATTGTTTCAAGCACTAATGAAACCCTGGGTTTAGAGTTAAAGTTGTTTTATGTAAATCCCGCCGCCGACTCTCAGCGCATTTGGCGCTTTGATATTTCTCTTTGAAACCATTATCGGCTCTACGGCCGTGCAGTTTTGATCGAAATCCCCAGAATATGACTACTATTAGCTATCCTACCGTATATTAGATATTCATGTCCTAACCACTCTCGCTCTCACAGATGGACTAAGACCACATTTACCTGCCCTTGGTTACCCGTATGCATCCGGATGTGCCTACAAAAAATAGTGGCCCTATTTAATACTGAATTATGGTGAAATTTTGACTGAAAGACATGCAATAAAGGATGAAATCCTATAGAACACCGTCAAAATAGTCATAAAATGCCCAATTTGGAGGCCTTATTGCACAACAACCTTAAAAGTTGAGCATTGCTGAGAGGGGAATTTTTCAGAAAATTGGTGTGGATTGGCCGATGCACCGGTGCACTTAATTCATACGTATTTTATTTGGCCTTAAATAGGTCAAAAAGTAGTCGGGTGACCCCATGTTTAAAATGTACAGAATTATTTCTCTTGAATAGATCTATCTAATGAGGGTAGTTTGGATGTCAATTTCCCTTACAGAAATTGTCATTTGTATATATGCTTATATAGAACATATAGTAAAATTAATATTGGTCTTAGTCCAGATGAGAAGAAAACGCCGAACTGCCTCTGTCGTAAAATCAAATGCCGTAAAGCGAAAAAGATTTAGTATGAAACTTCATTTATGACAATTTAAAAATAAGTGTTCTATTTATGTTAAATATACAAAAAATAAGTGTTCTTTTTAATTTATTTTACAACGATTGGAGAGAACTCTATCTCGCTATAATCACACCGATGGCTCTGATAGTGGTGTTTTAGGACAGACAGTATATTTTATTGACGTAAACTTTACAGTTTTTTGTCATATCATGTATATATGTATAAATATAAATAAATAATCAAATGATCAAGTGTAAATAAATCAAATATATATCATGCAAAGATTCACTTATTTTTGTCATAAATCAAACAAATCATACAATGATTCACTTATTTTTATCATTTTTTTAATCATATAATTATGGAGGATGGACTTTGAAAAAGATTAAAATTAATACATGAAAACAAATAAAAAATATTATTATAATTACACATAATTATCGAAAATTATATAAGTGTATTTCTATGCTGCATAGCTTCAAAGACAAATTTACTGAGTTTAAATATATCATTTCTATTAGATGAAGACATTAATTCAACAAATTTAAACATACTTGGACGTTTTATGTAATAATTCTTAATAATAAAAGTACATTTAATGCCTTTAGACCTGTACCCGCTAGCGTTTCCTGATTTAATACAAACGTTCCATTGTAATTGAAAACAGTTCACAAATAATTAAAATTATTTACTACTTCTATTTCACACCCATCATATAACCATTTCTCATTAGGTAAAATAGGACCACGATTTCTGAACACCATAACCTTAGTTTTATCAACATTAACTTTTAATCCCCATTTATCATAATATTCTTTTAAAAGACCTAACCTACATTGCATTTCCTCTGGGCTTTCAGCCATCACAACCATATCATCAGCAAATAAAAGCAAAACCAACTGTTACATCATCAATCGTTAATGGACAAGTAGTATTTATTCTGCAAAAATAATTCAAGATCTTCAATGAAAAGAGCGAATAATATCGGCGAAATGACCTCGCCTTGTTTAAGGCCGATAGAACAATCAAAATATTCTGAAAAAGAATTACATCCTTTAACACATGACTTTACTTGAGCATACATACCTTTAAATATTCTTAACATTTTACCATCAACACCTAATTTATACAATTTAAGCCATAACGCATTTAAATATACACTATCAAAAGCACGTTTTAAGTCTACAAATGTACAATACATTTTTTTCTTTTTATTTAAATGTTTTTCAATTAATGCATTTAAAACAAACATAGCATCTACAGTAGAACGACCCTTTCGATCCAAACTGTGCATCACTTAATATATTATTACCTTCGATCCAATCATTAAGTCTATTATTCAAAACCCCAGTAACATTTTTCGAAAGACAGCTGACAAGTGTTATACCTCTGTAGTTATTCACATCACAAAGG
Organism: Solen grandis; assembly: GCA_021229015.1. NCBI lineage: Eukaryota > Metazoa > Mollusca > Bivalvia > Adapedonta > Solenidae > Solen > Solen grandis. The sequence goes on from CM037783.1 coordinate 4,955,362, forward strand.
TCATTCTTTTTAAACACAGGGACAATAATTCCTCTTGACCACTGTTCTGGAAAATGACCTGAACTCAAGATAGCATTGAATAAATCCACTAAATGTGCTGATATAATATCAAATGACTCAATAAAATATTCATTTAACAATTCATCTTCTCCAAAAGACTTATTCCTTTTTAGACATTTAACAACTCTTTCTATCTCAGATGCGCATATAGGCAAATCTAATTCCTCGAATTTACAATCATTATTTTCAAAATCGTGCAAATGAACAAATTCTTCACACTCTTCATTAAGTACCGTGGAAATATCACTATGTAAACTTGAAAAATAATCATAAAAATCACCAATAGGTATATCATGAGAACTCGACGATTTACGTTTACAAAACAATCTCCAGAAATCTCTAGGTTTACTATGCCTTAAACGTTCAATATCATTTATTTTTTTCTTTTCATATAAGTTGCGTTTCTTTCGTACTAGTTTTTTGTATGAAGACTTATGGTTAAGCATAGCTATTCTATTAATATCTGATTTGTCACTGTTATATAAATTAAATGAATAAAATAGTTCTTTTTAGCCTCTGCACAGTCAGAATCGAACCACTCAGCCTTCCTAAAGGTACATTTATTATCACATGACTGGTTGTTTTTAGAATTAACCTTCACCTTATGAAATAATAGTTTAGCCACACTATTAAGTATACTAGTAAAATCTTCAACACATTTATTTATACAATCACTGTTCTGACTGTTTATATTGTATACCAAATTATTTAAGTCAGGTAATTTACAAACCCCTACGAAAGTCATTTTGTAGCTGATCATTCCATATAATACTAGAACGTTCAAGCGGAACATTCTCGTGGGGCATTGAACATAAAATAACAAACGTCAACGGACAATGGTCAGAGTATTCACACAATGATTCAACTCTAAAGTTATCAATACAATAAAAATCTTGCTCATTAAGCAATAAATAATCTTAACACTAGAACCCATTTTATTAACACATGTAAAACTACCTGACAAGTCATTATCTAAACGTCCGTTGCCAATACGTAGTGAGGACGAGATACACATATCAACGAGTTTTAACCCATGTGAATTTGTTGACTTATCATATGAATTTCGTGCATAAGGGAAATCTGGAATATAGCTACCATCATCAATAAAATCAATATTACAATCAAATACAATGTAATCTCGCTTATTACCAACACGACCATTAAAATCACCACATATCATACTTTTACCTTGAGCCTGAAATAAATTTATATCAGATTGTAAAACATCAAATAAAGTGACATTAACAGCCGGAGAGCTGTCGCCCCATATAAAAACACCTGCAATATACAAATCAGTATCAAAATTAAAATAGTTCTTGTCTAACTTTAACCATAAAATAGTATCATAATGATTTTTTATAATTTTCACACCTCTAGAAATAGAATTTTTAACATATATAACTAAGCCTCCGCTTGGCTCGTCTATGCTGAAATTTTCTATACAAATTAAAAGATATGTAACCATTAATGTCTATGGAAGAAAGTTGATTAGTCCAAGATTCATACAGAAATACGATGTCATATTTGTTAATCATATTAACAAAGTCCGGGTCATCAAGTTTGTGCCTGGTTAAACCGTTAATGTTCCACGAAAGAACATTAAGCCCAACCCCCGCCCAACCCCCGCGTCCCGCTAGGCTGAGGAATCACGCACTGGCCGACCGTCTATGTAGAGGGTGTCGTAACTGATCCAGGCTGACTTCCCGTTACGAATTGCTTCTCGCAGTTTGGGCTGAAGTGATATACGCTTGGCAGCGATTTCCTTGGGGATTTGTTCATTTATGTAATAATGTGACCCCTTGAGAACAATTCTCGCTCTACGGACGATTTCACGGTCCTTATATAATGTAAACTTAGCAAACAATGTTTCTAGATCTGTTGGTAACACTGGATTTGCCACCCATTCTGTGCACTCGTTCAAACTTAATATTGTCTACTAAGTCCTGAGCAAGTTTTAACTTCTCAACCATAAATGAGCGCACTTTACGCTCAGCTTCCTCCGGCCTTTCATCCCTCTCCTCGTGTATGTTGGAAAAAACAAGGTTGTTTCTCATGGATTGAGACTGTGTCAGTTTAGTTGTTTAGTTATACTAATACTTTATTATACCTAAAACCACATGTGTATGTGCTTAGTGTATTAATAAACTTGTAAAGGTAAAGCCCTATGGTCTAGTGGACGCATGCATATTACTTTGAACACATTTTATAGGCTTAATTCCTATTGGGTTAAAATTTCTTCTAGACCATTATAGGGTATTATTTGTCATGTCAAGCAGCTCGAAATTTATCTGACATGACACACACGTTATTTCACAAAAACCGATTATGACACTTTGTTCTAAGTTACATTGATATTGCTGAAATGACATTGGTATCTAATATTCGTTACCGCGGATTTTAACACAACTTATTCATATTTACGTATGGAATTATGCTCCTCACCTCTCCAAAGAGACACGCAAGTAGCTATCGCTTTGCCACGTGTAACACATACAATCATGGATATTTAATCAAAGCGCTGAGAGAACAGGGGTTTTAATGTGATGATGTCGCATTTTTTTTGCTAACCAAAGTAAATTCAATAAATGATGATCAAATTTTAAAACGATGCCAATAAACCCAATATTATAAACCCGCTTTAACATTGCGTGAACATGGTCGTTTAAAAACAAAATGAACAAATCATTTGTCTCAAGGGACTGCTAACAATAAGCATATCGCCACTCTTACTCTCCCGTTTTCTCTCTTGACAACAGTTTATAAGTGTATATGAATATGTGGAAGCAAATCTAAAACAACAAACGTTCATTATTTAATGTGTGTGTGTGTGTGTGTGTTTTCATTTCATTTTATATACTTTACTTTTTATGTACTTAATAGAGGTAAATAAGTGATATTCAATATAACAAAAATGTACATGTATCTTGTATTGCAAAAATGATAAAAAGTAAAATATGTTCTCCCGCTGGAACTCGTACCTACACCCCTTTCAAACACCTTGTACGGCGAACAGCCTAACTACTTTTCCCACTGCACAAACGGACCAACTGTTTCATCATTTAATCTATATATCGCTGGAAATTCCAGCCAATTATGATTCAAAATATCTCAGAATGAGGTGCGGTTTTTTCGCTGGCGTACTTTCTCCTTTCATTACAATCTATTAAACACTTTATCTCCAGCATCAATTATCAGCATGTTCAATTCAGTTTCGACTTCATTAACGCAATCATACTGAAAAAAAAAGAAGAAAATTATCACCATTTAGTGATAAGACAGAAAACAAAATTTGGAACTTTTTCTCCACGTAGTAAAGAAATATGATAATCAATGTCTAAATATAGCCCCGAAACGTTGTGCGATGCAGAAATGTGCAGAAATGTGTGCTTTGCAAACAACCCTGTTTAAAAATAGCCGCCGCGAAGTTTTAGATGGTGACCATATTGCAAGTCGGCACGCAAGTTTATATTTAGATATCACGTTGTCACGTGGCAAATGGTGCAATAGTTAACTGTAAAGGGAGACTTTTCTGTTACCTCCACGGGATGGCATATCACGTTGCTGATTAGTTTAAAAGTATGTATTTCAATGACTTGCATTACTGATTAACAATCATTAGATAAATACAAATAAATTTCGTAGAAACTTATATAAACTATTCTCCATATAACGTCAAAATCAAAATACATCTTAAAGAATGGTCAATCAATATCCGGTCATGTGAAATAATAGCCTTTATGTTTATAAGTACAATAATTTAAGTGTGTGTTTTTTGTTTTTTTTTTTTTTTGGGGGGGGGGGGTGAAAGAGAGGGACGGAGAGACCGCACAATGGAATGTCAAAACTGGCAAGTTGCGATACATGATTATATAACAACATGTAATGTAACCATCCTCATTTTCGTCCATACTAGCATCATCATATCATAGCCATCATCATTATCATTACCATCATCATTATCATTACCATCATCATTATTATAATCATCATCATAGTTGCGATATTATAAAAGGTTTTCGGAAGCGTGACAATGTGTGTGTGTGTGTGTGTGTGTGTGTGTGTGTGTGTGTGTTGATGAGGGGTCACTGAGTCGAAGGTCAAAGTAGCATGGGTTGGTTTTTGCATTATATCTCAATCAAAAGCGCCTAATGCGCTGAGAGTTAACATGAAGAAGCTATAAGTCTAAACCCAGCGTTTCAGAAGTGATTGAAGCAATAAAGGCTATGGTCATGTGACGCCAAAAACTCTACGCGCTTTCCTGCAACAGTTGCTACTGTTCCCTGTCTTCAGTACTAGTGAACCTGATATCTGTTGTTGAGTATGTGTAGAAAATGACCAAGGTATTTGATTATTTAAGATACTTGAATGTTTGCCTTTCTATTCCAAAGTTAAGAAATTCTCTGGGAGGAACCTAAATCGCCATCATGCAAAATTACGTGTGGACTACTTTAGGTTAATTACATACCTGCAGAGCGCTACTTTTTTTCTTTTTACAGGAGTAAATCTTCATGTATGTAAAATGGATTGCTGTTCTGATTAAGAAATGTCACAGTTTGCTCACGCTTAAAATGTATGTTTCCAGTGCAAAATAATGCTAAATGAAAACATGTTAACAAACAGTAACACATTAAAAGCGGTTACGGTTATGATCAAAACGTCTGTGTAACATATTCCACTCCTATTCGTTAGTGCAGAATCGCATTGCAGAGATATGCATAAAGCGCGGAGAGGTACAGTTAAATTTGCCGTGGAAAATATGCAAATCAGAAAGGTTAGCAAGGCCTGTTTTCATTTTGCAGCTACTAAAGACAGCTGCCGCCGTCTAAAAACCCTTTGACCCATAATCATTTAATTCACAGGATGATCGGCCTCTTTAGACAGATGACTCTACTGGTTTTGGGTCCCAAATTTATTCCCATGTATAGACTGAACATTATTGATTTATTTTTATAACTACGCAATTGGGAAGACAAATCATCTCCTTGTACAATCAATTACAAACAGCATTACTATGAAACCTTGTTTTATGTTATTGTGTTATACCAGCGAGCATCGGATATATCAAAGGGAATTTATCCATATGCAACAATTAGGTTTGAATGAAAGATTACTCTTCCTTAGGACATTAATTCTTTAGAAGATTGATACAATGGCAATGAAATGAAAGTGACATGGTTTTTAATTAATGTTTATTCATTTAGATCACTACACATTAGTATAAATACATTCCAATACAGTAATGTATCAGAAATGTTTAAAATGTTACCAGTATGGTAAAACTTTGTGAAGGACTATTTGAAGGTGACTAAAACAGCTACGAAGCGCAAAATAAATAGCACGACCAAGACTCTTCCTCCAATTGTTAAATATGAATTATTGTTCATAACTGCTAACAATGTGTCACTTATGGACTATGAAACAAAAGAATTATATGAGCCAATTTATTGACTACAACATGTAATTGATATAAACGTTAATAGGAAAATGGCAATACACTAATGTTATAGATTAAGTAAAATAAACTTACATTTTAGACCTGAAAAATGTCATGTCGGCAAATTAGGATTTATTTAACAGATTAACGTTGTGGCAACTATTTTGATATTAAAATAATAAGATTATTGATAGATCAAAGTAGAGAGATGTCTAGAACCAAAAAAAGGGGGATTCGGGAACGCATATTGATATTTAATGGGAATACCTGTACTTTCCTCTCAATCGAGCAATAAAAATGCATTAATGGCTGTTCTAGTCGCTTTTGCCAGGTCACTGGCACTAGAACCACAGAACTGAAAATTCCATTATAATCTTAATCATCAAAAATATACATGACGTGCACGATTTTTTTCTCTGGTACTGTATATTAAAACATAGCAAGGAACGGATTCTGACATCACTTGATTACGAACGTCGTAACTTTGTACACATGCAGTCTAGGCACAGTTAAATCAATCTGATATCTAATTAACACATGCTATAACGAGTCATTGTCTAAAGACAACCTTAACGAAGTTATAACGCGAAATATCAACAATTTGCTCATTTTCTTAAATCTGCTCCACTATCAACATCCGATTTTTGGGTGCGTAAGTTGTTGTTGTAGTTGTAGATTTTGAATCAATCGATTTAATCGAACGACGTGACATTGACATCTGACAGATTGTGGGAAATTGCATTCATAGATGTTTTAAATTATCCAATTAGAATCGCCGAAAAAAAATAATTGGAAGTTGATAGCTGAGCAGACTTATAAAAATGTACAAATTGTCGACATTTGGTGTAATTACTTCGTTAAGATTGTCTTTTGACAGTGATTCTATATTACATGTGTTAACTGAATATCAGACTGATCGAACCATACACAAAATATAATGTAGCATACATTTGTACAAAATTACAACATCCGTAATAAAGTCATGTCATATTCCGTTGAAATAGGCATTTCTGCTGTTCTAGTTTGGTTATAGCCACAGACGACCTAACGCACTTTGGGTTCAGTTCAAAAATGGACCCTAAAGTGCGTTGATATAACATAACATAATCTTTATTTGGCATTAAATAGCACAAGAAGCATTTATAGCCAACAACATGGTATAACAATTGCAAACTGTAAGACAATGTGGAAATGACACATGTATTTATATATGTATATACATTCTCATTTTAGGTCCGTTTACAAAGAGGATTCTGTATAAAATACTTTGTAATGTAGAATAAAATTCAAGTAATGATAATAGAATGTTATGCATATTGAATACGATATGTCCCCCACTAACGCACTTTAAGATCCAACACACAAAATTTATTCCCTGATGCTTCTGTATCACATAAATGAAACGGATTTACCAATCTAAAACATCGGCCATTTTACGCAAGTCACGTAGGATAATGGGGTTAGTTTCGCTGTAATGTAGTTCTTTCCTAGGAACACAGATAACACGAAAGTTTTCTACTTGCCAGATACTAAATACATAGCTAAGTGGATATTTCTTAAGAAAATTACGTATAACACTTGCTTTGATTAAGTGTTCTTTGAGCAATACTGTGCCTTTTGGATTGTTTGAGAGCTTATATCCTTTTAAAAACTAAATATGACAGTCATTTTTCTGATAGTTGATGTCGGTGAGAAAATAGGGATCCATCGAGCACTTACTCTTCGTTACCGTAAGAGATTTCTTCAGAATGAAGTAGACAGATACTATACACAGATTTGCCAATTGTTCTAGATGTCTGATAGTAAATTTCGCAATATTCTTAATGATAGACTTGATGGCGGGGAGTCTGACTGATCGGGACTGATATTGGAAACCGCCTATAAACTGAGGAAAATTACACGTATGTCATCATGTTTTTGACACCCACAACGACTCACATCGGGCTTCTATATGACCTGATATCAGCAATATATGTTATAAGAATACATCCAAAGCAATCGAAATTATGAAGGAACCTGTTTGTAGATTTCAGTGACATTATTTTATACAAAATTAACAGTGATGAGCAGTTATCCTTTCGTTTTACATTTAAATCATTACAAGTTAATATCGTGATATTCGAGGTTACAGTACGAATGCATCATATCAAGAACATATTTTTTTTTATTTTTAAATTTTATTTAGGTCTACGATTAATGATAATATTGATTGGACTTAGATAGCCTAACCCCACTGCCTCTAATTTTATCATCGTTATGGGACGTATATGAATTTTTACTTTTAATTTCAGTATACGCACTTGCGTTAGTGCGTAACTTTAGCCCCTGTCTCACTAACTCCGAAGGATTTCCCGAATGTTTGGAATCACATACATTTGACAAAAGAATAATAAGGACCTATGTGTAGAGCCGATGCTCCATATCGCTTTAATATTGATGCAGAAATAAAATAGCTTAAAATAACGTCATATACCATGTGGTATGGCCACACCGTTATCCTTTTTGGCAAGAGAGAGAGAGAGAGAAATACTTTGACCGTAACTTCGAGAATCTTCGAGAGCAGCAGTTCACCATATAGCCTAGATGATCATGTGAGTTCATATGGAAAGGTATTTAAGCAAAAATTACATTGTGCATGGTGATAATGACATAATGCTTCGTAGCAATACCACTGTGCTTTGTGAAAACGGGATTGTCTTTGATGACAGTGTTTTTGTGCTTCGTGACAATTCCTTTGTGCTGGCTAAAACCTTTGATTATTAGTAACTGCAGCCTTGTATATGATTGCAGAACCTGAAGTACCAATCTATTCGATAACAATGTTCTAACAACCTATCCATAATTTAACTAACGCTAAACCGCACGCTATACAGGCTATCACCAAACATAATGCAACGACGCATGATGTAAACCACATCGTGGTATGCCGCATTCTAGAAACAGATGTCGTCTTCACAGTGTTTTAACAGACTTTGCCCTCTCGACCACGGATGCCCCCATTTTGAGACTATGTCTGCTTGAGACAGATATAATGCAGCCACACTGCAGTATCACGCCGTAGACATATGGCGTGATATCACACCCAGTCGCATTATCCTGACACTGGGCCAACCAGACCCGGAAGTACCCTTATATGCTGAGCTTGAATCAAGGGGCTCAACCAGTACCATTTTTCTACGACTTTAGTGTGTAGCGGCCGAGAATCGAACCCACGTTCTTCCGATTTCAGGGCCTTTCTTATGATGTCGCATTTATTGTGTTTATTATAGTAAATTTTATGAACGAATATCAAATTTTCATGCGATGCAAATTAACCCAAAGTTATTATCCCGCTTTGGTTTGCGTAAATAATGTCGTATCAAAAAATAAAGAATTTTGTTTTAATGGACATCTTGCGATAAGTACATTGCCCCCCCCCCTCCCCCCATTTCTCCTTTTATTTTTTACAAGATATACGTACATTTGTGTATTTAATCAATTAGTTCGTTTTAATTATTTAATATAGGCTAATTGAAATAATATCTAATATTAAAATGATTCGAACCTGTGACCTTCCCTTAAAGAGGCTGCTTAACGAAAGGGATCAGAGACTTTCCCGATAATCATCTAGCTATCGACCCCAATACTATCTATTTCGCACGAGCCCACAGATTGGGAAGACGTGATCCACAGAAGCAAGTGCAGCGAAGACCTATTATCGTTAACTTTCGTGACTAATGTGACATAGAGGTCATCATGGGAAGTGTGTACATGCTTACAGGTTTCAGCTTCTCTATAGACTATGCTTATCCAAAGGAGATCCAGGCTGCCCGATCCCGTCTTTGGCCGAAATATAAACAAACAAAAACTGAACATCCCTTTTCGAAGACACAAATTGTGTACCCAGCAAAATTGATAAAATATGGTCGTGTTATTCCTGACGAGTTACCCGAATGGTCCAAATATACCAGTGCAAGCAGACTGACACACATAGAGAAAGTTGCAGGAGCTCAAATATGGAGTGGTCAAGATGAGAGTATGCTTGTGCCACTTACTAATGAATTTGCCTCAAATGTTAATATCAATATGTTAGCAAAAAAACTTTTTTTTCCTTGCCGGTTTCCATGAACAATACATCTGCACACCCAAACTTTCAAAACCAGCAATACACACATGTCCAACACAGTTCTTCAGATTTCAACATTAATCCACCACAAGAATTGTCTCAATACATGCCAATAGATCTGACTCACTCTGTCAAACACTTGCAGAAAGATACCCAGCATATTCATGCAGACACTATCAGTATCGAACCAAGCTTGCAGGTCACATTATCAAACCCAAAACCATTATGTCCCATGGAAACTCAAATTGTATCCCAGGTGGAAGCGTGTGACACAACAGGCACATCTTCGCATCTGTCAACAGTCACTTCACAGGGCCCCAGCAAAGAACCACAAGTTTTAAATCCTGCGGCCTATAACATCCAATTGTCACAGCAGCCACATTCAACCCAAAGCAGTGAGCATATTTTGCCATCTCCACGTTCTGATGCATCACTTGGCAAAAGCACATGTATCGAGAGTGAATGTAAACAAACACACCAAACCAATACACAGCCACCTGTTTCACCTGTGTGAGGCAGAGCACGCTTAGCACGTCCTACATCTAGGTCAGAGAAACGCTCTCAATCTACCAAACCACACCGGAGACAGAGCGCCAGTATTACACAGAGCACAAACCGGGTATTGCCAGAAACTATAATTAACTACCAATCACAAGATAACAGCGACTCACATTCGAAAGGTCGGGTTTTCTCCAATAGTCAAAGCTAGTTAATCGAGAAGGTCACGCTACGTTGTGCTCTACTTAATATTCAAGTTCTCGTTACAAAACGCACAAATAAATTAAATTCACCTGAATAAATTATACGTTTAGGTCACATGACATTGTTTTATTAATTGAAACTTGGTCAAATACACTTTCTGATTTTAATGTTAAAGATTTTGAACATTTTGCTTTACATAAGAATAAAAACAAGTTATTTTCTAAACGTTCCTCAGGCGGTGTTATTGTTTATATTAGGAACGAATTTGTATCAAGTGATACACTAGTGTTTCAAAGTTATAATGACATCATTTGTGTGAAAGTTAAAAGTTGTAAACTTGGTTTGAAAAGTGATTTGTTCATTTGTTTATGTTACATAGAACCTGAAAATAGTACCCGACAAGGTATGATTGATTCCCATACGTATGACAGATTGTTACAACATATTGTCTCATTAGATTCTGGAAATGAAATGACTTTAATCTATTGTTATGTGGTGATTTAAATTCTCATACATCTGATAGCCCTGATTTTGTTCTTAATGACAGTCTATCTAAAGTACATGTTTTAGCAGACTATTATTGTACTGACGATTTCGTACCTCGTGTTTCAAAGGATTCCGAAAATACATATGCATGTACTAATTATAACATAAAAGAAAACTAGATTTCATTCGTTGATACGAATGATAGGACTTTCTGTAACATTGAAAAATATTTAAATTCCCTTTTTTTTTTTTCGTATGGACTTCTCATGCATGAACTTTTTGAAATAAGCCATATTCCAAAAGTAAACAAGTAACTGGTGTTGCAAGCAACACATGAGTCCCCTACCGGTGAGGTGCATAATTTTTCCATTACCACACCAACCAGAATTTTGGTCCAAGAAAAACAAAACTTTGGTAAAAGTAAATGTAAGGGAATATTTAAGTTATGACCATTTAAGCAATACTTACATGTAGAGTTGTTGTCTCTGCTGTGCCCACTATACAATTCATGCAAGCAATACAGATGCAAGAAATAGAATTAATAATAGTTACCTTGCCTGATCCAAAATGTTTTTCTTTAGTGTTTAGTCTTGTTGATGAGAAATGAGAACTTTCACTCTGCATCACCACCCTGACTATATACATGCCTTATAAAATTTATTATAAAGTTATCGCGGTCGCGGGATCCTATTTTTTGCCATATTTTCACTATTTCCGTTACCATAGCAACCAAAATTTTAGTCAAAGAACAAAAATAAAATGATGTGCATAATCTACATATTGCCATCTAATCATATACCAAGTTTCATCAAGTTAGCTTGTTTAGTTATAAAGTTCTCATGGGATCCCATTTTTGCCATATTTTCACTATTTCCATTAACATAGCAACAACAATTTTAGTTGAAGAACAAAAATAAAACAACGTGCATAATCGACACATTGCCATCTAGTCATATACCAAGTTTCATCAAGTTAGCTTGTTTAGTTATAAAGTTCTCATGGGATCCCATTTTTGCCATATTTTCACTATTTCCTTACATAGCAACACAATTTTATGAAGAACAAAATAAAAACGTGCATAATCGACACATTGCATCTAGTCATAAACCAAGTTTCATCAAGTTAGCTTGCTTAGTTATTAAGTTATCGCGGGATCCAGATTTGAGCGGACAGACAGACGGACGGACAGACGGAGGGCAAACCTATAGTCCCCTCCGGTGTGAACTCCGGTAGGGGACTAATAAATCTTTATTTTGATATCGCTTTCTTAAACTTGACCAATTTTACTATTCTAGGTACCAAAATAAATGGCCTGAAATTCCATTGTAGCATATTTGGTTCTAGTTTTATAGGTATTCAAAATATAAACAATTAAACTTAAACCTCTTAATTCTGCATATCAAAATTCTTTTTTTATTTTCGTGTACAGTCGCGGGAGTAGTAAGGTCGCCGGTTTGGCGTCAAAGACTGCGCATGCGCAGGAGTGACGTCATCAGATTATTTGCGCATGTGCGGCGGCCATATTGGTTTTCTAGCATGACATCATAATCTATATTTAGAAATGGCATCATGATCTATATTTAGAATGACATCATGATCTATAGTTAGAAATGGCATCATGATCTATATTAAGAATGACATCATGATCTATATTTAGAATGACATCATGATCTATAGTTAGAAATGACATCAATGTACAGAGTTGTACATTTGACCTAGGGTTAAGGACATTGAGGGTCAAGTCCTTAGGCGGAGACACATGGTAAACACCAAAGAACATTAGATACAACAGAGGTATTGATAGTCCCAATAATATACAGAGCTGACTTGTATATTCAGTCATAAGGCTTAATCACGGACATTGAGGGTCAGGTCCTCAGCCTTAGACGGGGACTATACAAAGTCTTAAAACAATGATCAACATATGATCATCATACAATAAACATGCAATAAATAAAAATATATCAAACATTATTTGGAAAACATAGAAAAAAAAATTAATGACATTACTTACGATGTGAACAGCTCCTGTTATAAAATGAACTCAACACTCATGTCTTATACGTGATCTGCCGTTTATGGTCATAATACTTCCGGAAACTATATTTAGAAATGTATTTAGCACTGTACAACTAGAATAAACCAGAATTAACCAGTTGTTATCTAAAATTAACTATGACTTAGATCAACAACCAATCAGAATAGAGAGCGATGACGTTATGTTTAAAAATAAAGTCAATATTGGAACGCATTTTTTGAACATGAAGAATTCAGACGTGTGTGGAACACACTTTTTGAACATATCTGTACACATTATTTCAACACAATTTTTGAACATGTCTGTACACGTTATTTCAACATGAAACGGAAATAAAGATCAAATTTTCAGAATTCAGACGTGTGTGGAACACAATTTTTGAACATGTCTGTACACGTTATTTCAACATAATGACTTCTTTGCGAATATTGAAATCATTTAAAGCAGGCACCAGTACATTTCATAATCACATACACTGTGACCTATATAGCAACAGAAAGAAAAAAACATCTTACCTACCATGCATGGATACATTTTACTTTGAATCTGGAGTAACACATTCCATTTGTTAAATTCTTTCTCTCTCTCTCTCTCTCTCTCTTAATTTCTGTAGAGTTTGTATATGATTATATAAGCACATTCTCACACACACACACACACGTGATATACCATTTTAAGTCAAAGTATTTCCGGTAATTATTCTTGGAAATGTATTTCCAGTATACAACTAGAGTAAACCAGAGATAACTGGTTTACAATTTGAACCGACCAATGCCATGTCTTCATTTTATATCGATTGAACAAGTCTAGACATGTTGTCTAAAAATAACCATGACAAAAAATTACAACCAATAACATGTTTCATTCCATGAATAGGCATGACATTGCACAACAACCAGCAATCATTTTTACTCCATGAACCTATGAGGCGTACACACACACACACACACACACACACTATTCAAACAAATGTGAATGCGTTCTGGAAATGAAATGGACATGCCGAGTAAGGTAATCTTTTTAATATATAAATCACCTACCTTTTTTTCCTCAGTATCCATTTTTTTATATCACACAACAGAATTTCCAAAAAGTGAATGACATGTATATCCATTAGTATTTAGAAATTTCCTGCACACAAAAAATTCCAACTGATCACTCTAAGAGAATACATAGAAAAAACCCCTGTGTACTCTGTGCGTGAAAACGATTATGTTTTGGGCTTCGCTAACTTAAAACACATGTGTGTGTGTAATCGACATAATCCTAGAGCGGTGTGAAATAGCTAATTAAAAAGTCATTACCTCTTTCAGTTTACCAAATTATATACCATTCGAATATAAGTATAAAACATTGAACGAATTTTGTTATTTCGATTTCAGAAATCAATTGATTGATATTGTTTTAGTGCAAATTAAGTCTAAACACATGATTGATTAAAAAACCAATATTTTCTTTTTTTCTGCTCTAACATTTAATCATTTGAGTATACGAATTTTGTTATTTTGAATTTTTAGAACTCAATTTTTTTATATTGTTTTAGTGCAAATCAATTCTAAATACATGATTGATCCAAATTGATTATTTATCGATTTTTGTTATATCATACAAAAAATCAATACCTTTTAAAATAAATTAAATAAATCTGTTGTTTTTATTTTCAATCGAATTATTGTCAATTATCGATTTCATTGATTTCCCCCATCCACTTTTTTAAAGGTACAATGTTAAAAGGAATATCTCCCTTAGTTGTTATCCGATTTGAATCATTTTTATAGCTATGGAAAGCTCAAAGTGAGATCTTTACTTTGAATACTCTTAACCGGAAGTCCATGATGAATAAAAACCGGAAATGACGTCATGACATATAAAAAATGACTCTATCCGATTTAAAATTTTTATAGCTATGGAAAGCTCAAAGTGAGATCTTACTTTGAACTTCTAACCGGAAGTCCATGGGTCTTTAAAACCGGAAATGACGTCATCAATGTTAAAATTGACCCTATTTCCTTTAGTTTTCACTCGATTTATATATATTTTTTTATAGCTATGAAAAGCTAATTTTGATTTCCAATCGAATTATTGTCAATTATCGATTTCATTGATTTCCCATTTTTTAAAGAGTTGGTTGTTTTGAGGATCCTATTGTCAAAGAAAACAAACACATTTTAATCTGTTACTTATTTTATTTTGCAATACTTCATATGCATACATTTTCCGTTTACAATTATACAATTTAAATCTATTACTTATTTTATTTTGCAATACAAATCGTTTTAACATGCACACATTTTCTGTTCTACAATTATATTGTCCTTAGTCTCAAACATAAAAGGTTAATTGGCTGGAATTCCTGGTGGTCGAAATCTTTTGTTTGATTTTACAGGGAAACTCATATTCTGACGTTTCATGGAAGTAGACTTTCTTTCCCTTGGTGGAGAGTCTTGTCTCTTGAGTTCTGACTTGGCCATTTCTACTGCTTGTGCCACAGGGGTAACATACTGAATGGTCGGTTCTTTAGACGTGCCACCAGTCTGTATTTTTTCTACAACGTAGTGTCCTTTATGATTAGGACGTAGTTTTCCCTCGGCCATGAGGCGAAAATGTTGTGACCATCTGTCAATGTTCATTATTAGTTTTTATTTATGTCTATTAATCTTCTCCCCCTTATAAACTTATTCATCATCATCATCATCATCACTAGATTCCGAATCTATCTCTCCGTGACCAATGACCTCATCGAACCAATGATTGTACTTTTTCAATACTCGTTTAATCACTTTCTTTTTATTGTCTGAATCCAAAATTTCTCGAAAAATTTTCTGATGAACGACGCTTCCTTCTAGTTGAGCCGCTGTTCTCAAAAAATCTGTATACATTCGCATGAATTCTTTTTTATCGTCTTCAAAGACAAACTCGTAGGCTTTTGAACGGGCTTTCTGTTCTGAGTTTCCTTCATTTCTATATTCGTAGTATTTTTCATCCCAAATTGTTTCCGTTTTCTCACCAGCTTTTTTGGCTAAGGATTCGAAATATTCATTTATGTCTTCAATGAAGTCTTGTTCGTCAATAGAAGTTTCATTATCAGAACCATCATCGCAGGTGATCCAATCTCGACGGCCTACTTTACTCGTAGGCTCATCTTCATTACTAGTATGTTCAGCTTTTCTTTTCAACACCGCTGGACACCATGCTCTGACATGTTTTTGTAAGTTACTAATGTCTGAAAACATAGAACCGCAGTCGTCGCAAGAAATCATGATGTTTTGCAAAGTTTCGACTGGAACAGTATCCTGTCTCTGTATATCGTTTGGTGGTTCCATTCTACAATCTGTTTCCCTTATAAATTCCATCACATTTGTGCGCATGCGCAGTGAAGCTGGTGTAAGTGGCTTTAAATCTACGAGTAAATAGCCATAGGGATGACTAACAGCCTTTTCAAAAGGTCTTAACAGTTCTTGGGGGTTACTGGGGTACATTTGTCGGGCAAGGGTCATAACCTGTTGTCTGTCTATAGGGTTGTTAAATAATACCAGATAATGGCAATTTCGTCTCTGGGTAGGATCTTTGCTGAAATACAGGTTTTGGTTGATAGCGATGACAGACAGATTTCTATGGTGGCTACCTTCCGTGAATAAATCGGTCACTCGTTGGTCTTTCACCGCTTCCGTAGCCATGTCATCTAATATGATCACATTTCTGACTCTAGGGTCCAAAAACTCGTCTTTTTCCAGATTAAAAGGTACTCCTTTTTTGAATTCTACTTCCGGAAAAACGTTTCTTTGTATTTCGTCATATAACGGTTGCCATCTCTTGTATAACCAGATAATACGTTGTGGAGCGGGACGAAGTTTTTCATAAGCCCTCTGTAGTAGCTGTGATACGAAGTAAGTTTTACCACAAGAGGTCGGTCCGCTGACCATACACGTAAAGGGATGTTGAAAAACAAATTCCTGTCCATTAGTTAATGTTGAAGGAGGTATTTCCCTAACTTTCTTTTGTGTCTGTACTCCCTGAAACATCGAACCTCCCCTTTGAGGAGGAGAAAGAGGAAGAATTCCTCCTCCCTGAGGAGGAGGAGGAGTCAATTCCGGAGGAGGAGGAGGAGGAGTCAATTCCGGAGGAGGAGGCCTTTCATTGACTGTCTTTTCATTTCCATGTTTAAATGCACAATGTCTTAACATATTGTCCCTTCTTGTGAATACTTGTTCACACTCTAAACACTTTGTAGAAAACATATTTTATGAACTGAAAAAAGAAGGCACTTCCCCTTATAAGCTTTTATAAGTCCCAAGACTTTGATCCTGCTTGTTCTCATATTAAACAGGCTTCACACATCTCTAGATCCAGCTCTGAAAATCCCTCGTCGTAGTTCATGACATTGTCCATCTTATAGGACAAGATTTTCGTATGGTTTTTCTACCCTCGAAGTTCAAACTAATGAAGATAGAGTCATTTTTACATAGAATGACGTCATTTCCGGTTTTTTGTTTATCATGGACTTCCGGTTAGAAGTTTAAAGTAAAAATTTCACTTATAGCTTTTCATAGCTATAAAAAAATATATATAAATCGAGTGAAAACTAAAGGAAATAGGGTCAATTTTAACATTGATGACGTCATTTCCGGTTTTAAAGACCCATGGACTTCCGGTTGAGAAGTTCAAAGTACAGATCTCACTTTGAGCTTTCCATAGCTATAAAAATATTTAAATCGGATAACAACTAAGGAAGATATTACCTTTTAACATTGTACCTTTAAAAAAGTGGGTGGGGGAAATCGATAATTGACAATAATTCGATTGAAAATAAAAACAACAGATTTATTTTGAAGCTTCTTACTATTTGTTTGTTCAAATGACTAAATATTAGTGAACAAAAGGAAAATATTGATTTTTTGTATGATATAACAAAAATCGATAAATAATCAATTTGGATCAATCATGTATTTAGAATTGATTTGCACTAAAACAATATAAAAAAATTGAGTTCTAAAAATTCAAAAATAACAAAATTCGTATACTCAAATGATTAAATGTTAGAGCAGAAAAAAAGAAAATATTGGTTTTTTGTATATATAATCAATAATGAATCCATATCAGATCAATCATGTGTTTAGACTTAATTTGCACTAAAACAATATCAATCAATTGATTTCTGAAATCGAAATAACAAAATTCGTTCAATGTTTTATACTTATATTCGAATGGTATATAATTTGGTAAACTGAAAGAGGTAATGACTTTTTAATTAGCTATTTCACACCGCTCTAGGATTATGTCGATTACACACACACATGTGTTTTAAGTTAGCGAAGCCCAAAACATAATCTTTTTCACGCACAGAGTACACAGGGGTTTTTTCTATGTATTCTCTTAGAGTGATCAGTTGGAATTTTTTGTGTGCAGGAAATTTCTAAATACTAATGGATATACATGTCATTCACTTTTTGGAAATTCTGTTGTGTGATATAAAAAAATGGATACTGAGGAAAAAAAGGTAGGTGATTTATATATTAAAAAGATTACCTTACTCGGCATGTCCATTTCATTTCCAGAACGCATTCACATTTGTTTGAATAGTGTGTGTGTGTGTGTGTGTGTGTGTACGCCTCATAGGTTCATGGAGTAAAAATGATTGCTGGTTGTTGTGCAATGTCATGCCTATTCATGGAATGAAACATGTTATTGGTTGTAATACTACATTTCGTTTCTGATTGGTTGTTGATCTAAGTCATGGTTATTTTTAGACAACATGTCTAGACTTGTTCAATCGATATAAAATGAAGACATGGCATTGGTCGGTTCAAATTGTAAACCAGTTATCTCTGGTTTACTCTAGTTGTATACTGGAAATACATTTCCAAGAATAATTACCGGAAATACTTTGACTTAAAATGGTATATCACGTGTGTGTGTGTGTGTGTGAGAGAGAGAGAGAGGGAATATAACATGAAAATGTTACATGTATACATGTACGTGTTCATGTACTTCATTAAATTTGATACTTTAAGTATGAGAATGTGCTTATATAATCATATACAAACTCTACAGAAATTAAGAGAGAGAGAGAGAGAGAGAGAAAGAATTTAACAAATGGAATGTGTTACTCCAGATTCAAAGTAAAATGTATCCATGCATGGTAGGTAAGATGTTTTTTCTTTCTGTTGCTATATAGGTCACAGTGTATGTGATTATGAAATGTACTGGTGCCTGCTTTAAATGATTTCAATATTCGCAAAGAAGTCATTATGTTGAAATAACGTGTACAGACATGTTCAAAAATTGTGTTCCACACACGTCTGAATTCTGAAAATTTGATCTTTATTTCCGTTTCATGTTGAAATAACGTGTACAGACATGTTCAAAAATTGTGTTGAAATAATGTGTACAGACATGTTCAAAAAGTGTGTTCCACACACGTCTGAATTCTGATAATTTGATCTTTATTTCCGTTTTGTGTTGAAGTAACGTGTACAGTCATGTTCAAAAAGTGCGTTCCAATATTGACTTTATTTTTAAACATAACGTCATCGTTCTCTATTCTGATTGGTTGTTGATCTAAGTCATAGTTAATTTTAGATAACAACTGGTTAATTCTGGTTTATTCTAGTTGTACAGTGCTAAATACATTTCTAAATATAGTTTCCGGAAGTATTATGACCATAAACGGCAGATCACGTATAAGACATGAGTGTTGAGTTCATTTTATAACAGGAGCTGTTCACATCGTAAGTAATGTCATTAATTTTTTTTTCTATGTTTTCCAAATAATGTTTGATATATTTTTATTTATTGTATGTTTATTGTATGATGATCATATGTTGATCATTGTTTTAAGACTTTGTATAGTCCCCGTCTAAGGCTGAGGACCTGACCCTCAATGTCCGTGATTAAGCCTTATGACTGAATATACAAGTCAGCTCTGTATATTATTGGGACTATCAATACCTCTGTTGTATCTAATGTTCTTTGGTGTTTACCATGTGTCTCCGCCTAAGGACTTGACCCTCAATGTCCTTAACCCTAGGTCAAATGTACAACTCTGTACATTGATGTCATTTAACTTAATCATGATGTCATTCTAAATATAGATCATGATGTCATTCTTAACCTTTAAAATATGTCTTAAACCTTAATATAGATTATGATGTCATGCTAGAAAACCAATATGGCCGCCGCACATGCGCAAATAATCTGATGACGTCACTCCTGCGCATGCGCAGTCTTTGACGCCAAACCGGCGACCTTACTACTCGCGGGAATGAAATAGTAAATGCTACCATGCAATAGAATCGTCGACGCGTGTAGCCTCGTGAGTAAAATTCAAATAACGCTTGTACATACAATCGAGACGACTGTATTACACAAAGTTACTAAATTTTCCGCTTTTAGCTAATGCCTTGGTCACACATTCAGGATTTTTACTGCCGTCCTTGATAGGACCATTCCCGATTAAAATGTGTCAAAAGTCTGATCAAGATCCTGTGATTCGTGGCTGGAAATTCAAACTTATTAAAATTTGTAAAAACATTTATTTAATCACGACAACAATCAGATATTGTTCAGGAGGCGTCCCGATCCAGCCGTTTCCAGCAGAATTCGTCCCGATTATCCCGTTCTCAATCCGATTCTGATCCGATACAGCAGAATCTGTCACGACATAGTCACGATTGTAATCCGACTAGACAAAATCGGCTGAGTTTCCCGGATGTTACGGGACGCACCTAACTGTCAGGAGTGCTTGGCCGACCTCTCCGGACCATTCCCGATCCGTAGGACTCTGTTACGAACATATACGACTGCGTTCAGACAATAATAGGACATTGAGGATAGTAATCCGACTTTTTCGCTTTTCGTGTCGTAGCGCTGTCTGATCTCAAACGGGAGCCATAATCGGCACTGTGTGAACGCCGCATTACAGACAAATTAGCTTGCAGCGTCTTGAACGGATGACATGTGTTGATCATTTTGTTTCAAACGTCTACACTTATACACGCTCATGGTATCTCAAGCTGGCAATTAAATTACATTGTATTATAACATATATTTTCACATAGGTTATCATTTATCATAAATTTGGAATATAGCTTGTACAACATTTATCGATAGATGCAACAATAAAGTCGGGAAATTGCAATGTTTCAACAACAGTCTAAATGACATATGTCAAAATTATGGTAACCAATGCTGCAACTGATATTCATAAGTAACGTAAATAAAATGATTTGACAAAACATTAAATCATTGTCAACACTTGTTTAGTTTGTTTGTTTGTTTGTTTGTTGGGTTTAACGTCCCACCGACAGTATTTCAGTCATTTGGAGACGATGTCTACTTAATGCAGTTATAGTGCTGCCACACTGCAGTATTACGTCGTAGACATGTGGCATGATACCACACCCAGTCACATTATCCTGATACCGGGCCAACCAGTCCTGCAGCTACCCTTATATGCTAAGTGTCAAGCAAGGGAGCTATAACAGTACCATTTTTTACGACTTTGGTATCGAACCCACGACCTCCCGCTCCCGAGGCGGACGCTCTAAACACTCGGCCACCGGGAACGGTACACCTGTTTAACTAGTAATATCAATATGATATAAGTAAAAAGTTGGTTTTTTTTTCAATTTATATGACTAATACATATCTGTAAACTTACATTTTCCGAAAATACTTCAATTAAGGTGAAAGCGAAAGTAGGATATTTTATGAAAATTTTTACAATTGGCTTTAAATTCGTATTTTTTTATGTATCTTCCTTATTTCTTGATCAATTTCAAAACTCTAGGTGCCAAAATAATCGTCTTAAAATTTTCTACATCTCACTTGCTTAATGTAAGCACATATTTCTAATGATTCTTAAGATATAAGCCGGAAAACTCATGACGGCAGAATCGCAGAAATTCTATATGTTTAAATTCTTATTTTTATGTAACTTCCTTATACTTGGATCAATTTCAAAACTTTAGGTACCAAAATAATCGTCTTAAAATTCTCTACATTTCACACGCTTTATCTATAGGAATATTTTTAATATTTTTTGAGATACAAGCTCTTAAACCTCTTGAAAAATGAAAAAATCACCAAAGCTATATGCACGAATTTCGTTTTTCCCCCCATTCCTCCATGAATCTTAGTCAATCATTAAACTTTAAGCATCAAAAGAACGGCCAAACATTGCTCTACAAATAATATTCATCATCATATTTTCAAAAATCAAAGAATTTCGAGATATAAACTGTTAAACACACTGAGGGTTACTGAATTTTTGTTTTTCCGCCATAACTTAACCGATTCAATCCCGATCATCAAAAACGAAATATCATCTGAAAGGTCTTTCTAAGCACTACAAATTATAAGCATAGTGTCTCGATAGATTTTTTTCCGTTTTTGAGATATTTAAGGCCGAAGAAAACCCCGATAATTGATATATGACCTTGACCTTTGGGATTTTCCGGAACCGGAAGTGACATGGCTC
Source organism: Solen grandis (assembly GCA_021229015.1). Lineage (NCBI taxonomy): Eukaryota > Metazoa > Mollusca > Bivalvia > Adapedonta > Solenidae > Solen > Solen grandis. The sequence continues at coordinate 4,977,665 of CM037783.1, forward strand.
CATAGAATCTAATACTGCATCTTCAGACAAAATTTCAAGCAAATCATACAAAAAATAAAGCCTACAGGGATTAAAAACCGTTAAGTTTTAATACGAAAGTTTTAATAGCATTATGACGTCATGTGACGTCATATGGCGTTCATCTTTTCAGAATGTAAAGAAGACCTATAGACTAATATTCAATCCAAATCTCAGCTTTCTAGCTTTTCTGGAAGCGATTTTATACGCATCTTAAATTTGACGTCATTAGTTCGAATCTTGGATTCGCCATAAAACATTTGCCTTTTCAAATTTGGAAAAACGGACACCGGGATGCACAACTAGAGCCTAACATACACATTCTGTGAAATTTTGATAACAATCAATACAGAAATAATGGCTGTACACCGCGTACAAACTTTTTCACCCGACGTCAAATCTGACGTTATATGACGTCGTATGAATATAAAATTCATTGCATCCGAAAGCTCATGGTTTGAAATATATGCCATAAAATTTCATTGTTCTGAGTCAATGGCAACACCTCGAAATTAACACAAATATAAGAGGAAGAAAAAAAGAATAACTAGATTTCATTCGTTGATACGAATGATAGGACTTTCTGCTAAAATTGAAAAATATTAAGATTAATTCCGTTAGAAAGAATATATATTAAATTCTCTACCCTTTACTCTTTTTTTTTTCATATGGACTTCTTTTAGCTTTGATGTCACATGACGTCATAGGGTGCTGAAGATGCTTTTGTTCAAAAATGCATATGTTACTGTCATATCTCTGGTGCTGAAGATGCTTTTGTTCAAAAGCGCATACTTAACTGTCATAACTCTGAAATTTTCATTACTCTGAACAACTGGCATCATGTCGAAATCATTGCCCTAAAATGAAAATTTAGAAGTATGCCTATGAAGTCACATGACGTCATGTGACGTCACCACACAAAATATATGTAGAAATTCTGCAGAACTGCAAACTGTGTAAGTTTCATCTTTCTATCTCATCCTGAAGCTCTTTAATCCTAAAATGAAATTTTCGGACCTATGTTCGAATCTTATTTCAGCCACAGAACTTCGGTTTTTCGGAATTTCGGTAAGCTGGCAGGATATGTACACCTTAGTTTCAAGGTGTACTATCTGTGAAAATAAGAAGAAAATCCGACCATAAATGGCGGCTGTAGAGCGTGAACACCATTTTTAACTATTTTTAGCTCTGACGTCACATAATGTCATAGGGTCCTGAAGATGCTTTTGTTCAAAAGCGCATTTGTTACTGTCATAACTCTAAAATCTTCATTATTCTGAACAACTGGCATCATGTCGAAATCATTGCCCTAAAATGAAAATTAAGAAGTATGCTAATGACGTCACATGACGACATTTGACGTCACGACTCAAAATATATTAAGAAATTCTGCAGAACTGCAAACTGTGTAAGTTTCAACTTTCTATCTTACCTGAAGCTCTTTAATCCTAAAATGAAATTTTCGGTCCTATGTTCGAATCTAATTTCAGCCACAGAACTTCGGTCTTTCGGAATTTCAGTTAGCTTACAGGATATGCACACCTTAGTTTCAAGATGTACCATCTGTGAAAATTTGAAGTATATCCGGCCATAAATGGCGGCTGTAGAACGTGAACACCATTTTCACTATTTTTAACTGTGACGACACATAACGTCATAGGGTGCTGTAGATGCTTTTGTTCAAAAGCGCATATGTTGCTATTATAACTCTGAAATTTTCATTATTCTGAACAACTGGCATCATGTCGAAATCATTACCCTAAAATGAAAATTAAGAAGTATGCCTATGAAGTCACATGACGTCATATGACGTCACGACTCAAAATATATGTAGAAATTCTGCAGAACTGCAAACTGTGTAAGTATCAACTTTCTATCTCATCCTGAAGCTCTTTCATCCTAAAATGAAATTTTCGGTCCTTTGTTCGAATCTTATTTCAGCCACAGAACTTCGGTCTTTCGGAATTTCGGTTAGCTGACAGGATATGCACACCTTAGTTTCAAGATGTACCATCTGTGAAAATTTGAAGTAAATCCGACCATAAATGACGGCTGTAGAGCGCGAACACAATTTTTCACTATATTTAGCTGTGACGTCATGTGACGTCATAGGCTGCTGATAATCATTGAAATCAAAATTTCCTCACGTGACTAATTACCCATAAAAATTTCATCGTCCCAGGACTATTGCAACATGTTAAACTAAGCATTAAGTTAGGAAGAAGAAAAGAATTATAATAATAAAAAATGACGTCACATGACGTCATATGACGTTTATTTTCACATAATTGTTAGACACCCAGAGACCTACTAACTGACAAAATTTCAACTTTCTTTCTCAAATAGGACAGTTTTTATAAGCATTTAAAAATTGACGTCCTTGGTTCGAATCTTGGATCCGCCATAGATGCTTGGACTTTTCAAATTTTGAAAAACGGACACCGGTATACACAATAAGAACGTAATATACACATTCTGTGAAAATTTGATGAAAATCGGCCCATTAATAATGGCTCTGGACCGTGTACAAACTTACGTAGTCAATTTCAAATGTGACGTCATATGACGTCATAGGCTTCTGAAAATCATTGAAATCGAAATTTCAGCGTCTGAATCATTTGTCATTAAATTTTCATTGCCCTTCGACAATTTCAACATATAGAAATACTCTTATTAATATTAGAAATACATTATCATATAATGATGTCACGTGACGTCATATGACGTTTATTTTCACAAAATTTTTAAGACTCCCAGAGACCTATATACTGACCAAATATCAACTTTCTATCTCAAATAGGACCGATTTTATAAGCATTTAAAAATTTACGACCTTGGTTCGAATCTTGAATTCGCTATAGAACCATGGACTTTTCGAATTTTGAAAAAGGGACACCGAAATGCACAACTAGAACTACACATTCTGTGAAAATTTGATGAAAATCGGTTCATAAACAATGGCTGTAGACCGCGTACAAACTTTTGTTGCATATTTCAAGTGTGACGTCGTATGACGTCATAGACATATGAAATTCATAGAAATCAAAATTTCAGCGTTTGAAGCATGTGTCATTAAATTTTCATTGCCCTTCGACAATTTCAACATATAGAAATATTATTGTTAATATTAGAAATACATTATCATATAATGACGTCACGTGACGTCATATGACATTTATTTTCACAAAATATTTAAAACTTCTAGAGACCTATAAACTGACTAAATATCAATCTTCTATCTCAAATAGGACTGATTTTATAAGCATTAAAAAATTTACGACCTTGGTTCGAATCTTGGATTCGCTTTAGAACCATGGACTTTTCGAATTTTGAAAAACGGACACCGGGATGCACAACTAGAGCCTAACATACACATTCTGTGAAATTTTGATGAAAATCGGTCCAGAAATAATGGCTGTAGACCGCGTACAAACTTTTTCACCTGACGTCAAATCTGACGTTATATGACGTCATATGAATATATAATTCATTGCATTCGAAAGCTCATGGTTTGAAATATATGCCATAAAATGTTCATTGCTCTGAGTCAATGGCAACACCTCGAAATTAACACAAATATAAGAGGAAGAAAAAAAAAATAAGAAGAAGAAGAATAACTAGATGTCATTCGTCAAAACGAATGATAGGACTTTCTGCAACCTGTGTTAATGCAAAAAGCAGAAGATAGAAGTTTCATGTAATGACTCACCTCTGGTAGTATTTCATGTTCATGCTGATTAATTGACATTATATTCCGCGAAAAATAAGCGTTTAGCTACGAAGAAAAAAAAAGTAGCAGTAGTAGTAGTATGCTTATGACGTCATATGACGTCACGACTCAAAATATATGTAGGAATTCCGCAGAACTGCAAACTTTGTAAGTTTCAACTTTCTATCTCATCATGAAGCTCTTTAATCCTAAAATGAAATTTTCGGTCCTATGTTCGAATTTTATTTCAGTCACAGAACTTCGGTCTTTCGGAATTTCGGTTAGCTGACAGGATATGCACACCATAGTTTCAAGATGTACCATCTGTGAAAATTTGAAGAAAATCCGACCATAAATGACGGCTGTAGAGCGTGAACACCTTTTCACTATTTTTAGGTCTGACGTCATATGACGTCATAGGTGCTGAAGATGCTTTTGTTTAAAAGCGCATACTTTACTGTCAGAACTCTGAAATATTCATTATTCTGAACAACTGGCATCATGTCGAAATCATTGCCCTAAAATAAAAATTAAGAAGTATGCTTATGACGTCACATAACGTAATATGACGTCACGACTCAAAATATATGTAGAAATTCTGCAGAACTGCAAACTGTGTAAGTTTCAACTTTCTATCTCATCCTGAAGCTCTTTAATCCTAAAATGAAATTTTCGGTCCTATGTTCGAATCTTATTTCAGCCACAGAACTTCGGTCTTTCGGAATTTCGGTTAGCTGACAGGATATGCACACCTTAGTTTCAAGATGTACCATCTGTGAAAATTTGAAGACAATCCGACCATAAATGGCGGCTGTAGAGCGTGAACACCATTTTTCACTATTTTTAGCTCTGACGTCATATGACGTCATAGGGTGCTGAAGATGCTTTTGTTCAAAAGCGCATACTTTACTGTCATAACTCTGAAATTTTCATTATTCTGAACAACTGGCATCATGTCGAAATCATTGCACTAAAATAAAAATTAAGAAGTATGCTTATGACGTAACATAACGTCATATGACGTCACGACTCAAAATATATGTAGAAATTCTGCAGAACTGCAAACTGTGTAAGTTTCAACTTTCTATCTCATCCTAAAGCTCTTTAATCCTAAAATGAAATTTTCGGTCCTATGTTCGAATCTTATTTCAGCCACAGAACTTCGGTCTTTCGGAATTTCGGTTAGGTGACAGGATATGCACACCTTAGTTTCAAGATGTACCATCTGTGTAAATTTGAAGACAATCTGACCATAAATGACGGCTGTAGAGCGCGAACACCATTTTTCACTATTTTTAGCTGTGACGTCATGTGACTTCATAGGCTGCTAATAATCATTGAAATCAAAATTTCCTCACGTGACTAATAACCCATAAAAATTTCATCGTCCTAGGACTATTGAAACATATTAAAATAAGCGTTTAGTTAGGAAGAAGAAAAGAATAATAATAATAATAAAATGACGTCACGTGACGTCATATGACGTTTATTTTCATATAATTGTTAGACACCCAGAGACCTACTAACTGACAAAATTTCAACTTTCTATCTCAAATAGGACAGTTTTTATAAGCATTTAAAAATTGACGTCCTTGGTTCGAATCTTGGATCCGCCATAGATGCTTGGACTTTTCGAATTTTGAAAAACGGATACCGGTATACACAATAAGAACGTAATATACACATTCTGTGAAAATTTGATAAAAATCGGCCCATTAATAATGGCTCTGGACCGTGTACAAACTTTCGTAGTCAATTTCAAATGTGACGTCATATGACGTCATAGGCTTTTGAAAATCATTGAAATCGAAATTTCAGCATCTGAATCATGTGTCATTAAATTTTCATTGCCCTTCGACAATTTCAACATATAGAAATACCATTGTTAATATTAGAAATACATTATCATATAATGACGTCACGTGACGTCATATGACGTTTATTTTTACAAAATGTTTAAGACTCCCAGAGACCTATATACTGACCAAATATCACTTTTCTATCTCAAATAGGACCGATTTTATGAGCATTTAAAAATTTACGACCTTGGTTCGAATCTTGGATTCGCTATAGAACTATGGACTTTTCGAATTTTGAAAAACGGACACCGGGATGCACAACTAGAACTTAATATACACATTCTGTGAAAATTTGATGAAAATCGGTTCATAAACAATGGCTGCAGACCGCGTACAAACTTTTGTTGCATATTTCAAGTGTGACGTCATATGACGTCATAGGCATATGAAAATCATAGAAATCAAAATTTCAGCATTTGAAGCATGTGTCATTAAATTTTCATTGCCCTTCGACAATTTCAACATATAGAAATATTCTTGTTAATATTAGAAATACATTATCATATAATGACGTCACGTGACGTCATATGACATTTATTTTCACAAAATCTTTTAAACTTCTAGAGACCTATATACTGACTAAAAATCAACTTTCTATCTTAAATAGGACAGATTTTATAAGCATTTAAAAATTTACGACCTTGGTTCGAATCTTGGATTCGCTATAGAACCATGGACTTTTCGAATTTTGAAAAACGGACACCGGGATGCACAACTAGGGCCTAATATACACATTCTGTGAAATTTTGATGAAAATCGGTCCAGAAATAATGGCTGTAGACCGCGTACAAACTTTTTCACGTGACGTCAAGTCTGACGTTATATGACGTCATATGATTATACAATTCATTGCATCCGAAAGCCCATGGTTTGAAATATATGCCATAAAATTTTCATTGTTCTGAGTCAATGGCAACACCTCGAAATTAACACAAATATAAGAGGAAGAAAAAAAGAATAAGAAGAAGAAGAAGAATAATAAAAAAACAGTACAAACCCAATATGACTTTCTGCCTGTAGGCAGAAAGTCCTAATAAAAAAACAGTACAAACCCAATATGACTTTCTGCCTGTAGGCAGAAAGTCCTAATGATAAAGTATCTAATAAGTGGTTTACAACTGAATGCGATGATAAACGTCGGTAATTTTATATAACAAAATCAATATAGATTAGATAACTCGGATGTTAATAGAATAACATGGTAAGAAAAAGCTCACAGTATAAATCATGTATACGTACTGCTAAATTTGAATATGATAAGCGCGAAACTCAGAAATTACTTAGCATGAAGAGTAAAAATGAAAAGTAATATTGGATTATGTTAAAAAAATTGTGCTGGTGTTAAAAGCAATAACAACTCACTTAGAACATTTGAACAATACTTTAAATCAGTAAATATTCCTTACGATATATTCTTTACACCAGACGAAGACATATTACACTTACTGATAGATATGAAAATAATAAATTTGTTATTATTTTCTCGGAATTAAATATTCCCTTTTCAAATGAAGAATTGCTGAAATCTATAAACCAGTTAAAGAGTGGTAAAAGTGGTGGTCCGGATCTATATCTAAATGAATTTTTATACATGGTAAACATGTTCTTTTACCATATATTTTAGAATTATTCAATAAAATATTTGAAATTGGTTATTTCCCTCCATCGTGAAAAAAATTACCATATTAAATAATCGTTTATGTGAATGGGCTGAAAACTATAATGTATATATTGAAGCACAGGCAGGATTCAGGTCAAATATGGGAACCACTGACAATATATTTGTACTCCATGGTCTTATTAATCATATGTTAAATAATGGAAAACGTTTTTTTGTGCATTTATTGATTTCAGTAAAGCTTTTGATTACGTGAATAGGGATAATCTATGGTCAGAATTAATCTAACTGGGATTGAGGGGTAGTATTCTAAACATTGTAAGATCAATATATACATGTGTTAAGTCTAGAGTTAAGCATTTAAATAAAGTAAGTAACAGTTTTGACTGTATTTTAGTCGTGAGACAAGGCGAATGTTTATCTCCTTTCCTTTTTCCATGTTTTAAATGATTTAGAGGATATATACGTTACGAGCGGGGTTGACGGAATTGATATTCAATTGTTTAAAATATTCCTAATATTATATGCAGATGATATTGTCTTGTTTGCCAATAGTAGTCAAGAATTACAAACAAGCATAAATGTGTTACATGCGTATTGCAAAAGATGGAAACTTAAGGTTAATCCAACAAAAACTAAAGTGATGATATTTAGAAAGGGCGAGCGTCTGGCTCATTTTTCTACTTTCCATTATGGGGACGTGGAGCTTGAAATAGTTAATAAGTTCGTATATTTAGGCATTGTTTTTACAACTCGATGGAATCAGCCTGTTAGCATACCTATAAATGAACGAGTTTGTTTGACCTGTAATATTTTAGAAGACGAGTTTCACTTTGTATTAGAATGCTCTTTGTACAATGGTCTACGTAAAAAGTTTATACCTATTTATTATTGGAAACGCCCTAGTATGTATAAATTTGTTGAACTGAATAATTGTGATAATAAGTGTACGATAAGGAATCTTTTTTTAAATTTTTTTTAAAATTCATATTTGATGTGTAAGTTGTATAGCCTCACTTGCCTTGCACCAGAATTAATTAAATGATTTATATCTTCAATGTTTGAATGTTCACATATATGCAAAATGAGTATTTTGAATATTGTTATATATTCAAAATAAGTATTTTACTTATTTATTGTATAATACGGATATATCTGGTTAGACCTACACGACACTGACCAAAATAAATATATGTCCATCGAAAAATAATTATTACATAATAATGACCTTCTACTCTCTCTTTTTTAATTCTCTCCTCTCTCTTTCTCTCCCCTCTTCTCTCTCTCAAATAATTTCAATTATCTGTTGGTTATGTTGTGATATATTATAAGAATGAATTATTGTTTTGTATGTTTGTGTACTGTCTGTCATGATGATGTGTATGCCACATGGGTCAATGACCTTCTGGTTTGAATGAAATAAACTTTAACAAACTTTAACTTTGTGTCCATATGGATTTATGACAAACGATCGAATTATGCTATAGTTTTTCTAGACGCAACGTAAATTTAAATGTATAGGAAATAATAGACAGGTATGCAAATAACAAAATTCAGAGATAAAAATGACTCGATGCATGCAGAAATCTTGTGGAAAATTGTTTGGCACTTAAAAAAACACATATATTTAGTATTGCGCGTTTTAGTATCAAAACCTTCTTTCTGTATATTCATGTATCAGTTTATTTTGTTCTTATATTTTTTTTCAGAAGTTGTTGACTATTGTTATATGCTATCCACTAGGTGACCACTGTAGTACAATGCGGGTTATGAATTCTTTTGAGTTTTTTAATGTTCAAGAGAACTGCCTGGACTGGTATTGAATAAACCTGCAATATACAATACTATGCGCGTAACGTAGGCAGTAAACTCCACCTCCCGATAGTTAAACAACAACAACAGCAACAACAAAACCGACAAGTGGCATAAAATAACTCAAAACCAGGTTTTCGGTCTCCTACAACTTGACCATTTCCTGACTTAGAAATTAGTTAGGGCTGATAAGGTAGAAAATTATTAGTATCAGGGAAAAATAATTTGTAACCATTACCCAAATATTGTCTTTTTGTATTAGATATCATGTGATTTGGTTATGTTTAGAATATAAGCTTCGTATGTATTTATGTATATTCTTCAAGAAGATACCAATAAATTGCTTGACTATTTTGAGTTTACCGTCGCTTCGACAGTATTTCAGTCATATAGCAACGTACAGCTAATTACAGGTGGAGGAAGACCCCGCATGCTCGGAGGCATCCGGGTATAACCACCGACCTACCGCAAACCAGCTGGAAGGCTTCCACCAATAAATGGACAGATATTGATATAAATTTCTTGACATCTCCGTACTTTCGGTTAAATTGGTGCACGGGATGTCTCTCTGCACATTACTTTTTGAAGCACAGGCAGGCTCTTTGCATTTAGCCAGCAAAAGCATAATGAGAGCGTACTTTGTGTTTATTATTGTTGTGAAGTTACATGTTAATGTCTATCGCCATTCATTTGTTCTTAAGCACACAGTTCTTTCTCTCTTATTCAAAAAGGCTGTATTGTCAGTTTTTTCGTGAAATGTGTCAACAAGTTATTTTACATTCGATTAGTTTTTAACACCTTGTGCTTGCAATCAGTCTCGGAATATAAGTTTTTTTTTGTTTTTTGTTTTTTTAATAAAAGTTTTACTTATTTTTCTTCTCCCGTGGATATTGTTTCATTTATAAAATGAAATTAAAAGGTCAGGCTTCTCGCGTTGCTATGGCGACTGAAAGATGATATTAAAGTGAATATTTATTTTCTGAAAAGACATATGTGATATAGGCCTTCCAAACTTTTAAAATCCGCCAAATATATAAACGGCAACAGAACATTAGGGAATGGGTATGGCTTACAGAAAGTATGTGGTCATCTGGAGACACCAGCCGGGAAGGTGCATATAGAAATTAAGTTATTTAACTGTATACACTGTGTGATATGAGCACAATGCTGTATGACAGAATATACAGGGCTGGAGCAGTTGTCTCCCTTGAGCTGTAACATTGGCAGATCTGTAACTTTAAACAGACTGGGCATTAATTGGACAGCTTAAATACAGTAAAATAAGACTTAAGCTGCTAATATCATGATATTTGGCATAAAATATATTGCCATATTTATTTTTAACTTTTTCTGATGCAAGGCAAGTAATGAAAAATAGTTTACATAGTCTGCTTCTCATTAGACTTTTTCTCAAAGACTTCTGTCCCTGTCGGCCTGCGGCTTTTCAGAAGTTTGTTGAATGAGCTTGTATTGCCCGATTCGGCTTCATGCTGTAGTGCCAGTGGTTGAACCGGATCTTGGCCTACCAGGTCTGCCTTCTCTGGTGTTGGTCTGCAGTACTGCACACAAACATTAGCCTCTTTCTCAGACAGGGGTTTATTAAACACCTTAATTGGGAAAAAGTTGTGTCCCTTTTTGTAATATCCAGCACAATGCTTTCTAGATCCTTTCATTTTTTTCACATAAAAACACCTCTTTACAGTACAAAATTTACCTGTGCTCTGGGTAAAACAATGCAATTTCTGTCTCTCAGCCATACCCATTGTTTTATTAGTAATTTAGCTCTGGCTGTTGGTATACACAATCTTACAAGGCTTTAATTGCTGTGTATATGTAAAGCACAGATAGTATTTACAGTTAAAAAAATAATAAAAATTAGTGGCAAAATTTAATGAAAATTTGTGTTTTACATGCATTTTTAGAAGATTTTGTTTGGGTGGAGCGGGGGGATCTGTGTTTTCAGGCTACATTTTCTAGCTGGCTGCATATTTTTGTTTTCAGGTTTGAGTTAACAGTTTGCATGTTATCTGTGTGTTATAAGCATTTGTCAGACTTAACATATATCTGCTATTTCATGTATTAAATAACCATGAAAAGGGCGCACTGAGTCAAACTTTAAAATTCTGTTAAAAAAATTAAAGCCAAAAATAAAAAACAATCTCTTCATGGCGTTGTTCGAAAACATATTTTGTTTTAAATATATTTGGGTTGCAAGGGAAAAAAGTATTTTAGTCTGTCTTTAGGTCAGATACTACTAAATAGGTCGGGGCTTCCAATTGGTCAAGCAAAAAAGTACAGATAATCCGTGGCTAATGTTTACATAATGGGGTTTTCTGGTTGGTTATTAATAAAATAAAAATGTGAGTATTGTTTAATTTTCAAAATTAGAATATTCTCAACACTAAAAAAACATAAATAATCTGCTTATCTGACATTGTGTGATTTTTGTGAGTACAAATTGAGAATGTGCTATTCTTTTACATTTGGAGGGAAATTTAGTCCAAATATGGGGGTTACCATGTTTAGCAGTCTGTAGCTCAAGTTTTGGTGGTCATGCTTTACTTTGTTGGTGATATTTAGAAAGCACTTGGATGGAACTTTCAAATCTTTTCAAATCCAGTACACTTGATGAATTTAATCTTTAATATTATCGTTGACAAAATGCTTTAAGAAAGTTTTAAAAAATAATTTTTAAAAATACATACTTTTAATAGATTTGTATCTGACTACGAAAACACTTACTTGTACAAATTACATACAAAGTACGATAATTAAAACAACAAGTAGGGGTAAGGACTATTTTCCTTTCTTCCCTTTCCGTAAACAATTAGAGGAACCATTGGATTGCAGAGAGCCTACCCGTGCTTTGAAAAGCGACGTGCAGATCGAGAGACCTCTCGCGCACCAATAAAACCGAAAGTAGGGGAATATCAAGAAATTTATATAAATATCGGTCAATTTATTGGTATCTTCTTAAAAAAATATACATAAAATTATTTTGATGGTATTTCACCTCAGTGTTGGAACTTGGAATTAATTTGGTTGGGTTTGAGTTTATATTTTTGTGTAATACTTTAATTCCCTGAATAATTCATCTAATGAATATTGTTACTTTTCAGATTGCAGACAAGTGTCTATACTTATGTTGTTGAATGTTGAAATTATTTTGTAATATTATTATAAATGTAATCTATGAATATCAACTCAAGATATATGGTGTCATTATTCAGTGTGTGTGTGTGTGTGTGTGTGTGTGTGTGTGTGTGTTGAATAAGGATGAATCATTTGAATAGCCTTATGTTCTCTTATAGACAGCAAGATCAATATATGTACCATTCCAAAAAATAATATCAAATTCAAGCACTTCTTTAGTCTTGATAGTAACTTTTAATGCGAAATGATTTTTTATGTATAAATTTATAAAATCTATAAATTGATCATAATTTTAGTTTAATCATATTAAAACTTGGAAACAAGTTCTTACAACTTATACAAACCCTTATCTACGGTTCCTTTTGCTGGACCAGTATTTTGTACCTGCACTTGGGGAAGTGCATACATTAAAAGATATATATGAAAATGGTTATGATGGGCGTCATTAAAAATGCTTTCTTAACTGCTGAGCAACTGGACCACAAACAGACCCTAATTATTTTAATGTAAAATAGAGTTGTTTTTTTCTTCTGTAAAAATGCATTGATGGCCACATAGAAAATAAGAATTGGATGGAAAATAACCGTGTGTGTGTGCGTAAATCAATATTATTGCACATAGATAAATACTTATATAGGAAATGGCCTTCAAAGTTAATGTAACTTCACTTAAAACACCAACTTAAAACTCACAAATGATTCCCTCACTATATATTTCATTCATATGCATTTGCAGTTTTCTTTGAATCTCACTGCTACTTTCAATGACTGTATTGGACATCATCATCATCTCTCTGTTTTAGTAATAAGATACATGTCTACTTGCATGTTTCCATGTTATTCACAGACTGCACTTTATTTATTGTGTGTTTAACTAAATGAACATTAATTACCATGACATTTTGAAAGGAATAATGCTGGATTTTTTCCCCATATTAGTGTAATGTAGATCTTAATCAAAATGCAGCATACTCTCCTACTTTCAATATACATTTACAGCCTATGTTTATTTAGTTTTGGGTCCCAAGTTTATGTGTCCCAGTTTTTAGACTACTGTCCATTTATGGATATACGCTGGTAATTTAATGTGAGGTTCTGTATTCGTTTAATATTGATTTTAAAATAATCTCAATTTCATATACTTTTCTACATTCATCTACACTATTAGTTCAACTAAGCATCCTTTTTACAGTTACATTTATTTCCTATCGTATTCTTATGGATTCTTAGTGACTCCTGGTTCGGACCAAATTTTGACTCCCAGGACCATGATATGAGAAAACTTTGTAAAGGTCCACATGACCACGTTACATATCAAACATCTAAAACCCAGGTCTTTTGGTTTTCTGACAAGAAAATATTTTCTATGTAAAATCAAGTGACACAAGTGGGCGATTCGATTTTGACCCCTTAGTCATGATTTGAATAAACTTGGTAGAGGTCTACTAGACGATGCTACACACCAAATATCTTGGTAAGTAATGTATGTGCATTTAACTCAAAAGAAAGCGAAGATAAACAACACTCTCTTTCATTCATCATGGTATTATTCTTTCATTTTATTTAATATAGTTTGATAATATGAACATTATAATAATTTAAGCTCGACTAATCGAAGAATAAAGAGTGCTATTCAAATCGTCTACAAGACGATGCTACACACCAATATCTAAACTCTTGGCCTTGAAGTTTTGCAGAAGAAGATTTT
>CM037783.1:4991640-5041640 GCA_021229015.1 Solen grandis
TCGTCATGTGACTGCTTCAATAACTTCAGAATCTCTAGGTTTATAATGTTAATTATCCCGTCGCCGTCTCTCAGCGCATTGTGCGCTTTGATTGTGATTATGCGATGGACTTTACCTTTGGTGTCTTTCACGAGGATGTTGCCATCGTAGGACCATGAGACCTGGATTTTGCAAAATTTCACCATGCCACGAGCTAGGAAAAGCAGATTGTTGCGGACTTTGGTAAAATCTTCGTTAATATATACCCCATGGTAACCACAAGATCGGACCCTAGCACAAACACTGTAAAATTTATGACGCGCTCTACATACAGATAATTTGGCAATAATTGCCCGCGACTTAGACGGGATAGTCATTTTAAGACATATCCGATGGCTTCGGTCTATGTCATCTTTGCTGACATCAGCGCCTATAGCGTCGGCTAATTGCATGATGATCTCATCAATAGACTATGTCGGTGTCTCCTTAACCCCAGTCACACGTAGAGAGTTGCGTCTGCTAACTGTATTGGTCACTAGCGTCGGATGCTGCCTGCAAAACAGTCGAAGGGCTAACGAAATTCTATCAATATCTGTCACTTCAAATCAAATATGTGGCTACCAGACTAGATTGTGCCATGTCGACCGAAATCTGTGTCACCTGAAGAAGAACCGTGTTTCATCTTCTTTTGGTCAGACAGCTCAGAGGAGGCAGATTGGCTTTCTTTTTCAGATCGACATTGGCTGGTGTTAAAGCAGCCAGTTACTGTATCACATCCATTTAACTTCAATTGTCGATCTCAGAAACTCATTCGTGTTCGCCTATGGTCTCTAAGCCAATCACAAGCCTATATTATTTGAATTTTACTCCGACTATTTCATGAAGAACGTTCTATTTTGGCTCTTAACCATGATGAGCGTTCTATTTTATTATGAATAATCTTTGGTCTGCGCATGTGTAGTAAACCACGTCTACCTGAATATTAATGCCACCAGTATTTTTAAGAACTCGTTTATTTCCGGACATGTTCGTTTTCGCATGCAGAAGTATATTTTGATCACTGCACAAGTTAATTTTCCTGGAAAACATTTATTACTGATAGTCTGGTTTTTAACGAGAGTTATGAAGACAAAGGCGGATAATTTAAAAAAATATATATACTATGGCAAAAAAGCAGCAACAACAACAACAAAAGAGCTGGGTATAATTTTAGACTGGATTAAAATAGTTTGACTTTAGCAATGTCCTTAAATTACTGACGGGTTTTTAGTCATAAATATTTTTTTATGATTGTTTAGGTTCAATACAGTCATGTGTAGCTTTTAAACCAAGGTAAATTTTTCAAAATCAATTTTTAGACTTTATTTTAATCCATTCTAAAATTATACCTTGCGTTTCTTTTTGTGACGATTCCTCTTGAAAGTCAGACGTAGCAAATAAATTCTCCAAATCCCAATCATCACATAATAAATCAAAATTCATGATTTGCGTCTTTGTGAAATGAACTTAACCCATTCACCCAGTTTTGACTATCTAATTACGTTTAGGGTAATTTTTCACAAACGACACTAACGCACAGATAAAGTTTAGGGTTCAAGTATACAGATAAACTGGTAACCCGGTGAAAATAGGAAAGATTAGATATCCGGTAGTCAGGATGAAAGAAAAATATAGAGTTGTAGCGCAAGCTAGTCGGCTGAATAATTTACCGCTACAACAGAACACCCTTGCAAGGTGTGATCGTCCGTTTTGCTATAAACTCATGTATTAACCGCCAGTCCTTTGCGTGTTTTAATCTAAGCTAAGTTATGTATGCTGAATTTCCGCTATTGCATATATACATGCGACTTTTAACGTCAGGCGACAAATTCTGGCAGGGGGGGGGGGGGGGGGGGGGGGGGGGGGGGGGGGGGGGGGCGGGGGGCAACACTAAGTAGGTGAAGAAAGTTCTTCATGACTTTGAATCTTACCCTAACCTATACGTAGCACTGTTTATTTGCTGAACAGTATAGCGTCCAAAAAATCTGGCGAGAGAATAGGCCTAGTTTGATTATTCAACCTGTTTTATGGAATGCAGTAGAAATGCAGTAGAGTGCAATATAGTGCAATAATAAACTAACTCGTGCTCAATCGAACAAATGTGTCCAAAATATAGTTTTTACAGTCACATCTTTACACACAAAAAAATCAATTTGTAGCAATTAATACCTTAGATCACTCGTAACATTTCAGGATACTGCTAATGAATTTCTTACATGTTGTTTTCACATTTTTATCGAGACAGACAAAACATTGGTCACAAACCGGACGTTATTTTAGCAGTTTAGTAAATAAACACTTTATTATTATTATAAATTACTATGAAAAACTCTTTTTTGTTGTTGATTTTTTTGTTTGTTTCTTTTTCAATAGAGAAAAGTTTATGTGAGGTCTCCCTCATTCTTTACAAATCACTTTAACCACGAAACTTCTCCAGATATTCACATCTCTGCTTTAACATACCGATTTTTTCTTATACAGTATTCTATCAAATTTTATATCTATACTTAATATGTTATAAATATTATCAAAACATTTTATTTATAGAACAAAAATGATTCAAAATATATGTATTTGTTAAAACAACTTGTGTTATATCAGTAGTACAGGTGACGGTTTGCATCCAAACAAACGGGCGCCATATTGTTGACCTAGTTTCTATTTTTAGTAACAAACGGCTATCTTTGTTACTATGTATAGTAACTCATTTGCATATAAGCATTTTAGGGTATGACGCGTTGTGGCCATGTTGTAGGCGGCCATTTTATTTCTTATGTGTGTATTGCGCATGCGTAGCGGCCATTTTGGATTATAGTATGACATCATGAGCTATATTTAGAATGACATCATGATTTATAGTTAGAATGACCTTATGGGTAGAATGACCTCATGTTTGTCCCAATAATATACAGAGCTGACTTGTACATTCAACCTAGGGCTTGATCACGGGCATTGAGGGTCAGGTCCTTACCCCTAGGCGGAGACTCATGGTGTACAGAGGACAATTCAAACACCGTATGAGAAAAAAAATGGCAGCAATAAATAGAAAATACAATTGGTAAAATCACTACTTTAAAAAAGGAACAAAATACATTAAAATAAGTAAGAAAAAAATATGTATAAATAATAATAGAAAATAAGAAACAATGAAAACATGTCAAAATAAAATGATACATTATTTTCAAAGAGAAACACTTACGATGTGAACAGTTCCCCTATCTTCCAAGAGAATGAATACATTTCCAGTAACTATTCTAATTTGTTTTCCATTTTTGGTCAAAGTGTTTCCGGTCTCTATTTTTAGTCCAAAGCGTGAGAACATACTCTGTTTTCATGGGAACCCTGCTGTGAAAGTTATTCACTTTTCCATTTCATTTCATTTATTTACAAACATTGCATAAGTCCTACACATGTAGGAAGCATTAGCATTACAAACAATACATAACATATGAGACAAAATTATCACGTGATGTAAAGGAAAACGGCTAAATATGCTCAAATTAAATATATATGAGAGAGAGGGGGAAAGAGAGAGAGAGAGAGAGAGGCACATAGACAGATTTACATGCAATTGTTCAGTATTATCATTATATCTTAATTAAAGAAATAAAATAGAAAACTGAATAATAATTCATTTATGAGTATTGTATTGTAAATATATGTCTATTAAAACTACATAAATACCCGATCTGTTAAAATCGCATCATGAGCGTGCTGAAAAAATGCGTTACCGGATGACTAATGAAATGGCTGGATTTTACGGTTAACACTAATTCCCACGCACTTGAGCGTCAACGGTTAATATCCCACGGCATTATGGTACAGGCTATTCGCACGTCAGTATATCAGTATAATGTAAATAGTTCAATTAAACGCGCTTAGGAAATACCCTATTTTTCCTAAAATTATGTTGTTTTTGAGAAAAATACGGTCCCACGCACTTAAGGTACACCCTGATTTAAGTCAAATATCTTGTTTCTGAGGAAAAATACGGTCCAACGCACTTAAGGTACACCCTGATTTAAGTCAAATATCTTGTTTCTGAGGAAAAATACGGTCCCGCGTATTTTAGTAACACCCTGATTTAAGTCAAATATCTTGTTTCTGAGGAAAAATACGGTCCCGCGTATTTTAGTAACACCCTGATTTAAGTCAAATATCTTGTTTCTGAGGAAAAATACGATCCCACGCACTTAAGTAACACCCCGATTTAAGTCTAATAAGTTGTTTCTGAGGAAAAAAACAGTCCAACGCACTTAAGGTACACCCGGTTCTAAGTCCACGCACTTGTGGTTCACCCTGATTGTTATTTGTTGACATGTTCACTGTATATCTTTGTAAAATCTTCATATATGTAGGAAATAAGGGTATACATATATATGTTTGCGACATTTCTCACTTACATTCCAGTTTTGTAGTTGTAATTGTATTGGAGTTTTCCGTCGCTGCGATAGTATTTCAATCATATAGCGACGTCCAGCTAATTACAGGTGGGGGAAGAGCCCGAGTACACAGAGGTACCCGGGTCCAATTTTGTAACTTGTCTTGTAAATCCACTTACTTACAGTATGATGCTTTGTTTCAAATATCTTATTTAACACTCGATTACGGAATAACGAGTATTCTTCTTTTGTGTGTGGTATTTTTGTTGCATTGCAGGCGATATAGTTTACCTCTGAGATGAAAAGCATAGTAATTCTTTTTAACTATATCAAAAACTTAACAGGGTCCCAACGATAATATGAATATTTAACTTAATAAATAATCTCCCAATCTTTCTCTTTCTCTCTATCTTCTTGTGTTTCATATCTTCTAGTTGATTATAAGAGTACGTATTAAATTAAACATTATATTTTTTTTTTTTTTTTAATTTGAATATAAGACAGTATAATTATGTGCTGTATTCAATATTATGTTCGATACCCTGTATAAGTAATTATTTATGTATAAGGAAAACACGTAAATGGCGTTATGATAATAATGCAGTTAGGCGAAAAAAGAAATAAGATGTTTGTTTCCACTAACATCTCAGAAAAAGTAGGTTCGGTTAGTCGGCTTTTACCCATTTTTTTAAGCTGCTTTCCTTTTTAACCTTATTTTTTTAGGGGAATTGACGAACAATAGCGTTTTTCAACCATTATTGCTCGAATGTTTTAAAAAATAGCTAGGGTCGGTACAAAAAAAAAAAGTCGGTCGGGTAAGTGGAAACATTACGTCTTATCTAAACGTTTTAAGTTAAAACTGAACCCTGGATGAAGAAAGAAGAATTAAAAAAAAAATACTCCAATTTCCTTTATTGGTAAATATTCTCTACAATAGAATGATGTCTTCAGAACCATTTTTTTTTCTTTTTTTCCAAACATGCACGTATAAGACATACATTTAAACGTTACATGTATTTCATTTCCGCTTGCGCTTGGGTGCGCCTATTAGTACCTTCCTTTGAAACTAATTTGCATATTTCGAAAATGGCAGAGCCATGTGCTAGCCACGTGTTCTTTTCCGAGGACGATTTCCAAAAAAACTTTTTGACACAGAGTTCCATTCTAACGTTAAGTTCGTTAAACAACGTAAACGGAAAGGGCCAGATGTTAGAGGTAAGTGTTTTGTGTTGCTTTTATGGATAAAATTAAAAAAAAACTACTACAAGAAAATATATCGGTGAGACACTAATGTCCCGCCAAATATTTGCGTGTATTTTTAAAAGATTATATAATAATTTATTAGGGTGCCTTGGTAGCGTAGTGGTAACGCGCCTCGCTTCTCACCAATGCTTCCTGGGTTCGATTCCTGGTCACGTACGAGAGAGGGTATAGTGGTCGCCAGTCCAGACACGTGGGTTTTCTCCTTGATTTCCGGTTTCCTCCCACAATTATGACCACATACGCCGCCATCAGAGCCATCGAGAGTGATTAATATAAGTTGTGATAACTTGTTTCGTAATCGATGTAAAATAAATTGAGTTTTAACTTTAATAATTTAAAGTTCCATGATGATGTGAAGTTACCTTTAAAGAAAAAGAAGCTCCAACAAAGAGGTAAACACAAATACAGAATAACACATCCAGCCGTGAAAAATGGGTCACAACTATAAATTTGCATATCATGATGAATTTGCGAATATAGTAAATATGTGAAATCATCTTTACAGATATAAAAGCGTTGTTGTTGTAGTTGTTGTTGTTGTATTGGGGTTTACCGTCGCTGCGATAGTATTTCAATCATATAGCGACGTCTAGCTAATTACAGGTGGAGGAAGACCCCGAGTACACAGAGGTACCCGGGTACAACCACCGACCTACCGCAAGCCAGCTGGAAGGCCTCCTAACATGAAAAATCCGAAGTCCCTACCGGGATTCGAACCCACAGCGGTGAGGGATATAAAAGCGTAAACGCAAGGGTAATCCCTAGGCAGAAGAATTATTTTACCATGTTCATTCAACCATGAAATTAGGTCACACCCTAAATCTGCATAAATATTGAATTGATTATATCATGATGTATATGTGTACCCAGTTTCATAAAGATGTGAAGTCATCTTCATAGGAAAAAAGCTTAAACGCAAAGGTAAACCTGAGGCAGAACAACAATTTTTTAATGTTTAATGTTCATCCAACCATGAAATATAGGTCACAGCCAAAAATTTGCATAAAACTGATATTAAAAACAGTTATAAAATGATGTAAATGTGTATCTAGAAACATAAAGATGTGAAGTCATCTTCATAGGAAAAAAATCTAAAACGCAAAGGTAAACCTGAAGCAAAACAATCATTTTTTACTGTTCATCCAACTATGAATTATAGGTAACAGCCACTAATTTGTATAAAGTTGAAAAAGATCATATCATGTTTACCTAGTTTCATAAAGATGTGAATTAATCTTCTTAGGAAAAAAGCTTTAACGCAGAAGTAAACCTGAGGTTTATCTATATGCCCCCAACGGAGTTGGCGGGGCACAAAAATAACGAACTTTCGAGTCTGGACATCTTCTGTGTGTTGACAATCTTTTGCATGTTAATGAAATGCCCTTACATGGAAAATGTAGGAGCTAATTTATTTACATGTATACAAGATGCAGTTCTGTGGTGAGCGCACTTATGTCCAATGGTTATGATATGAAGCAACCCCCCCCCCCCACCCCCCTTGCTAATAGATATCACATATGCAGTAAATGAATATATATAAATGCTGCATATATATAAAACGTTTTCAATTAAAATTGAATGTGAAAATAACTAGAAAAATGGTGCGAATCTGTGGCCTTAAAAATACATGCCGTAGGATTTGATGTAGCTATATGTGTCAATCTATGTCAAGTACTTGTCTGAATTATGATTACAGTACAGCAGATGCGCCCGTAACATACCAAACTCTTCCACTCATAGATGATGTTTTAAGAACAGTTTAATTTTTTAAGTCGTTTGGGAAGGAAAAATATTCTTGCCACTTAATCTAGACCCTCTAGACGGTTCTTGGGTTGGACCAATACTTTGTACCTGGAATGGGCATTCCTTGTCACCAACAACCTTCGGATCCGCCGTCGGGTACGTTACAACTAGACATATGCACTTTTCAGAATAGTAGAGTTTACAAAGGATAATGTAAAGTTTTGTATATATTTAATTACTTTTTGTGACGCTGTAATTAAAGACAAAAATGTTAATAGGATGCCGTCACTATGTACCAAAATATCTGATGTAATAAATTAAAAGTAATAAATTTGTCTCTAATCTTTAAGCTTGTTTGACACAAACATTCAAACCATTTTCATGAATATTCTACATGTCTACGGCATATGAGCAGTGTGGCAGCACTATATCTGTCTCAAGTAGACATCGTTTCCAAGTTACTGAAATACTGTCGGCGGGACGTTAAATCCAATAAACAAACACTCGACTTCATATAAAAGAGCAAACAGGATGGAAAATAACAGCAACTTACCTCATGTATACATTTTCAGGCTTGAAAAGCCTTCAAGGCTTGAAGGTGAGGTTTGAGGCGGTCGGGAACCGGAGTGAAGTTCCTATTCATTATGATGGACAGCCATTTATTATAGTTGATAGCGAAGTGTACGAGTGTCACAAAGGACCGCAACATTTAAAGGCTGTCAGAGTCAAGGTATAGATATATTGTTGAAAAAGTATAGTATCAGCTATTAATATACTCAGTGGCTGATCCGGAAATCTTAACTGGGTAGCCGGATCCGCCACTGGTTATACCGGTACATGTACATGATCACGAGCATACGTATTCGGTGATATTCTAGGTGATTTTCAATTTCAGAGTATGACCACCATAGAAAAGCTTTCTGTTATTTTAAGAGAATATCCCAGGAAAAGTGCTAGATTTGTTACTATGGCATACTTAAATAGACGATCTGTTTTGTATGTTTAAATTAATTGTGTGGTTCTGTCTCTATATACATGTATACACAATTTACAGTCCTTATTTCTCTAGCAATTCATAATAATTGTATAAATTTGGACCCGTTAATGCGAGATTTTGATGACACTATTTGTCACTATTTATCTATCAAAACATATATATAAGGGTATATACACATGCATTTATACCATATACCATCTTAATGACATTTGTATTACATGTATATCAAAAAATTAGTTACTGTTTTTTTACAGAACTTTACTAGAGTGTACTTGTATGAAAAAGGTAGTTCAGTTGTTCATGAAAGAAGGTATGTTTCATGAAAACTTTGATATAACATGTCAATGTTTGCTTTAAACTTATATAAACACATACAACTGAGAGAGAGAGAGAGAGAGAGAGAGAGAGAGAGTGTATGTGTTACATAACTGTCTCTAATTTTAAGTCATGATGTTTGTAGAGTTTATATAATACCAAATTGTACATCTCTTACGTATACTTAAAATCGTATTCAAATAAGTTAATTTGCATTTGTTATCTTGAAATGTCATATACAGAAAACTATTTATTCATCTTGCATCATAAATATTATTTATTGTACATGTATAAGGTGACTTATAGGCCCGTTGGGCCGGGTGTTCAATGATTTTGTAAATTATTTAACTTTATGTAATTTTGTATACACAAGTCACTATAATAAAAGATTATCTTATCTTATCTTATCTGTACATGTACTACATAACAAGTTAAAAATGGCATTAAGAATGCATTAATAAGGTGCTTATATATACGAAAATATAAACGCGTTTAAATCTTGACAAATATTAATGTGATTAACATTTTACAATTCATAACACGTTGTATAAATCAATGTGTTATCATCGAATGGTCGTAAAGTCAATAGTATTTCATTCTACGGAAGGTCATTAAAACCACAATAACTCTGTTTCAGGTTACATTTTATGTACGTAGAAATTAGTTGAACTATTTTTTAGTTAAATACTAGTTGCCAAACTATACGACAATTGTTAACAGGAAACAGATCATGAATATGGCAGACAAAGCCGCCGAAAGTTACAAACTTCTAAGAAGATGGGATGCAGGGCAACTGTGCGTGTGCGACGCATCCTAAAGTTCCCACAATATCAAGTAAGTTTGAGTTAATGAGGTCAAGTAACTCATGAAAATAATCTTGTCGCAAGTCCAAGATTGCCTTAGTAGTATTACTCAACCTGTTTTTTTATATACCCGCATTCATCTATCTATTCACATGATACAATACACACGTCTATACAATAGTAGAACATGTGTGTTTTGCTCTAATTTATATGTTAGGAAAAGTTCTTTTATGCCTTATGCGTCTGAAGGCTGCTGAAAATAATGTCAAAACTTAGTTTTTATTTTGTTCAATATAAGTGAGCGTTTTTATTATATTAATATGCATATGCAATTATTTTCATTAATATTGATAAACCAATAAATTTCAGTTTATTATATCAAGCAACGAATATCCTACACAAATAATGCAAAAACCATAAAAGACATGTATCAATGTCTATCGTACTTTTTTCTAGAGAGAAAAATACAATTTGATATCTAGGTTTTCGCAAAATTTACTGTATTAAGTGACACCTCATTTTAAATTATTAATCCAGTGCTGAATAAATAAATAAAAATTCATTTTTTATTCATCATCTTATTTGGATTCATTTTACCACAACAGTCTCTGTATAATCTGTAATATCTGTCATATTTTCTGTTTCAGATTCAAGGAACTCGCACTGCCAGAAAATTGAGAGATGCGTCCAAAAGGGTGAAGCAGGAATTCAGCGATCAAACAGAGACTTTGCTTGTTATCCATGTCCTGATTGACAATAGACATCATAACCACCCTACAGGAGAGGTAAAGACAACGCTTGCTGGGTACTTTTAATCAGAATTGAGTTTTATTATATACCTATAAATTTTCAGGCTCTAATTCATATACATGCAAAAAACGAGATCCCGTATTATGATAGTGACGTAAGAGTGATTTTGCGGAATACTTTCGACATGGTACATTAGACTGTAGTGTGGTCCCCTCTTGGAAATCACATATATACTGGAGTCAGAGGAAGAGGATGAACTATCAGACTTATTCGAATCTTTCTTGGAAATGATATCCAGTTTCCGTGATTTCTTGCTCTGATTTTGGTGAACATTCTGCAAAGAAACACCATTAATTGGTTAGAGAAGATTTCTGTGAAAGGTCTTCCTTGTTCCCTCACCATCCTCTGGCTGCACAGTGTATACTGGGGAATCATCAAGAATTTTCCACATAATGTAGGGCTTAAGAACAAAGCGATCAACTAGTTTGTGTTTACCATCAAAATACACCCTCTCTATGATGACATCTCGCGAGACGGATCCCACGTTGCTCGTAGCGAAATACAAAGCCACGAAAGGCTACTGCAGCATAACATTCCCTATACAACCCATATACAAAATGTATGCGGTGATTGATATATACAAACGTAATCAAATGTACGTGTTCTGCGTCGTATGAAAATACAATGAATTTAATCATCTTGGCTAAAGTTATGTAATACTTATAATGAAAGTTTTCCCAATTTTTTCCTAAACTTTTTTTTTCTAAACTAAATATATCTATATTTTTTTCTTTCAATACAATTAAGGACGTTCAGATGTATGTGCATTTCATGCAATAATCACGAGTATTAATGATTAAGCAACGTATGGATTCTGAATTGTTCCATTTGTTCCAGGAGGCCGGTGAACACTTGGCTTTAGACAAACGTCTAAATGCTAAGATAAGAGACCTTGCGTCGGAGGGGCACCGAAATGTAAGAAGTATGAAGATCCTACTTAAGAAATACACAGATGAGGAGTTAGCCCCAAAAGCCCTGAATAGGCCTGCAAACCACCGCTTCAACCCAACAAAGAATGAAATTAGAAATCATCTGTACCACGCAGTCATTGGAAGGAAGTATGTTATATATATATTTATGATAAATAATATAACGTTCTAAGTTTTCTGCTTCGAATAAAGTAGAAAAAAAAGAATGATATTAATTTCGGATGCATCAAAGCGATCTTGTATGTACTGGTCAAACTATCCTAGAACTGTAAGTGCTTTTAATGGGTTGCTAGCTTTATTGGACAGGAATTGAAATAATTTTCAGTGAGAAATAATTTTCTATGTGATTGTTTAGGGATATAAATATGTGATTTGTGCTTGCTTTGAATAGGTTTGCGTGATCTTGACCTATTTATCACTATGTCAATAGTATTTTGCGTGTAATATTACGTGGTTGTATGATTATATATAGCATGATTAGCATGATGTATGGGATAAGAAATGCGTACTTTTATCTTATTAATATGTAAGCATTACCTTCAGTCATGGAATTAGCTCAATCGGGACGAGAGCCGCCTTATCTTTTATGCAGGGGTCCTGAGTCATATTCCAGTTCGAATCATTAATATTTATTAGTTCTTATTTTTATTTTCAAATCTTGTTACAATTTCTTTAGCAAAAGAAATAATAATAAATTATATAAAAACATAGAAAAATAAAAGAATAAAAGTAATTGATAATTTTTATCTATCCATTCTTTTGCGTTTGTTAAATAGTTTCTGCTTCCTTTTGATTTTAATCATATCCATATTAAACAGTTAAGTTATAAGGTCAAAACGGTAGAAGAGAGAGAGAGAGAGGCAGTAGTATTTATGATATTTATTTTTTTGAAAAATTCCAGTTCCCATTCGGCTATGGAAGATCAAACAGAGGTCCAGAAGCTGGTGGATCAACTCAGGCAAAATAATCCAGGAGATAACGTTTTCTTCCGACCGTCGTAAGTTTATAAGAAAAAAAAAACATTTTCGGCATATGTAACTCTGTGTGTGTGGTGTGCCAGAATCTTTAGTTGCAGTACTTTATACCGATTAATGG
The DNA here is from genome assembly GCA_021229015.1 of Solen grandis. NCBI lineage: Eukaryota > Metazoa > Mollusca > Bivalvia > Adapedonta > Solenidae > Solen > Solen grandis. The sequence continues at coordinate 5,003,996 of CM037783.1, forward strand.
GCGCGGTTTAAGACAAAACTGCGTGACAGCTAGCGACATAAATAATACACTTGATGCGAACTTGGCTTGACATAAAAATAAGAACTTGCTTCAATTATGTTAGTCATACCCTAATGAAAAGAAAAAAAAAATAAAAAAAAAAAAATAAAAAAAAATTGAAGAGCTTCTTAAATAGGCTAGACTAATTACCTTCTGTTTGAGACTTTGGGTTGTGAGTTTGAATCCCAGTGGGCTTAACTGTTTTCTTTCTATATTTCACTTAGACACTATTATGTGATACCTAGTATATCAAAAGTCTAAGATATAAAGAAATTCCAAAAGGTTTGAATTTAGCAATGTAAAGGAAAATTCTTCTAAGAAAAATATGTTATCTCTGATATATGTATCTTAATTCAGTATACATTAGCGACATTTAGAATTCAGCGCCTATGTATAAAATTGCAAAATGGGTTGGGTGGGTGACAAGTTCTTACATGATTCAAACATTTTGAGTCGAAACAAACATTGACCATGTATGGTTTGTATGCCAATTGCTGCAAACATAGCCAAAATAAGCAATAATAAGCGTACATTGGACTTAGAGTGAGGGCTGTTCGAAAGTTAAATTATGTGACGCAAACTATATTGTTACAAGAAAGTGTTTTTATGATTATTTAGTGTCCTCTCCCTCTCTCTCACTATCTCTCTCTCTCTCTCTCTCTCTCTCTCTCTCTCTGATGCATCGTCGAATATCCCGCCTGACTTATTCCGTTACATTAACCCCTAATCCTAACCCTACCCCTAAAGACAATCTATCAATCAGCCATATGCTAAGCGCCAAGCAAGGGAACTATATATGCCAGTATCATTGTTTACGACTTGGGTATGTCACGGCCAGGGACCGAACCAACGGTCTCCTGATTCCGGGGCGGACGCTCTAAACAGTTGGCCACCAGGACCGTTAAAACCATTCAGTTATGTCATCATCGAATACCTACGGCCGATCGATAGATCATCTTCAATCCCACATGATGTCATGTGGGGGTATTCGACGGTGACAAATATATGTAAGTTATGAAAATTCAATGTTGCAATGTAAGTATATTTTTTGGACAGCAGCCTCCAAACTCCGCAATCCGAACTCTGTTAAACATGTCTGATATGGATTCACCTGCAGCGGGCGGCGTCCACTGAGATTGTTCACTTTCTAACTCGAACAAATGTGAAGCAATCTTAACTTGGTCACAATGTCTAATTATGGGTACACTATCTCGGCTAAGTCCGATAACTAGCCAGAATATTTCAGATACTCCGGAGTTATGGCCCTTGTCACGCTGAAAATTGCTACATTGACAGTGTGCGCTTTCTAACAAACAGGAACCTATCTTGTCCAAATTAGGTCACAATATGGAGACAGTATCTCACAAATTTTAATCACCAAAATGTATTGAATACTCGAGAGTTACGACCCTTGAAAAAAAAGTCTACAATAACAATCGTAAACGGATCCGTTTGCCAAACTTTGTCAAAATGTGTATTGGTACAGTATCCCTATCGAGATCGAAAATCTGTATGTGTCAGAGTGTCCAAATCATTCCAGAGGCTTGATACTTGAACTGATAAAATGAATGGTGTAACGGGCGTATTTTGCGATAAACAGCGCTCCTATTTAAAATTGTAATTTTCCAATATTGTTATGGAATATATTTTGACAATCCACACATTCTTCGACTTTCTGCTATATTTCCTTTTTTGTGAGTGAAATCTAAAGTAACTTTGCTACGTTCCTTGAGTGTCTATTTTAATTTTATCTCGTATATAGATAACAACATCATATTTTATTACATGAACATAAGAACTTCTGAAATTTCTTCCAAAGTTGTAAAGAGGGGGATGAAGAAACCAGTCTCCTGTTCATCATTCAGACTGAATTTCAACAGAGACTGCTGGAGAGGTACGGTCATCAGACCATATTGATGGACGCCACCTACAACACAACAAAGTACGAAATTCCGATGTATAACATATGTGTGAATACAAACACGGGATTTTATGTAATTGCATCCTTCTTCACCGGACGAGACACGACTCTCTCAGTAACGGAAGCATTGCAGATGTTAAAGAAATGGAATCGTTCGTGGAGACCCAAATCGTTTATGTGCGATTTCGACATGAGAGAAATTACTGCAATAGAGAAGACCTTTCATGGTTTGTTGACGTTATTTTCATATATATAGAAAAGTAACTGTATATTTGAAAACGTAATAAACAACCTGACATCTGAAAAACATAAATAAAATGTTTGGTTTTCATCCTTAGAATATGTTGTAGTAGAGTATAACGTTATTATATTGGTACAAAATACCTGTTTTACCGATAGACCAATACATTTATGCATACATGTATGTAATTAAATGTGATCCGTTTATAAAGTAACAATTTAAATTATTATACGTTTCTCTTTCTCACCTTGATTATCAAAAGGAAATTTTCCGTATATTTATTACAGGTTCCAGGGTCTTTCTCTGCAGTTTCCACTGTCAGAAAGCATGGCAACGCTGGCTAAGTCACAATAAGATACCTGACAGAGATGAAGTTTTAGAGCTGTGAGTACTAGTAAAAATCAAAGAGTTTAAAATATGGAATTTCACACACACACACACGTACACACACACAGGTAAATTCATTATCTGTAGATCATTATTTTGCAATGAGAATATTTTATAAATTGATTAATAACGAATTCAATATCAAATAAAGCTTTAAAAACTTATTCTAATTCTCATTCAATGTTATTATTTTTAAAACTATTAGAATATGCTTCATACATTTGTGTAATTTAAAAGAAAATCACCATGTTACTCTGTAGTCTGAATACTATCGCAAACTCAACAACAAAAGACGAATTGGATGCTAACATCTCCAGAATGAGAAGTCTGCCTCAGTACAGACACAGAATAATATTTCAAAACTGGGTGGAGAAGAAATGGCTGGCAGAGGCAGAGGTGGGTAATTCATCCATAGATTGGCATAAGGACATAAACACAGGCAGAATGACAAAATATTTTTATTGATATTTTTTACAACCTCACACTTGATAGTAGAATAAAATGTAGCCCCCCCCCCGCCTCTCTCTCTCTCTCTCTCTCTCTCTCTATCCGTCAATGTTGGTGAAGTCTTTTTTTCTGAAGGATTAACTCGCGTAGGTCACATTGCACGTCACGACAACGCTATTTTCGTAATATAAGTTTTACCGTTCGTAATGCTTATAATAGCCTTTGTTGGTATTATTTTACCATTACTGATTGGTGCATTGGGTGACCATGCGCCTGCAGATGGGTATTGAGAGACATAATACTCGCATATAGTTTACAATTTCTTTGATTTTTTTTTTCCAAAAAAAAAACAACCAAAAAAACTATGTTCATTCCTCGACCTGAGAAAACCTGTCCGTGCAATCTCCAGTTAAAGAATTGTGTTAATTTATACATATTACTGCATATGATTTTTCTTTTCTAATTCTGTAACAACAAAAATACTATGTGTGCTTCTTACATACTAAACAGGGTAACCATGGAAGTAACTATTTCTGACGACCAAATAATAATCTCTAATTTGACCGGGTCGGTTTATTACTCATTAGTTTAAACATATTTATTTCTAAATTGTATCAAATACAATATTGGAAATACAATAAATATAGGGATTAGAACGAAAGAAATTTCTTATCGTGTTCTTCTCCCTTATTCTTATTACTCATTAGAGACACCTACCGACAATACCGGTAAATCTCTTTTTTGAAATGCATATATTATGTTCTTACTTTTAAATTCATTAGTCTTGCATTGTTAGTCTACAATGATTCAATTTTTCATTAATAACATGAAAAAAAAACGTAATAAAGAGCATAGACTCATAATTCTTACAATGCAGAGCATCATTCCATGGCAATGATTTATTTAAATATTTGTACCTATTTGTATTTGTTGTTGTTGTTTTTTTTGTTGTTGAATGTAACTTTGAATATTTTTTTGCTTCTCTTCATGTCAGAGGTGGATTTTATCGGAAGAATATACACGACCTTATTATGACAACAAATGGAGTTGAGAGAATACACAACGATATAAAGCACCAATACCTGCAGCAGTTTGGAATTGGGAAGTCTTTGGTTTCAGTTCTCCAAATACTTGTAGACAAGTACTTCGTTGAGACGAAACAAAGGTACATTTGATTTTTGATTTTGAATCACACATTTAGAAATAATCTTTGAAAGGTATCCCTGTGTTAACATTTTAATTAAAGTATTATTTTTCCACGGTTTGGGACGGTTTCAACATTAGAAACAACATATAAGACTTAGAACGGAGTGTACCTTAAGTGCGTGGGACGGTTTCAACATTAGAAACAACATATAAGACTTAGAACTGAGTGTACCTTAAGTGCGTGGGACGGTTTCAACATTAGAAACAACATATAAGACTTAGAACTGAGCGTACCTTAAGTGCGTGGGACGGTTTCAACATTAGAAACAACATATAAGACTTAGAACTGAGTGTACCTTAAGTGCGTGGGACGTTTTCAACATTAGAAACAACATATAAGACTTAGAACTGAGCGTACCTTAAGTGCGTGGGACATTTTCAACATTAGAAACAACATATAAGACTTAGAACTGAGCGTACCTTAAGTGCGTGGGACGGTTTCAACATTAGAAACAACATATAAGACTTAGAACTGAGCGTACCTTAAGTGCGAAACAACATATAAGACTTAGAACTGAGCGTACCTTAAGTGCGTGGGACGTTTTCAACATTAGAAACAACATATAAGACTTAGAACTGAGCGTACCTTAAGTGCGAAACAATATATAAGACTTAGAACTGAGCGAACCTTAAGTGCGAAACAATATATAAGACTTAGAACTGAGTGTACCTTAAGTGCGTGGGACGTTTTCAACATTAGAAACAACATATAAGACTTAGAACTGAGCGTACCTTAAGTGCGTGGGACGTTTTCAACATTAGAAACAACATATAAGACTTAGAACTGAGTGTACCTTAAGTGCGTGGGACGTTTTCAACATTAGAAACAACATATAAGACTTAGAACTGAGTGTACCTTAAGTGCGTGGGACGTTTTCAACATCAGAGACAACATATAAGACTTAGAACTGAGCGTACCTTAAGTGCGTGGGACGTTTTCAACATCAGAGACAACATATAAGACTTAGAACTGAGCGTACCTTAAGTGCGCGGGACGTTTTCAACATCAGAAACAACATATAAGACTTAGAACCGAGTGTACCTTAAGTGCGTGGGGCGTTTTCAACATCAGAAACAACATATTAGGCTTAAAACTGAGCGTATTTTAAGTGCGTGGGACATTTTCAACATCAGAAACAACATGATTATAAGACTTAGAACTGAGCGTACCTTAAGTGCGCGGGACGTTTTCAACATTAGAAACAACATATAAGACTTAGATCCGAGTGTACCTTAAGTGCGTGGGACGGTTTCAACATTAGAAACAACATATAAGACTTAGAACTGAGCGTACCTTAAGTGCGTGGGCGTTTTCAACATCAGAAACAACATATTAGGCTTAAAACTGAGCGTTTTTAAGGGTTTTGAACTGAGCGTATCTTAAGTGCGTGGGACCGTACTGAACCTTAGAAACAACATATTAAACTTAGAACTGAGCGCACTTTAAGTGTACACTCAGTTCTAACAACATATAAGACTTAGAACTGAGTGTACCTTAAAGGAATACGCTCGGCTGATAACAACTAGGTTTTAATTGAAAGATATTGATGTAAATAAACCAATTTAATTACTCATTTCATTGAATCAATCGTAATAAGAAAGAAATTGCAAGTTAAAGACGTCTATTTACACCAATTTGCTCCGAGACATGGGCGCAGACATTGTATACGTCTCGTGGTCTCGCGATACTTTTTTTACAACAATCGTGACGTCACAGACACACTTCCGGTTGCGTACATACATTGAAATATAGAAGGGAATTACGTGTGTTGTGGAGAAATTTTACCCCCAAAAAGAAACAGGAAGGCAAAAAGTAATTATAATTACTTAAAGGACATTTTAAGTGTATATTTTATTTGAATATGATGAAAATATATTATTAAAAGATTAAACTATGATCATTTTATTGTTTTCTTACTCGTGAGTGAGAGAGTCTGGAGCCCTCGTCCTATGACCTTTGTATGCCAGAATGGTAATGAATGCAACTTCTAAAACAGAATCATTCAGAACTAAGGTGTGAAAGTCCGTATGGTCCGTAATGCACGTAAGTTCATCTAAATTTCCAACAACGAGTCACTCGATTTGCAACATACATTTTCCATATTGGATGGCATCATAACACAGTTATCACACAGACAAAAGTCCTCAGCACATAAATATTCCTCCTCCCGTACGTCATTGTCTTGAAGCAGTTGCAGCTCTTCCTCAGTATATTCGGGCTCATATACTCCATTTTAAGAAATATCTCAAAAACTTTATTAAACTTCCTGCTATAGTGATCGAACCATAACTAAAGTCAATACCCCTTGTCACGCAATCATTTATGCACATTCTCACAAACATCGCTATTTTAATTGCGCAAATCATTACAGCAATTATCAACAATTTTTAAACAGTTTTTTAATCAAACATATAAATATATAAAAGGGGCGGTATCATTAAGTAGAAATCTAATTGCAATGACGGTAACTGTGAAATACTATAGAGACAAATCAAAGGGACACCTGTTGTAATTATGATTAACACACCTAATTGTGAATTTAGAAAAATAAGTAAATTATCTAATACTTTCAATACTTTTACTTATATATATTTATTTAAATAAACTTTTTCCGTAAAATAGCATAATATAGATTATTATAATATAAAACGTGGATTCAACACTTTTCTTTCATATTTATATAATGCATTTAGTATGTTTGTGGTGATGATTATACTCTACATGTCCGTTTCAGTAAAACGTGCACATCAATTGTCTGTTGACATGGTGACTCGGTCGCACGCTTCGTTTTATGGCCGTGTTTTATGGCCCTGAGGTGCGATTTTATATGACGCCTAGTCTGTTACAAAGACTTGCCAGTGATTTCTTATCCAATCAGTTTAACACCACACAACTTTTCAATAACCGCAGTTGCAAGCATTTCACGGTAAAAATGACAAAGATGTATTATAGAAATAAAAAATATCGCGGAGCAAATTGGTTTAAATAGATGTCTTTAACTTACAATTTCTTTCTTATTACGATTGATTCAATGAAATGAGAAATTTAATTGGATTATTTACATCAATATCTTTCAATTGAAACCTAGTTGTAATCAGCCGAGCGTATTCCTTTAATGCTTTTATCACAACCCCTATTAATCGCACTCATCGATCGGGATATGGTTCAATGGGCATTTGTGACGTCACAGAAAGGTAAACATGAACAAAGATGGCGGCGGCCATAGCCGATCGAAATCACAAACTTTAAACAGCTATATCTTCACAAATGTAGCGTGTATAAAAATGAAAGTCATGTCAAAGTGATCTACACTAAAAGGTTTGTTGATGGTTAAATTTTCATTTCAGCCGAGCGTATTCCTTTAAGTGCGTGGGACGTTTTCAACATCAGAAACAACATATAAGACTCAAAACTGAGCGAACCTTAAGTGCGAAACAACATATAAGACTTAGAACTGAGCGTACCTTAAGTGCGTGGGACGTTTTCAACATCAGAAACAACATATAAGACTTAGAACTGAGCGTACCTTAAGTGCGTGGGACGTTTTCAACATCAGAAACAACATATAAGACTTAGAACTGAGCGTACCTTAAGTGCGTGGGACGGTTTCAACATTAGAAACAACATATAAGACTTAGAACTGAGCGTACCTTAAGTGCGTGGGACGTTTTCAACATCAGAAACAACATATAAGACTTAGAACTGAGCGTACCTTAAGTGCGTGGGACGTTTTCAACATCAGAAACAACATATAAGACTTAGAACTGAGCGTACCTTAAGTGCGAAACAATATATAAGACTTAGAACTGAGTGTACCTTAAGTGCGTGGGAGTTTAACTTAGAAACAACATTAAGACTTAAATGAGCGTACCTTAAGTGCGTGGAGTTTTCACATCAGAAACAACATATAGATTATTTTAAGTGCTGGGACAGTACTGAACCTTAGAAACAACATTTAAGACTTACAACTGAGCGTACCTTAAGTGCGTGTGCAGTTTTCAGCATCAGAAACAACATATTAGATTTAATTTGAGTGTTCATCCGCAATGAACACCTGATACGACGTGCGAATAGCCTGTACCGTAAGTCCGTGGGATATTAGTTGTGTACTACAAGTGCGTGGGAATTAGTGTTAACTTTGGCCGTGTGCAATCGGAACTTCTCGGGTAATTCCCTCATTCTTCATCATCCCTCGGATCAAACTCCACGCAGTAGAGTTTGCCCTCGGATGTTAAACAACCTTTTTACAGTCGAACTGCAAAGCAAACACTTTCTATTTTCATGTTTAAGTGTCGTGTTCAATTTCGACTTACGTCTAAATCACGTGACCGAAAATCCCCAGTTTCGTTTTCCCATAGATGCGCAAAAGAAAGCCAGACAACTTTACTGTTAGAAATATACCGTGCAGTTTGGAAACTATACTGAATCAGGGACTCTTTATGTTACATAGAGTCCCTTACTGAACTATTCGGTTCGTAATTAGCGTCATAATTAGTTGTGTGTTTTTGGTAAGCGATTTTAATATGCATCAGTTTGTTTAGTCATCTTGACTTCATCTGCTGTATTGAATAACCTTTTTCTTTCTAGAATCTTGTATTCTTGGATGGTCATATATATACTAATTCATGTACATCTTTGATAATTTTCCTTTTATCATTTTCTTAAGTACGGGATTCCTAAAAACTCCAAATTTATGTCTCCCTAACAATCAAACTGGCCAGTAAAGTCATTATCTTAAGGTATATATGATAAAAGAATTAAGTCTCATCATATTGTTATGTATACGGTCATATGTACTGATAATTCTCCCCTCATCATATAATGCTTAATACTGGTCCGTCCGCATGTTAACACACTTTAATTCTGGACCCCAGAGTGTGACCTGCACTCCTTAAAAAATAAGTTTTGGATGTCGAAAAGGTCAAATTTTGAAATGTGCCATAACTCACCCCTGCTCTTAAGATTCATGCTTCAATTATCCAGTACCCAATAATATGAAAATGGCAACAAGTGCAATCATTTGGTGGTCTGGTACATGCAGCACATTTAAAGCTAAGTGGTATTAACCAGAATTTTACAATATTTTATTACAAAAACACATTTTTCATGGACACCTTATCTTAAATGATGACATAAGCAATTGAAATGGCAATTAACAAACAAAATGTACAGGATGCACTCTAACCTTTTAAGCTGGTGTTTATGCAGAAAAATGACCCATAAGTAACAAGAAATATCTTTAAAAAAAGATATTCGGCGTAAAATGGAAAACAAACTGAACTCCTACAATCTAATAATAGACTGTATTTCCGGGAACCCAGATGTATTCTTAAATAAGTGATCATGCAGTCTATTTATATACATTCTGTACACACTGACATGGTTAAGTTTACTTATTACAAAAAGGGGTCAAAGGTATGTTATTGTATATGTAAGATTCATAATGTTTGTTGGTTAGATCCGTATTGATAAAGTAAGACCCCCTAATTGATAGGAAAGTATGTGTTAATTATAATATATGGGTTAACTTCCACCTCCTCCGCATACTACATGATCAGCAGGTTAAAGTGGGCGAGTCCACTTCTGCAGATTTGCAGGGGGGATTTTGGTCTAAAAATAAACATCGAAATCGAAAAAAAATGCATGTCTTGGAACTTTTCTGTGATTTTATGATGCAAACACAGGATATTATGCATTTCACTGCAAATGACCAATTAAAATATAAAAACATGCTGATAACTAACATGCCGGTAATTGTAGCACTTGTTCTACTTCCATTTGTTAGTATTTGTTGGGTTTTATGTTTCACCGGCAGTATTTTAGTCATTTGGAGACAATGTCTTCTTCAGACAGATATAGTGCTGCCTGAGACTGCAGTATCTTGCCGTAGACATGTAGAATAATACCACACCCAGTCACATTTTCCTGACACCAGGCCAACCAGTCCAGCAACTACCCTTATATGCCTGGGGTTCTCCGGTACCGCGGTACTTAAAGGCATCTTAAAACCCTTATATAAGTGACACCCCCCCCCCCCCCATTTATTCACCCACCCAGCATGTGTGGGCATCTGTTTTCTGCTAAGCCAGGCTGCCACAGTCTGTCACGATGTGTCTGTCACACAGGTATATTGTTCAAGATCCAAGTGTATGTATGCTATATTTGGGGGTTGAACATAGTCATTCACAGTTTGAAAAGGAAATAGTTGTGAATATACCAATTATGCAATCCTAAATACCAGAAATTATTCTATCAGTTCTTTTTTATTCATTTTTATTTAATTAAATATAAATCTTTATTTGTTTTCTTTTTCTTTCATTCTTTTAGTTTTCATATATATTTTAATTTATATTTTATTTTGATTTGTAAAATTTATCATAAAAAGCGACATTAAGTTTGGAAATAAATTATGTATTACTAAATACTTTCATTCTCTCAATTCTTCCCTCAACTCATGTTTATGCCAGAAAATCAACACTGTTTTAAATACTTGATTTTTGGATGCAGTTTATTCAGTAAGAGAAATTCTGTCGAATAAAATGTAATGAAACGTTTCTAACAAAAGCAATTTAAAAATTCATTCATTGTCAGAATAATGTCCTTCAGACTCATTTTGAATACTAAAACTTGTATCTCTTCATGTATTTTCAAAATCAAATATTTAACTGAAATAAATACATAATCATGCAGTTACAAAATTGACACCTAGTAATTAATGCAATAAAGAATATGTAAGGGATCATACAGTAAACAACCCACATTATCACTAACATTCATTAAAATGTTTATGGCTTTGTGTAAACCTAGCCTACTGTCTCACTTCCATACTAGCAGGTAATTTAGTTTTGCATTAACCCATCAGAGGTTTTACTGTGACAGATTAGTACAATATTGGCTAAAGACTCCCTGCATTGATGACCAGCAATTAGCAGGTCTGGTCACAGCAGGTGGGGGCCTGGCTCAGTGGGATACCACATTCCTTTCGAGATGCCTTTAACGTTAAACAAAACACAGGTACGTATAGACATCATATCTGAATGAAAATTCTCTTCTTTTTTTTGAGAAATGATCTTCTTTCATTGAAATTTGTCCAAAATATATTGTGACAGATCAAATCAAAAACACTTATTTGAGCTATTTACTACAATTGCTGCCATTTTGGGGGAATGCCAAGGGAGATTACTATGGTACCGCGGTAATCTCTAAATTGATAAAATAAGGTATATTGATGTATCAAATATCGTAAAAAATATAACAAACTGTGAAACTGTTTATTATACACTTGTTTAAGTCTTGGAAAGTATTAAAGTGGATATCAAAATGCTGTTCAACCATTTCTGAACATATATACAGTAAAGTACGGTAATGGTACTAAAATATATGTCGATTTTGATAGTGATTCATTAAAACTTTTTATTTACCAATAATGTATTTATTTTTCACAGAATTGACTTTATTGGCATTAATGCAATGCAATCTAGAGTGGCAGTTATAAAAATATCATCACCGTCGGGTGTTGCTTTTTACTTGCAGTCACAGAAAATGTAAAAAAACGCGGTATATCATAGAATCCCCGGTATCATTGGAAGGTCGTATACCATTTTTAGCTCACCTGAGCACAACGTGCTCATGGTGAGCTATTGTGATCGCCTTTTGTCCGTCGTCCGTCGTCCGTCGTCCGTGCGTGCGTGCGTGCGTGCGTCCGTCGTCAACAATTTGCTTTAAACAACATCTCCTCATGAACCGCTGAAGGGATTTTGACCAAACTTCACAGGAATCATCCTTATGATGCCCTCTATCAAAGTTGTACAAATTATTCAGATTGGTTAAAAAAGTAGGTCACAGGAGCTAAAAATAGATTTTAAAAATGCAAACTTTGAAAATCTTCTTCTGCAAAACTGCAAGGCCTAGAGCTTAGATATTTGGTATGTAGCATCATCTTATGGGCCATTACCAAGATTGTACAAATCATAGCCCTACGGTGATAAATGACCCCGCACCAGGGGTCACTTGTTTTACATAGAGTTATATAGGAAAATCTTTAAAAATCTTCTTCTATGAATCCATTAGGCCTAGAGCTTAGATATTTCGTATGTAGCATCATCTAATGGTTCATTACCAAGATTGTTCAAATCATAGCCCTACGGTGATAAATGCCCCCGCACCAGGGGTCACTTGTTTTACATAGAGTTATATAGGTAAATGTTTAAAAATCTTCTTCTATGAATCCATAAGGCCTAGAGTTAGATATTTGGTATGAAGCATCATCTTATGGTTCATTACCAAGATTGTACAAATCATGACCCTATGGTGATAAATGACCCCGCACCATGGGTCACTTGTTTTACATAGAGTTATATAGAAAAAACTTTAAAAATCTTCTTCTATGAATCCATTAGGCCTAGAGCTTAGATATTTGGTATGTAGCATCATCTTATGGGCCATTACCAAGATTGTACAAATCATAGCCCTACGATGATAAATGACTCCGCACCAGGGGTCACTTGTTTTACATAGAGTTATATAGGAAAATCTTTAAAAATCTTCTTCTATGAATCCATAAGGCCTAGAAATTAGATATTTGGTATGAAGCATCATCTAATGGTTCATTATCAAGATTTTCAAAATGGTGGCCCTTTGGAGATAAATGACCCCGCACTAAGTTTCTCCTTAACATAGAGTTATATAGGAAAATCTTTAAAAATCTTCTTCTATGAATCCATTAGGCCTAGAGCTTAGATATTTGGTATGTAGCATCATCTAATGGTTCATTATCAAGATTTTCAAAATGGTGGCCCTTTGGAGATAAATGACCCCGCACTAAGTTTCTCCTCTGAAACCATAAGGCCCAGTGCTTATATATTTGGTGTGTAGTATTGTCAGGGCTAAAATGTTTAAGATTGAGTTATATCAGAATTCTTGTCTGTTTAAAAACCTTGTAATCAGTTGTAGCAATGGTACTCAGGTGAGCGATCCAGGGCCATCATGGCCCTCTTGTTTTCACAACTGGTATGTCGCGGCCGGGGATCAAACCCACGACCTCTTGCGGGCGCTCTAACCACTCGGCTGCTGGGGATGGTCATTTTTAGCTCACCTGAGCACAAAGTGCTCAAGGTGAGCTTTTGTGATCGCCCTTCGTCCGGCGTCCGTCGTCGTGCGTCGTCTGTCGTCAGTCGTCAACAATTTGCTTTAAACGACATCTCCTCTGAAACCGCTGGACAGAATTTAATGAAACTTGGCAGGAATGTTCCTTGGGTGAGGCTCTACAAAAGTTGCTAAAATAAACTTGATCCATGAAGAACTCTGGTTGCCATGGCTACAAAAAGAAAAATAATTTGAAAACATTAAAAATCATCTTCTTCAAAACTACTGGCCAGATTTTAAAATAAATTGGTATAGATGTTCCTTGGGTCAACCTCTACCAAAGTTGCTAAAATTATTCTGATCCGTAAAAAAACATGGCCGCCAGGGGCGGGGCTTATTTGCCTTATATGTATATAGAGAAACCTTTAAACAACATCTCCTCTGAAACCACTGGACAGAATTTGATTAAACTTGGCAGGGATGATCCTTGGGTCAACCTTCACAAAAGTTGCTAAAATAAACTTGATCCATGTAGAACTCTGGTTGCCATGGCAACAAAAAGAAAAAAACAAAAAAACTTTAAAAATCATCTTCTTCAAAACTACTGGCCAGATTTTAAGATAAATTGGTATAGATGTTCCTTGGGTCAACCTCTACCAAAGTTGCTAAAATTTTTCCGATCCGTAAAAAACATGGCCGCCAGGGGCGGGGCTTATTTGCCATATATGTATATAGGGAAAAATTTAATCAACATTTCCTCTGAAACCACTGGACAGAATTTGATTAAACTTGGCAGGAATGATCCTTGGGTCAACCTTCACAAAAGTTCCTAAAATAAACTTGATCCATGTAGAACTCTGGTTGCCATGGCAACAAAAAGAAAAAAAATATGAAAACTTTAAAAATCATCTTCTTCAAAACTACTGGCCAGATTTTAAAATAAATTGGTACAGATGTTCCTTGGGTCAACCTATTTATCTCAGGTGAGCAATTTAGGGCCATCATGGGCTTCTTGTTTTTTGTAGTGGAAACTCTTTATCTACTTTTGATGAAAAAGTTGAATATCACATCATTTCAAAAGGTACAGGGTTAAAGAATGTTATTGGAAGTACGTGTGTTGTTTTTCAAAGAGAGAGATAGAGAGAGATGTATGTGCAATTCAATTTCTTTAAAAAAAACAACCAAAAAACAATCTCGCCTTAAAATAAACCTATCAATATTACAAAAGGAAAATTCAGACAATGACCCATATGTTATACATCATAAATTGATCACAGAAGGGATTAAGAAAAATACCATCAACCCGTATATTCCTCTGTTTGTATCAATTTCCGTCTATACTGTACAGTTGTCTCTTTAAAATCCATAAAACAACAACTTAATTACATTTTTTTCTTTTAACTGTTTTATATCATAGGATGTTAAAGAAAAAAAATCAGATATATATATAGTACTATGCTTATTATTTAACAAAAAGTGTGCATCTGATAAATAAGAATGTCATACTTTCAGTCTCTCATCAATTTTTAATATAATGGTAAAAAGCTTTGCAAAACAACTCATCAATGTAATACCTCTTATTATTATTATGATCAGTCTGATTTCCTTCTTTTATAGGTACAATCGGTATTCTATGATTTTGGAAAGATTGTTATTAAAATACAATTTTATCTGAACTGTTTGGCGCGGTGTCAGGATAAAGTGTCATGCTACATGTCTACATGCAGTGTGACAGCACAATATCTGTCTCAAGTAGTCATAGTGTCAAAATGACTAAAAAGCTGTCCGTTGGACGTTCAACCCATCAATCAACAAATGTCCTTGTCCAATGATTGTGTCCATGACAGGAAACCCTGTGGTAGAAGTCATATTCCCCTGTGTTACAAGAATGTACCAAGACCATAACAGAAGCAAGGTAGCAGAGGAGCTCAACGCCAGGATCTTTCAACTCCCTTTCAACACCTTTCCATATCCCACTCAACCCCATCCTTCCCTTGTCATTAAATCATACCTGAGTAGATGCCAGGGGATGTGGGAGAATGAAAAGGTTTAGGCAGTGATTTTTTAGTCGCTTTTTGTCTGTCGTCCGTCGTCAACAATTGCTTGTGAACACTCTAGAGGCCACAGTTTTGGCCCAATCTTCATGAAACTTGGTCAGGATGTTTGTCAACATGATATCTTGGATGAGATCGAAAATGGGTCATGTGGGGTCAAAAAGTAGGTCACCAGGTCTAATCTTAGGACAACCTTGTGAACACTTTAGAGGCCACAGTTTTGCCCAATTTCATAAATTTGGTCAGGATGTTTGTTTACATGATGTCTTAAATGAGTTCGAAAATGGGTCACGTGGGGTCAAAAACTAGGTCACTAGGTCAAATCTTGGGAACACCTTGTGAACATTTTAGAGGCCACAGTTTTAGCCCAATATTCATTAGATTTGGTCAGGATCTTTGTCTACATGATATCTTGAATGAGTTCGAAATCGGGTCATGTGGGCTCAAAAACTAGGTCACTAGGTCAAATCTTAGAAAAACCTTGTGAACACTCTAGAGACCACAGTTTTAGCCTAACCTTAATGTTACTTGGTATCATCATTCAAATCTCAATTTAAAATTGGCCACATGAGGTCAAAAAGTAGGTCACAAGGGCAAATTTTAGAAAAATCTTGTGAACATTGTAGAGGCCTACATTTTTGTCCCAGTCTTCATTAAACTTTGTAAGAATGATGACTTCATGAATTCCCATTTGTGTGCAAATTCAGGTAGGATCAAAATCTAGGTCACATAGTCAAATGTTAGAAAAACACTTTAGATGTCACATTTTTTGTCATCATGCCTAACACAGCAATCTTACTCAGGTGAGTGACACATGGCCATCTTGGCCCTCTTGTTTCCTTCTATAACTGGTACGCATAAAAGGACCCATTCACAATTTAGAAGGGACCCAAATTAATTCACAATTCAAAATTGTAATTTTGACAGAGGCATGGTACAAAACCTTCCTTTTTTAATTTAAAGGTTTTTCCTTTTTTTTTAAAATAAAACCATTCCTTACCCATTTTTTTTTTTTTTTTAAAATTAAAAAACAAATGAAGGGGTACCGGACCCTTTCATAATTCAAGGAAAAAAATCACTGCTTGGTTTTAAACTCATGTAAAATGTACAGGTGATTTGTATAGCATTGGTATTGTGAATGTCATTAATTTTATTTTATTTCATTTAGAGAGAAGGACAAATTGACCACGACCACCTTTCACTTTAGACGTCATATCCGCCAGAATCCTATAACAACATTACCATTACTGTGACTGCAGTTGCCGTGGATTCCAACCTTCATGTTGATTCTCTTCATCCTTTAAGCCTGGTTAGCGTCTCACAGTAAGTTTTCCATCAAGAAAATACATAATGTTCTGCAGTTAGTTTCAGTTGTTATATATTAAATAACTTCAATAGTGATAGTAATGATAAAAACAGATCAAGGATTATAATTAACAAATAATATATTAATGTTGACTTATTCTTATGATGAATAATGTTGCTATGTTTAGATATTGAAAAATATACTTAGAACTTAATAGAGAATAAAATAAATAGTTGATATTTTTTTTAAATTTAAACAGAAATTGATAAAAATATTGTTACTGAAAAGTTGATAACTATTTATATCTCTGAAGAAATGAAAACTGCAAGGGAAAAGGATAAATGAATGAAAAATAGGGTCGATACCTTATGGTAATTTCTATGTGACATTAAAGTAAATGTCATTATTTAACTTAGTGACCAGGCATTATCAAGTGGAATAAATTGTCCATAAAAATGAACTAAATTTGTCAAAGGAGAAATCAATTTTATTTAAATATTCTTTTTATAACCGTTAACATATTTAAATAACGTATGTGAGAGAGTGTTTTTAAACGCGAAAACCATTTTGGCAACGGATTACCGGTAACTGGTATTAGTTTATTTTTAGCTCACCTGAGCACAACGTGCTCATGGTGAGCTATTGTGATGGTCCGCCGTACGTCGTCCGTCGTGCGTCGTGCATCGTCAACTTTTTAATTCAAACGACTTCTCCTCCTAAACTACTGGGCAGATTTCAATAAAACTTTACACAAATGACCCTTGGGTGACCCTCTTTCAAGTTTGTTCAAATGGTTCCAGTCTGTTGAATAACTAGGTCACAGGAGCTAAAAATAGACAAAAAAATTGCAATCTTTAAAAATCTTCTTCTCTGAAACCAAAAGGCACAGAGCTTTGATATTTGGTATGTAGCATCATCTTATGGTCCTCTACCAAGTTTGTTCAAATTATGGCCCTGGGGTCAAAATTGGCCCCACCCTGGGGTCACTTTATTTACATAGGCTTATATAGGGAAAACTTAGAAAAATCTTCTTCTCCAAAACCGTATGGCCTAGGGCTAAGATATTTGGCATGAAGCATTGTCTAGTGGATCTCTACCAAGATTGTTCAAATCATGGCCCTGGGGTCAAAATTGGCCCCGCCCCGGGGGTCACTTTATTTACATAGGCTTATATAGGGAAAACTTAGAAAAATCTTCTTCTCCAGAACCGTATGGCCTAGAGATAAGATATTTGGCATGAAGCATTGTCTAGTGGATCTCTACCAAGATTGTTCAAATCATGGCCCTGGGGTCAAAATTGGCCCCGCCCTGGGGGTCACTTTCTTTAACATAGGCTAATATTGGAACAAATCAAGAAAAATCTTCTTCTCTGGAACCGTATGGCCTAGAGATAAGATATTTGGCATGAAGCATTGTCTAGTGGATCTCTACCAAGATTGTTCAAATCATGGCCCTGGGGTCAAAATTGGCCCCGCCCTGGGGGTCACTTTCTTTAACATAGGCTAATATAGGAATATATCTAGAAAAATTTTCTTCTCTGGAACCTTATGGCCGGGAGCTTTGATATTTGGCATGTAGCATTGTTACCTTGATCTTTAACCTATCTTTTGTAACTTTATGGTGGGACATTTTATCTTTACTCAGGTGAGCGGATTAGAGCCCTCAGGCTCTTGTTATATTGTTGATCTATACAATTTAGAATATTGGTTTCCTCTGATTGTAGCTGTATAATTAGTAACCGGTTTCCCATTATATAGTTACATTACTTTGTAGGTGTATGGGTAACTGAATTTGTTCCTTTGTTCACAGAATCTAAGATCTGGATAAGTTGACTTATTTTAGTAACTGAATAATAGCTAAAATTGTAAAGGGTTTATGGAATCCAGTAGCTGAATTAGAAGGTGAATTAGCACTGACAGAAGTCAGCTTTTTTTTTTTAGTTACTGAATTAGTTGCTTGATTCACACATCTTAATTGTATGTCCTATTTCTCTGAATTTAATGCATATTTTTTCAAATAGATCATTTTTATATTTTCAGAGATGAAATACTGTATTTTTCCTGGCATTCCTGTTGTACAGGAGGATGTAAGTATTATTTTTGTTAAGTTTTGTGTTATAGCTATACATTCTTTAAAATGTTTTGGACAGGGGTACCGATCACTGTCCAGGTAATTTGGCCAGCAATGAACACTGGCAAGTCATCCATGTAATAAATATATCCTGCTCATTGTGTAACTTTGTTATCCAGCTTGTAAATCTGTCATCATTATTTACTAAAGATCTGAGTTTGCGGAACTGTGCCACCATTACCAAGGTACATGTTTAGGAATACACCGAGTCATAGTAGTTAAAATCACATTTTGCAGCAAATCAAAACAAGATCATTAGAGGTCCTAAAGAATGTGTAAATGAATGGAAATTTTTAAATTGTCCAAAGGTAATAAAAAGATAACAGATATTAAATAAATCCACAAACTTTATGAACATCTAAATTCAGCTGTACAAAGTGGCCTAAAAATAAACATGTTACATGAACAAATTGATCATAATTTTGACAGTTTATTCTATTTTTAGCTCACCTGAGCACTTGTGCTCAGGATGAGCTTTTGTGACGGACTTCTGTCTGTCATGCATCATCTGTCGTCAACAATTATTTGTGAACACTCTAGAGGCCACAGTTTGGCCCAATCTTCATGAAACTTGGTCAGGATGTTTGTCTACATGATATTTCGGATGAGTTCAAAAATGGGTCACATGGGATCAGAAAGTAGGTCACAATGGCAAATCTTAGAATAATCGTGTGAACACTCTAGAGGCTACCTTTTTTTGCTAAATTTTCATGGAATTTTGTTTACATGAAATCTTGCTTGAATTTTAAAATGGGTCACTTGGGTAATAAAAGGTCACCAGGGCATATTTTAAAAATGTGAATATTTGGTTTTTGGCCCTACCTCCATGTAACTTGGTCAGAATGTTTGTTTACATGAAATCTCGGATGAGTTTAAAACAGGGTCACATTGGATCAATAAGTAAGTCACCAAGGTTAATTTAAAAGTAATCTTGTGAACATACTAGAGGCCACATATTTCACTCAATGGTCATGGACCTTGGTCTGAATGTTTGACTATTTAAAATCTTGCATGAGTTGAAAACTGAGTCACATTGGGTCATAAAGGAGGCCATCAAGTCAAATCATAAAAAAACCCTTGTGAACACTGTAGAGGCTACAGTTTTGTTCCAGTCTTCATAAAACTTGATAAGAATGTGGTCTGAATGAAATCCCATATGAGTGCAAATATAGGTAGGATCAAAATTTAAGTCACTTAGTCAAATGTTATAAAAAAAACATTGCAAACACTTTAGATGCCTTTTTTTGGTAGTAATCATGCCTAACACAGCAATCTTACTCAGGTGATTGACACAGAGCCATCTTGGTCCTCTTGTAAGCTCACTAGAGCACAACATGCTCAAGATGAGCTATTGTGATCACCCAGCATTTGTCATCGTCTGTTTTCAACAATTTGCTTTAAACAACATCTTCTGAAGCCACTGGGTAGAAATTTATGAAACTTGTCATGAACGATTCTTGGGTGGCCCTTCACAAAACTAGATCCATACAGAACTCTGGTTGCCACTGGAGTGCAACGCTGTATATTGTATTCAACTGGTGCAGTGCACTGACTGTGATGTCTTGGTGTTGGCCATGGCTTGGATAACAGCTCTTTTCTAAAAGGTATTCAGCTATGGAAATGGCTTCCATGAAGGCTTCTGACTGCGCTCTGTAATTGCAGCAGTGTTTTCCTGTCAGTGCACAAGCTGTTTTTGTACAGCAATTCTGTCATTGTCTGAAAATACCAGTTTCCTCATCTTCCTCTGCAGGTACTCTTTGCTGTTCGTAGCTAGAGTTGCAACTTTCCTGATATGATTATCCTTTCAGAATTTAGTTAGAATTTGATTTCTTTAAGCTCAAATGGTCACCTCATGACTGTCTACCATTCTTCCTAAAACAAAGTTGATCCTGTAAAAATGAGGTGTCCAGATGATTGACTATCTTAAGAATTCTTTGTATATATGAAACCTCAATCTGGTTCTACTTGAATGGTTTTGTATAAGCTTAAGTACTCTGGTGAGTGATCTAGGGCCATGTGGCTCTCTTGTTTTATTATTTGCGCATGGAAACTTTAGAAAAAGAGAGCATTTTTATACGCCCAAAATTAAGTCTGTGTGTCCGTCAGTCCGTTAGCCACATCATTGTCTGCTCAATAACTTGATAACTATTAGGCGTGTGGTCTGCATATTTAGTAGGGAGGTTGGTCATTGCGAGTTGATGACCCCTACTGATTTTTAGGTCAAAGGTCGTGGTCACAATGAAACTTAGTATAAAATCCTAATCTGCTCAATAGCTTGAAAAGAAATAAGCCTAGGTTTGAAAAACTTGGTAGGAACATTGCCCATGGCCAGTTGATGAACCCCATTGATTTTGAGGTCATTATGTCAAAGGTCAAAGTCATAATAACATTTAGTGTAAATTCCTTTTCCAATGACTTACATATACTTGCTCTTAGCAGTGACTTGGAAACCCGTGCGCCATGCGTCATAGTCCCATTAAAATTGAAAATGTCCCATTGTTTTCACATTCCTGTGCGCCATTTGTCTCTTTCACTTTGAACCACATTAAGTACAATATGCATTGAATCATAATCTTTATTGTTGTTTTTTCTTATCAATATACATTAAGTATGAATCGCAATTTCATTTTGCTTTTTTGCTGAGTAAGCCGCATATTCTCAGACGCTTATTAAGATAAGATATCATACAGGCAACTGAGATGGAGGCTTATTAAACCATATAGAATTACGCAGTCGGAAAACTCGGTTAATATAACAAAAAAGCTTGTCCGAGATGTTACAATAAATTTCGTATGGTAGACGCATTGAATATCGTCTGAAAAGAACAAGAATGCCTCAATAAAAAAATAATTGAAAGATCTGACCAACAAAAGTTAAGACATCCATCTTATCTTTTTTAGGCCCACAATCCAGATATTATATGAAAACTGTAAATGATAATAATGAAACAGCATCAAGTGCTGATTTATCGCAGTCTCTCTCTCAGAAAGTTACGAACTCTGCTTCATCTCCCCCTTGGGAAGTTTCGTCCGATTCATTGACACAACCATCCCCTAACCCTCAAGATGTCTCGATACCTTCCAGTAACACCAAATATAAACCTAGAAAAATCCAGTAAAGTGGAATTAAGATTTAGGAAGTGAATTTTTAGCTTAGAACTTTTAATCAGGCCTTCTTCCAAATAATGAGCTGGGATCTTTCTAGATCGTATTTAGCCTATGTCTTATTTTAACAGTGTTTTTATAGTTGCTTCAGGTTGTTGAAGATACTGTTCTTTATTAACAAGACTATGTGAAAAGTTCTTATTTACTTACCACAAGTATATGTGTTCTAAAACCAAATAAAACTTGATGTTAAGCAGTTTTCCTTTTTAACCCACTAAAACTTTTCACATCAATAGTTAAAAATGTCCCATTAGATTTGAAAATGTCCCATTGATTTTAGCAAATGATGGGCCATAGTCCCATTGAAAAAATTCTTTCCAAGTCACTGTCTTAGTTGTGTTCTTTTTTTCTTTTATATGATTTTATATACGCCAGAAGGTAACATCGGTTATATTATGGTTTGGAGTTTGTTCGTTTGTCCATCTGTCTGGGTGTTTTAATAGAGGGCCAGGTTACTGTAAGAACAAAAGAGAACAATAGACTTCATTCCATAACAATAGAATAAGGGGTCATGGCCCTCTATACAACAAAAATAAAGAACAAAAGGATTGGCCCTTGTTTAAATTCTACATAGCCACATCGATGTCAGCTCAATAACTTGATATAATATGAAAAGAGAAAAAGTTTATAGTACCGGTACTCATTATTTTCCATTGAGTCCTCTCACATTTTCACTATGTGCATCTTATGACAGCACATACCTAGGCCGTATTTATAATGCTCCAACATATGGAGCTCTTGTTTATGAATAAGATATGGCTTTTATGATATATTCCCATTGCCCTTAGATATAATCAAGATATGTCGTTGAAATTTTGTTGTCTCATATGACTTTATGAATTCCCGCCTTATAATGACGTTCTGAAGCACTTCAATCAAAACTTTTATATGCTAACTTATGTCAAAATTATGGAGTGCTCCGTATAGCGTAGAACTGATACTGTTGTGAAATTGGAGAAATCTTTAACACAAAATATTATATCCTGTAAGTTTGATCAACTTATCAAACAACCCTCATATTCATTAAATCAATATGGCATTTTACTTCATCTGCAAAAGTTAAATAACTTAATATGAAGACAAAAGCTTCATATTGACAGTGTTTTGCAACTGAAAGGATTTTCCTTCCATGTATTCATAGCAGTCTGTCCATGTTACATTTCCAGAACAACGAGGGATGCCAAATTAATTCAAATCAAATCAAAGTTGACCACAAAATATCAACTTCATGCAATCTTGAAAAGTACCTGGGTCTTATAGCACAAAAAAAAAATACTGTTAAACTTCATATAAACACACCTGAGTAAGCTTTTGATGACCTTGTGTTTTGATTTTCGTTGTTATGCATTGTTGGAAATTTGCATCAAATGACATCTCTGACAAAATTTGGAAGGAGTTTATGATCATCGGGTAGCCCTTCACAAAATATTTTAATATGCAGTTTTCTTGCCTGTCAGTCATCTGATGAACAGTTTGATTCAAAAAAAGATTCTCCCCGCCGTAAAAAAGGCAAGCGATTTATGATCTGCTACAGTTTGCATCTCATCAGGACAGGGAACGGAGTAAATAATATGTTCTACACCCAAAATATTGAATATGTCATTTTGGTGATACTTGAACGAATTTAATGTAAGATCCTGGTTGGCAATCCCTTAACAAATCCCCACACTTTTCAGCAGTATTAGATGACTAATATTACCACTGGCATCACCCATGACATACATTCACATTTCAGAACATTGATTTGATTTTGTTGCTAGGCATCAGGAGAGGAGGACTACAGACAATGTGTTGGTGACTTGAACTTAACCAGAAAATGTCCACCATACAATCTGGAACTTTCATCTCAATGGATGTGCCTGGCTCAAAAGAAAGGATGTCTTGATAGATTCCACTGTGCTAGAGATGATAAAACCCACGGGTTTAACATGATGTGTGCAGACCCAGTTCCATGTTTTGCAGGTAAGAATATTTTCATATTTTTCCTGGAATAACGATTTTTTTTTAAAAGCAGTGACATTTTACACCAGAGAGAGAGAGAGAGAGAACGACAAGTTTTTGGTCCATTTATCTGTAATATATTTCTTATATTGTACAATGAATATTTTCATGAATGTAAATTAAACAGAATTGTTAGTTGCTTTCGAAAATTGAGATATTTCAGCTAATTGTTTAAGGATAACCAGCTTGAAGGACAACTTTAACTACTAGTAGATATATTAATGCTTTATATCATGTTACATTGTATTACAATAAAATATAATGTTACTTGGCCTTTCATGACATTCGCTAGATTATGTTTGTCACATTACAAATATATTGGTGAAAGGCTTGTTTAATTTCTGCTTCAGACACATTTCATGCTTTCTTGATCATTTCTGACATATCTTAGAAATGATGCAATTTGATCTGATTTCAATTTCAAATTATTCTTTTTAGTTTCTATGAAAATGTTATTGCTAAAAAAACCTTTATGGCATTGAATAAATATTCTATGAGTGAAGACTAAACATATAGGCATCAACATATTTATGTTGAACAATTATGGAATGAAATTATTCCAATGTCCTGAAAGGGCTCTTTTCTACAAACTTACTGTCCTTTGTTAAAAAAGTTGTCCCTAGCATTACTCTTCTCCTATTTAGATGATTTGGTACATGTAGCAAGATGTGAAGAGGATATGTCACAAACAAATATTTCTAGGAAAGGCTCATTGTTAAAGCCCAGCATACCTCTATTCAGATTGACATGTCACTAATAAGTGCTGATGATATTTGCTTCATGTATCAATGAATTGAAGCCAATGTAGTGTTTCTTCATATATAAGAAAGACCTATGATACTTCGTACTTGTATCACTGACTTGATGTATGTAATACGCACTTTCATTTTATTGAATTGGAAAACTGTTTCAGTTGCACTAAAACAATACATTTTCTTGTTACATTTTCAGCTGCAGTAATGTATTTCAAAACGTTTTTCTTTATTTATCATTGCAGGACAGGAACCAAGAATTAATATGAAAGCTCAGAGAGTGTATTGTTTTTACTGTTACGACAAGGAAAGATATGGCCAGAACTATGAAAGACAGTCCAATACTCTATCACAGTGTGAATTTGAGAAATCTCGACCAGATTATTCTGTTGTGTATGAGGAATTCAATGACATCAGGCGGTATTTGCAGAACTATGACTACAGGTGTAAATATGAAGATGGTTACATTTTGGAGCATTTCCAATACTATCCTAGTTACCATACAAATGATACGCAAGGCAGGTGTATTGAAGAAAAACCTTGTCCACCTGGTCAGGAACGAATCATGAGTAAGCCTTTGTCATTTCATGATGATTTTAATTTTAGTCAAACTACTTCCATCTGGAAGTATCCATTTCTCATCCATTTTATATATTTCCACTATTAGTCCCCTACCGAGGACTAATGTCTATCCGTCTGTCTGTCAGTCAGGATATCCAGAAAACAGGATCCCACGATAACATAAAAACCGTTCAAGATAATATTATGAAACTTGGTGTATGAATAAATGGCAGTATGGAGATTCTTCACATCACTTTTTAGCTCACCTGAGCACGAAGTCGGGGCTTATTTGCCTTATATGTATATAGAGAAACCTTTAAACAACATCTCCTCTGAAACAACTGGACAGAATTTGATTAAACTTGGCAGGGATGATCCTTGGGTCAACCTTCACAAAAGTTGCTAAAATAAAGTTGATCAATGAAGAACTCTGGTTGCCATGGCTACAAAAAGAAAAATAATTTGAAAACTTTAAAAATCATCTCCCTCAAAACTACTTGCCAGATTTTAAAATAATTTGGTACAGATGTTCCTTGGGTCAACCTCTACCAAAGTTGCTAAAATTATTTCGATCCGTAAAAAAACATGGCCGCCAGGGTCGGGGCTTATTTGCCTTATATGTATATA
Source organism: Solen grandis (assembly GCA_021229015.1). NCBI lineage: Eukaryota > Metazoa > Mollusca > Bivalvia > Adapedonta > Solenidae > Solen > Solen grandis. The sequence continues at coordinate 5,029,917 of CM037783.1, forward strand.
GAGAAACCTTTAAACAACATCTCCTTTGAAACCGCTGGACAGAATTTAATGAAACTTGGCAGGAATGTTCCTTTGGTGAGGCTCTACAAAAGTTGCTAAAATAAAGTTGATCCATGAAGAACTCTGGTTGCCATGGCTACAAAAAGAAAAATAATTTGAAAACTTTAAAAATCATCTCCTTCAAAACTACTGGCCAGATTTCAAAATAATTTGGTACAGATGTTCCTTGGGTCAACCTCTACCAAAGTTGCTAAAATTATTCCGATCAGTAAAAAAAACATGGCCGCCAGGGGCGGGGCTTATTTGCCTTATATGTATATAGAGAAACCTTTAAACGACATCTCCTCTGAAACCGCTGGACAGAATTTAATGAAACTTGGCAGGGATGATCCTTGGGTCCACCTTCACAAAAGTTGCTAAAATAAACTTGATCCATGAAGAACTCTGGTTGCCATGGCAACAAAAAGAAAAAAAAATGAAAACTTTAAAAATCATCTTCTTCAAAACTACTGGCCAGATTTCAAAATAATTTGGTACAGATGTTCCTTGGGTCAACCTCTACCAAAGTTGCTAAAATTATTCCGATCCGTAAAAAAACATGGCCGCCAGGGGCGGGGCTTATTTGCCTTATATGTATATAGAGAAACCTTTAAACGACATCTCCTCTGAAACCGCTGGACAGAATTTAATGAAACTTGGCAGGGATGATCCTTGGGTCCACCTTCACAAAAGTTGCTAAAATAAAGTTGATCCATGAAGAACTCTGGTTGCCATGGCAACAAAAAGAAAAAAAAATGAAAACTTTAAAAATCATCTTCTTCAAAACTACTGGCCAGATTTCAAAATAATTTGGTACAGATGTTCCTTGGGTCAACCTCTACCAAAGTTGCTAAAATTATTCCGATCCATAAAAAAACATGGCCGCCAGGGGCGGGGCTTATTTGCCTTATATGTATATAGAGAAACCTTTAAACGACATCTCCTCTGAAACCGCTGGACAGAATTTAATGAAACTTGGCAGGGATGATCCTTGGGTCCACCTTCACAAAAGTTGCTAAAATAAAGTTGATCCATGAAGAACTCTGGTTGCCATGGCAAAAAGATGTTCCTTGGATCAACCTCTACCAAAGTTGCTAAAAAAATTCCGATCCGTAAAAAACATGGCCGCCAGGGGCGGGGCTTATTTGCCTTTTATGTATATAGGGAAAACTTTAATCAACAGTTCCTCTGAAACCACTGGACAGAATTTGATTAAACTTGACAGGAATGATCCTTGGGTCAACCTTCACAAAATTTGCTAAAATAAACTTGATCCATGTAGAACTCTGGTTGCCATGGCAACAAAAAGAAAAAAAAATATGAAAACTTTAAAAATCATCTGCTTCAAAACTACTGGCCAGATTTACAAAATAAATTGGTACAGATGTTCCTTGGGTGAACCTCTACCAAAGTTGCTAAAATTATTCAGATCCAATTAAAAAACATGGCCGCCAGGGGCGGAGCTTATTTGCCTTTTATGTATATAGGGAAAACTTTACAGGGATCATCTCCTTTAAAACTACTGGCCAGATTTCAAAATGTTTTAATACAGACTGATGTTCCTTGGGTAACCGTATACTCAGGTGAGCGATCCAGGGCCATCATGGCCCTCTTGTTTTTATCTGGGACCAAAATTCAGGTTGCTATGTTAACAGAAAAATTATGCACCTCACCGGTAGGCGACTCATGTGTTGCTTGCAACACCAGTTACTTGTTGGCTAATGGTAAATTACCTTGTTACTGCAGATATTGAATTATACAAGGGGTTATCCAAAAATACATGGACGTTCTACATATCTTTTTAACGTTAACGTCAATCATAAAGATTTTTTATCCATATTAATTTTGATATATACTCAGCACGTGTTTCAAGTTAAAATTTGATATGGTAATAAATAGCGTTTAATGGTGTTACGAAAAATGTATATAAGTGCTAAGCCTAAACCTAGAAATTAAAACCAAAATTCAATTCAAATTCAGTATAAAACTTAAATATGGTGATAAAATTCTGCGAAAAGACATCATTTTGTTCAATTACGTCAAATACCTCAGTTGTTTTCTTTTCTGGTGTCATTAACGTGAATGTACAGCAAAACCATACGTTAAAAATAATGCAGCAAAGTGAAAACGTAAAAAAATGACGGACACAGCAAAAATTGAAAATCGTGCCATTATTATATTCTACCATAATATCGGCATGACACCAACTCAGACACTTGAAGAAATGACGCAAGCCAACGCAAAAAGCAGTTTCACGATATTTTGTATTAAAATGGCACAGTATATTAATGGGGTCGAGAAGATCTGCAAGAAGACAAGGGGTGAGGGCGGAGGATGATAATCAATACAAAGTTAATTGACAACGTCAAGACATGCCTTAACAAGGATAGAAGTGATCTCATCAGCTCGTTGGACAAGAGGCCCGGACTTCCAATCAGTCACTTTTTGCTTCATGAGGACAACTGCCCTGCACACACAGCCCCCGACATGCGCCTTGAGCTGTCGTTGATTGAGCTAGGGACAGTATCCCATCATCCGTGTTCTCCGAACCTTGCTCCTATGGACTTCGCTATATTCGCGGGTATTTTATCTCAGTCATACGAGGATAAATCATTATCATTAATAACGAGATATCAACAACTGCAATAATTATAATAATATCAATAATAGTAATCATAATGATTCATAATAAAATAATTATATAATTTTGACTGAAAGTTGAAAGACAAGTTGCGGGGTAACAGTTCAAGTCAGTGCTAAATTGCTCAACAGTACATAACAGATTCAGTCGGGCCTATGAGGGACGTGGTTTGCTAACGTGTTTGAGCACTTGGTTAATCATCACAAGTGATGTATGTAAGCTAGTAGTGATTATTTTGAGAAATGTTAAATAACGCGAGGGCATCTCATTGTTTTATTTGACATTTCTAGTTTTGACAAAAATAGACTGCGATTTATAGAATAAAACCATAAATTCTTAATTTGTATAAAATATATATTCACGAGAATTTCAGAGTTAATTGATTGTATGTTCCAAAATGACATATAAAACTTTCAGGCTGATATTCCAAATAGTTTTCATTCTACGTAAATAGTATATGTATTTTTGGATTACCCTTCGTATATATAGCACATGCTTGTTTCTTTTTTAAATCTTCATCATATCAAGAAGCAAGCAATGAAATTTTATTGAAATTAACTGGTAATGACAACATATTTACAATGTAGCCCTTATTTGACAAATGCAGTGACAAGAAATCAAGCAAACGTGTCTGACATTGACAGATTTCTTGGTCATGCTTTATCATTGTGTAACGTTTTAGTGAGTTGTATGCACTTATGCTAACAACGTTATACTTAGAAATTATTATTAGAGGCAAAAGGTTAAATGTCTCTAGGAAAAGTTAAACTGATGCCCCGCAGGGCCTTTTTACCCTTCTTAACTGTAGCCGGTAAAGGGCTGTTTCCCCAAGCAAAATAACCACCTTTTTTCCCCAAAAATAGTCCTCAAATTCCCCACTCTTAAATAAATTCCCCATTAAGGAGGTAGCTGATCATTGAGAAACCTAGAGAACAATATTATGACGCTAATTTAACTCTGTTTAACTCTATTGATTCTTAAACAAAATATTTGATTAGTCTTTATATTTAGTTTCTAGTATGTCTTGCTGTGCCAAGACCAGTTTATGCTTATATTTATGAATATGGTAAAAAAAAAATCCCTTAATAAGTTGTAAACAAGTGGCTTGCTATTTTCCCCATAAAAAGGGCTAGGGCGCTTTCCCCAAAATTGGAAAAAAGGCCCTGCCCCGAATACAATATCAGACAGCTTCATTTGATCTTTTTGTGTTTACATAGATGAAATTATCAAACAGTACCTCTTTTGATATTTATATTAAATCAAAACTTGATGGAAGGCAAAAGAGAAAATCCAGCAATTGTTTTTATCTGAATGTAGACTTGAAAATGAAACGTGGATATACTCTTGCTTCATCAGTTGCCACAAAAACATACAATCATGATTAAATCTTTACCAAAAAATTAAATGAACTCTATGATTTAATGAATATCAATTTATTGAACTTTAAAGGGTATATGAAACAATGGATATATCTTTGCCATATTGTTAGTGAAAATGAATCTGAGCTACAGTATTTTATAAACAAAGAGAGAAAACCGCTTTTCAGGAGCTGTCTGATCTTGATCTTTTCTGTTTGCCAAGACATCAAAATGAGTCTACATGAGGTGAATTTTTATTTTATCACACATACCAGCACTCAGGCTTCCTGTATAATATATATCATTGTTTTGATTGTCCATGTTGCAGATTATTCCTGTGTTGCTAAATGTGCGGAAAATATGGCTCGAGATCCTAGGTTTAAATGCATTCCAAAGTAAGTGAAACCATTGTTATACTGTAAAATAAAGAACTGTTGATTTACAGTTAAGATAATCATACTTGATTTCATTATTTGTTTCATGTTGTAAAGATATCTAGGCTGAAATCTTAAGTCCAACACTGTTCATGGCTATACAGTTTAATGCTTTAGAGACATTTATGTCTATGATAAATGATTCAATGCCGCGGACTCTTATTTTTATACACTTTGCACAACAAAGTTTTAAGGATAGTATACTAGATTCAGCTTGTGTGTCTGTCCGGGCAGCCGGCTGGCCGTCTGTCTGGCTCTCCTGCTGGCTGTCAGTTTTTAGCTCACCTGAGCACAACGTGCTCATGGTGAGCTTTTTTGATCGCCTTTTGTCCGTCAGCGATGCGTCCGTCGTCAACAATTTCTTTAAACAACATCTCCTTCTAAACTACTCACTGGATTTTGATAAAACTTCACAGGAATGTTCATTATGGGGCCCTTTACCAAAGTTGTTACAACTATTTTGATTGGTGAAAAATCTAGGTCACAGGAGCTAAAAATAGATTTTAAAAATGAAAATTTTAAAAATCTTATTCTCCGAAACCACATGGCCTAGCCTTTTGATTTTTAGCTCACCTGAGCACAACGTGCTCATGGTGAGCTTTTGTGATCGCCTTTTGTCTGGCGTCCGTCTGTCCGTCCGTCCGTCCGTCCGTGCGTGCGTGCGTCTTGCGTCAACTTTTCTTTTAAACAACTTCTCCTCCTAAACCACTGGATGGATTTTGACCAAACTTCACAGGAATCATCCTTATCATGACCTCTATCAAAGTTGTTCAAATTATTTTGATTCGGTGAATAAGTAGGTCACAGGAGCTAAAAATAGATTTTAAAAATGAAAATTTAAAAAAATCTTCTTCTCCGAAACCACAAGGCCTAGCCTTTTGATTTTTGGTATGTAGCATGATCTTATGACTCCCTACCAAGATTGTACAAATTATGACCCTGGGGTCAAAATTGGCCCCGCCCCAGGGGTCAATTGATTTCAAATAGGCTAATATAGGAAAAACTTGAAAAAATCTTCTTCTCCGAAACCACAAGGCCTAGCCTTTTGATTTTTGGTATGTAGCATGATCCTATGACTCTCTACTACTATTGTTCAAATTATGACCCTGGGGTCAAAATTGGCCCCGCCCCAGGGGTCACTTGATTTAACATAGGCTAATATAGAAAAAAACTTGAAAAATCTTCTTCTCAGAAACCACAAAGCATGGAGTTTAAACATTTGGTATGTAGCATGATCTTATGACCCTCTACCAAGATTGTTCAAATTATGACCCTGGGGTCAAAATTGGCCCCGCCCCAGGGGTCATTTGATTTTACATAGGCTAATATAGAAAAAAAACTTGAAAACTCTTCTTCTCAGAAACCACAAGGCATGGAGTTAAGATATTTGGTATGTAGCATGGTCTTATGACTCTCTACCAAGATTGTTAAAATTATGACCCTGGGGTCAATATTGGCCCCGCCCCAGGGGTCACTTGATTTAACATAGGCTGATATAGGAAAAAAACTTGAAAAATCTTCTTCTCAGAAACCACAAGGCATGGAGTTAAGATATTTGGTGTGTAGCATTGTCTAGTTGATCTCTACCAAGTTTGTTCAAATCATGACCCTGGGGTCAAAATTGGCCCCGCCCCAGGGGTCAATTGATTTCAAATAGGCTAATATAGAAAAAAACTTAAAAATCTTCTTCTCAGAAAGCACAAGGCCTCGAGTTTAGATATTTGGTATGTAGCATGTCTTTGATCTCTACCAAGTTGTTAAAATTATGACCCTGGGGTCAAAATTGGCCCCGCCCCAGGGGTCACTTGATTTAACATAAGCTGATATAGGAAAAAAACTTGAAAAATCTTCTTCTCAGAAACCACAAGGCATAGAGTTAAGATATTTGGTGTGTAGCATTGTCTAGTTGATCTCTACCAAGTTTGTTCAAATCATGACCCTGGGGTCAAAATTGGCCCCGCCCCAGGGGTCACTTTATTTAACATAGAGTTATAATAAGAAAACCTTAAAAATCTTCTTGAAAAAAAGTATATGGCTTCGAGCTTAGATATTTGGTGTGTAGCATCAACTTATGGAACATTACTAAGATTGTTAAAATTATGGCCCTGTGGTCAAAATTAGGCCTGCCCCAGGGGTCACTTTTTTTGCATAGAGTTATATATGAAAAATTTCTTGAAACATCTTCTTCTAAACTACCCACTGGATTTTAATAAAACTTCACAGGAATGTTCATTATGGGCCCTTTACCAAAGTTGTTAAAATTATTTTGATTGGTGAAAAATCTAGGTCACAGGAGCTAAAAATAGATTTTAAAAATGAAAATTTTAAAAATCTTCTTCTCTGAAACCACAAGGCCTAGCCTTTTGATTTTTAGCTCACCTGAGCACTTGTGCTCGGGTGAGCTTTGTGATCGCCTTTTGTCAACAATTGCTTGTGAACACTCTAGAGGCCTCAGTTTTGACCCAATCTTAATGAAACTTGGTCAGGATGTTTGTCTACGTGATATCACGGACGAGTTTGAAATTGGGTCATGTGGGGTCAAAAACTAGGTCAGCAGGTCAAATCTTAGAAAAACCTTGTGAACACTCTAGAGGCCACAGTTTTGGCCCAAACTTCATGAAACTTGGTCAGGATGTTTGCCTACATGATATCTTGGATGAGTTCGAAATTGGGTCATGTTGGTTCAAAAACTAGGTCACCAGGTCAAATCTTAGAAAAACTTTGTGAACACTCTAGAGGCCACAGTTTTGGCCCAATCTTCATGAAACTTGGTCAGGATGTTTGTCTACATGATATCTCGGATGAGTTCGAAATTTTTTCTAAATGATATATTGGATGAGTTTGAAAATGGTCATGTGGGGTCAAAAACTAGGTCACCAGGTCAAATCTTAGAAAAATCCTGTGAACATACTTGAGGTCACATTTTTGGCTCAATCTTCATGAAACTTTGCTAGAATGTTTGTCTTTATGCTATGTCCGATGAGTTTGAAACTGGGTCATGTTGGGTCAAAAACTAGGTCACTAGGTCAAATCTTAGAAAAATCTTGTGAACACACTCGAGGCCTACATTTTTTCCCAGTCTTCATTAAACTTGATATGAATGATGACTGCATGAATTCACAGTTGAGTGCAAATTCAGGTAGGATCAAAATGTAGGCCACTCAGTCAAATGTTAGAAAAACACTTTAGATGCCAGACTTTTTGTCCATTTTGCCTAACACAGCCATCTTAATCAGGTGAGTGACACAGGGCCATCTTGGCCCTCTTGTTGGAATGTAGCATGATCTTATGACTCTCTACCTAGATTGTTCAAATTATAACCCTGGGTCAAAATTGGTCCCGTCCTAGGGGTCACATGAATTTAAATAGAGTTATAATAAGAAAACCTTTAAAATCTTCTTGTAAGAAAGTATAAGGCCTGGAACATAGATATTTGGTGTGTAGCATAATCTTATGGACCATTACCAAGATTGTTAAAATTATGGCCCTGGGGTCAAAATTAGGCCTGCCCCAGGGGTCACCTTTTTAGCTCACATGCGCACAACGTGCTCAAGGTGAGCTTTTCTGATCGCCTTTTGTCCGGCGTCCGGCGTCCGTGCGTGCGTGCGTCCGGCGTCAACAATTGCTTCAAACAACATCTCCTCCTAAACGGCTTGGCCAATTTGAAAAAATATTTTGCAGGAATGTTCCTTGGATGAAGCTCTACTAAAGTTGTATAAATGGTTCTGGTCCATTGCATAATTAGGTCACAGGAGCTAAAAATAGATTTTAAAAATGCAAACTTTGAAAATCTTCTTCTGCAAAACTGCAAGGCCTAGAGCTTAGATATTTGGTATGTAGTATCATCTTATGGGCCATTACCAAGATTGTACAAATCATAGCTCTACGGTGATAAATGCCCCCGCACCAGGGGTCACTTGTTTTACATAGAGTTATATAGGAAAATCTTTAAAAATCTTCTTCTATGAATCCATAAGGCCTAGAGCTTAGATATTTGGTATGTAGCATCATCTAATGGTTCATTACCAAGATTGTTCAAATCATAGCCCTACGGTGATAAATGCCCCTGCACCATGGGTCACTTGTTTTACATAGAGTTATATAGGAAAATCTTTAAAAATCTTCTTCTATGAATCCATAAGGGCTAGAGATTAGATATTTGGTATGTAGCCTCATCTTATGGTTCATTACCAAGATTGTACAAATCATGACCCTATGGTGATAAATGCCCCCGCACCATGGGTCACTTGTTTTACATAGAGTTATATAGGAAAATCTTTAAAAATCTTCTTCTATGATTCCATTTGGCCTAGAGCTTAGATATTTGGTATGTAGCATCATCTTATGGTTCATTACCAAGATTGTTCAAATCATAGCCCTATGGTGATAAATGCCCCCGCACCAGGGGTCACTTGTTTTACATAGATTTATATAGGAAAAACTTTAAAAATCTTCTTCTATGAATCCATAAGGCCTAGAGCTTAGATATTTCATATGTAGCATCATCTAATGGTTCATCACCAAGATTGTTCAAATCATAGCCAAACGGTGATAAATGCCCCCGCAGTAGGGGTCACTTGTTTTACATAGAGTTATATAGGAAAATCTTTAAAAATCTTCTTCTATGAATCCATAAGGCCTAGAGATTAGATATTTGGTATGTAGCATCATCAAATGGTTCAGTACCAAGATTGTTCAAATCATGACCCTATGGTGATAAATGCCCCCGCACCAGGGGTCACTTGTTTTACATAGAGTTATATAGGAAAATCTTTAAAAAAAATCTTCTACTATGAATCCATAAGGCCTAAGCTTAGATATTTGGTATGTAGCATCATCTTATAGTACATTACCAAGATTGTACAAATCATGACCTTATGGTGATAAATGCCCCCGCACCAGGGGTCACTTGTTTTACATAGAGTTATATAGGAAAATCTTTAAAAAAAATCTTCTACTATGAATCCATAAGGCCTATAGCTTAGATTTTTGGTATGTAGCATCATCTAATGGTTCATTATCAAGATTTTCAAAATGGTGGCCCTTTGGAGATAAATGACCCCGCACTAAGTCTTCTCCTCTGCTTATATATTTGGTGTGTAGTATTGTCAGGGCTAAAATGTTTAAGATTGAGTTATATCAGAATTCTTGTCTGTTTAAAAACCTTGTAATCAGTTGTAGCAATGGTACTCAGGTGAGCGTTTCAGGGCCATCATGGCCCTCTTGTTTTTTTACATAAAATTATATATGAAAAATTTCTTTAAACATCTCCTTCTAAACTACTCACTGGATTTTGATAAAACTGCACAGGAATGTTTATTATGGGGTCCTTTACCAAAGTTGTTAAAATTATTTTGATTGGTCAAAAATCTAGGTCACATGAGCTAAAAATAGATTTTAAAAATGAAAATTTTAAAAATCTTCTTCTCTAAAACTACAAGGCCTAGCCTTTTGATTTTTGGTATGTAGCATGATCTTATGACTCTCTACCAAGATTGTTCAAATTATGACCCTGGGGTCAAAATTAGCCCCACCCTAGGGTCACATGATTTTACATAGAGTTATAATAAGAAAACCTTAAAAATCTTCTTGTAAGAAAGTATAAGGCCTGGACCTTAGATATTTGGTGTGTAGCATCATCTTATGGACCATTTCCAAGATTGTTAAAATTATGGCCTTGGGGTCAAAATTAGGCCTGCCCCAGGGGTCACTTTTTGTGTCGCCTGACTAGAGTCAGGCGACATATAGGGGTTCCTTTCGGCGGCGGCGGCATCCCCGTCTGCTTGTCTGGAGCATAACTTTGTCATCATAAGTTTGAATGACTTGGTATGCATGTTTCTTGCAATGACCCAGAGTGCAGTGCACAAGAACCATATCTCTGCCTTGTGCGCTTTTTGAGTTATTCCCCTTTGATAGATTTTCTTGGAGCATTTCTTGTCCAAAGCATAACATTTTCACCATAAGATTGAATGATTTGCGACTTGGTATGTTTGTTTCTTGCAATGACCCGGAGTGCAATGCACAAGAACCATAACTCTACCATGTGCGCTTTTTTAGTTATTCCCCTTTGATTGATTTTCTTAGAGCATTTAAGTTTGAATGACTTGAGACTTGATATGTATGTTTCTTGCAATGACCTGGAGTGATACCAAATTCTTAAAAGAAAGTGACAGACTGGCATCTTTACTGTCAACAGATAAATCATCGTCAGGTGATACATCCGACTCGCGGAGTTCTAGTTTTTACATAGAGTTATATATGAAAACCTTAAAATTCTTCTTGTGAAAACCCATAAGACCTGGAGCTTAGATATTTGGTGTGTAGCATCATCTTATGGACCCTTATTAAGATTGTTAAAATAATAGCCCTGGGTCAAAATTAGGCTTGCCCAAGGGGACACTTATTTTACATAGATTAATGTAGGAAAACCTTCAAAATTCATCTTGTCCAAACCCATGAGGCCTGAAGTTTGGATATTTGGTGTGTAGCATCATCTTATAGACTCTTACCAAGATTGTGAAAATTATGGCTGTGAAAACGATTTAGCAAGGATGATCTTTGGGTGAAGCTTCACAAAAGTTGCTGAAATTATTCTGATCCATAAAAAAAAAAACATGGCTGCCAGGGGTGGGGCTTATTTTCCTTATATGTATATAGTGAAATCTTTAAATGACATCTCCTCTGAAACTGCTGGACAGAATTTGATTAAACTTTACAGGGATCATCCCCTTCAAAACTACTGGCCAGATTTCAAAATGTTTTAATATAGACTGATGTTCCTTGGGTAACCATATACTCAGGTGAGCGATCCGGGGCCATTATGGCCCTCTTGTTTTTGTTCAGACCATAGGTAAAAGTATAAAAGTTATCAATATGAAACTTCAAATGTGGATAGATCTCATTGAGGGGGAGTGCAGTGACCATGAACCATAACTCTCTGTGGTGTAATTTTGGAGATATAGCACTTTGTAAATTTTCATAATTAATTTTTGTCCGGGCCTTAACTAAAAAGTATAAAAGGTATCAAGATGAAACTTCATATGTGGATAGATCTCATTGAGGGGGAGTGCAATGACCAAGAACCATAAATCTCTGTCATGTGATTTTGGAGTTATTGCCCTTCATAAATTTGCATACTTAAGTTTTGTCCAGGCCATAACTCAAAAAAGTGAAAAAAGTATCAAGATGAAACTTCATTTATAGATAGATCTCATTGAGGCGGGTTGCAGTGATTAAGAACCAAAACTCTCTG
>CM037783.1:5041740-5091740 GCA_021229015.1 Solen grandis
AATGTATAGAATAGAAAAATACCAAAGAACAAGAATTTCAAAATTCATGCATTAGGGTGCCACTACCTTAAATATTATGTAAAGCACAGTACTGTATGACTTCCTGGTGAATCCCATCAGTATTTACAAAGATATGAATACCAGAACAAGCATTTATTTCACAATAATATGATAGATATCACAAATAGACAAAAACTTAGGCAAGTAAAGATAATAATGCTTTAATACCGATATAAGGTTATGAAACATACCTAAAGACTTTGTCGATATGGCTTCTTAGTGGGTAGGGTAAAGTTTGGGAAAACTACAAAAAAAATGAAAATCTTATGTATTGTGTGCACCAGTTCTCCAATCCTAGAAATGCGCACTATACATGAGCATTTACGGTAATGCATAAAGTTAAGCTACAGACCAAGTATTAAACCATAGCTTAAAGTAGCAGCAGACCAAACAGAGAAGCCTTGCCTGCTGAACCTCATCCTATAGTTAGATTGAATAATATAGAACTTCAGTCTTAGATAGAAGACGAAATTAAAGGAATTCTAATGGGAGAAAATGTCATCTTAAATATATAAAATATGGAAAAAAGCTTCCTCCTATATTTAAGAGCTAATATAGAGAAAATCAGCTTTTCAAAATTTCTGACGGCTCTTGAAATAAGATAAGAAAGATTTAAGTAATTTATCTACATTTTGCAATGTAGGTAATATGTATTGAAATAGGAACTTTTTGGAGACAGTTTTCGAAGGAAGTGGAAAAAAGAAATGGATTTGACGTGTTGGTTTATTTAATGCATTAGCTGTATCATCAATAATGTACGCAATGCAAGTTTTAGATTAATTCAATTATACAAAATTTCTCACCCATAATAAGAAGGACAGCGAACAGTAAAATAGGCAATTTAAATCTTCCCTGATTCTATAATATACAGCCAGTTTTGTAGGCACGCTTGTTTAAATAATGTGAAAAATAACTATGGGTAGATTTATTGAATTATAAATCTCAAGTTTACTGGATTTTATTCCGTATCATATTTTTTAATTTAAAATATTTAGGATACATTCCCAGGTAATTTACCTTAAATGTTTTGGAAAACTTGAAATAATCAGGATAACACTCAGAAATGAAATAAGAAATGGTTCTTCGTAGTCTTTCTTAGTAATTACACATCATAGAGTCAGATCTTTAACAGCTTCTTTTATTTCAAAAATTAGATTAAGAGGCCCAAGTTACTTAATCCCCAACGAATTTGATAATTAGATTTTATCGACTTAACCCTTTCCCTCATAGATACTCATTTTGACGCCCTCAATAGGTATCACATAAAGCCTGATCTGCAGAAAACCACAGTTAAACCTTACAATTTAATTCAAATCCTCATTTCCAGACACTGAGGAGCAGCGAATTGCATAAAACTGATCAGGCCTGCGAGTTACTCGCAGGCTGATCTGGTTTTATGCTGTTCGCATAGGTCTTTTCATGGTGTCCTCTATGAGGGAAAGGGTTAAATCACACCAGTAGCATTATATCTACAAAAAACAGGGGGGGAATAATGAAATAAATATTTAATTGAGATTGTTCCTCTTTAAAGCAGAGATTGTAATAATAAATTGTAGTAATAAACAAAGAAGATAAATTGTCAGAGTTCATGGAGAAATGCATGGAGGGAGATCTTATATTTACTGAGTTTTTTTTTTTCAGCTCATTATTTTATTCTAGGAAAACTGATAATTATTTAAAAACATGCACCCAATGTGTTCAGTCCAATTTTAATCCTCTATATAGTTTGATATTGGCAGAATGCGACAAATTTGTGCTTTAAGCAAGTACAGGATCTAATTAGTTCATTGAGACAGGAATAATTAGAATCTGAATTTCTTATTGCATCTAAAAGTCAGTAAATTATGTTTGTACATAACTAGAAATTCAGTGAGAAATATTTTCTAATTTACTTATTATGTTTTGGCTGCTACTTTCTTAGGTCACCTGGAGTATTGTGGTTTTGCAGGTTACTTTAAATGACTCGTACTCTATCAGTAGCATTGAGCTGAAATGGATGAAACTTTGGATTGATTAAAATCTGGGGGGAAAAATGAATGTGACATGAACACTGAAAAAAAAATGCTTTTGTAATATCTGAACAGTCCCTTTCATCAGAAAGATAAATTGATCAGTTGATGGGTTGTAAAATCAATCAAATCCCCTATATCACTTCACTAGATGCATCCATTCTACAGACTACCCTAAATGAGACCTCTGTCTGTTGATGGGTCATTTAATCAGACTGTAATTCAATAAGAAAGGCAATCCTGTCTCCCCTCATGTAGTCCACAATCCAGACAGGAAGCTCCCTTATTTTCTCATCTCTGGTGATTGATGGGCACGGATGGTCAGATCTGCTTACCTTAAGTGGCGGGAAGTAAACATTTGAGTCAGCAAGAGCTGATAAGGGTCTGTGGTTGCTATGACAACTGAAGGTGTTATGGTGGTACTTGTCCTACACTATTAATCTATATCAACAATTAAAGCAGCTCCTTCAAGAATGGTCATTGACTAATAATTTTTAAAACTTTAGTTAAAATCTGTGGGAATTGCTGCTATCAATTTCCATCTACAGAGACGTGGCTACCCAGTGCAGTTTTCCATGATGGTAAAAAAGATCCATCATAGGCAGAAGTGTTACAAACGGTATTGAAGCTATATTTAGATTTTTTTTTGTTCCATCACATGACTGATCACATTCACTCTTTGTATATACGCTCACTTCACATACTGAAAATTTTATTAACGCTTACAAATTTTCTACCCAGGACTGGTGAAGATGCCATGTTGCAGTATGTGTCACATGGTACAGCAAGCACCTGCTTCGGGGATACCGTATCTATATTTGACAGGAATTCCTGAAAGTGTTTTTATGAAGAAAATAGCGGATTCCTGTATAATGTGACCTACTTCCTATGTTAATTTATCAGGAAACAAGACTTCACCAACATTTATGAGGGAGAGTAGAACAAACTCTTTTTATTTCTACCAATCAATTGTGAACAAGCTGCTTTAACAAATGAAAAATATTGGGTTTATGGATTGAATCATGGTTCAACTGTATATTATAATCCCTGGCCGTGATATACCAAATAATAGTACTGGTATAGCTCCTGCATATAAAGATAGTTCTGGGACTGGTTGGCCCGGTGTCAGGATAATGTGCCTGGGTGTGGTATCATGCCACATGTCTTCAACATGATACTTCAGTGTGACAGCACTATATCTGTCTCAAGTAGACATAGTCTCCAAATGACTGAAATACTGTCAGTGGGATGATAAACCAAACAAACAAAATAAATTATAATAAATTAAATTAAAATTATAGATTAAATAAATAAAAACTTCAACTTGAAGGCTCAGCGCAAAAGGGTCTCAACTTGTGCTTTAATACATACAAGTTACGACCCTTCTGCGCTGAGCCCACCAAATATGGTCTACTGACATTTTGTGTTATAAGTGACCATGTAGGTTTAATTGACCAAAAATAAGAAAATGATGTACACTTTATATGTATGTTTAATAATTTAAACCTTTTATCTTGTGTTTATATTCTGATAAAAAAACAGCAGGTGAGGTCACTTGTAAGGAGGATAGTCAGTGAATGCTTATCAAACATTAATAAAATATTTATAGAAGTTTTTATCTTCTCCGTTACAGAAACTGTCTGCTCATCAAAATTGTTTCGATATCGTCAACATTTAAAAAATCAATGATAATTGCTGGAAATTGAAAATGTTATAGCTACAATTAATAGTTTTTCTCTGAAGGAAAACAATAAATATTTAATAAAAAAGATAGCATCATAATTAAATGATATATTATTCCATTAATTTTTGTCCAGTCATCAGACACTACTGTATATATGAAAGAAACATTTTTTTTTCTTTTATTGCATTATGGGTAATGTCATTGACATCAAACTAGGCTTTTAGGAAAGCAAGTAAAAAAAGAACCTGATGGTTTATTTGTTCATCCAATAGAGTCTAGCTTTTGCAGTGAAATGATATTAACCAATTATGTTCATCTATTATTAATGGTTTTTATACTCGTGTTGAATATCAGGACATATTATGGATTCACTTGGATACTCTCAGGTTGTCCACTCTTTAACTCTAACAAACTTGAACCAATCTTTTGCAAACTTGGTCACAACGTGTATGGGCACAATATATCGGTCAAATTCTATAGCCAGCCAGAATGTCTCAGACACTTCAGCCTTTGCATTGAAAAAAATTGCAAGACAGTGTATTTTGCAATAACCAGCGCTCTTGATTCTTTCCTTCATGGTTTCAGTCAACTGCATGCAATCAGTATCGTAAGCAAATCCATGTGTTCTTCCCTGTAATCCTGATCAAACACAAATCACATATATCCCCATGCATCTGTACTCTGCTTAATTTAATTTGAATATTATAACTTAGTCCATAGTTTTTAACTTCGGTGGGTGAACTTTTTAGCTTGTCTGTTTTTTCAATGGAAAAAAGTCAAGGTATTGTCATCACTCTGGTGTCATCCTCGACAAAGTAAGACGTCTTGAAAAACTTTAACCTTGGTTGTTAGTTTTAAACTATTAAACCTTCTGTCATCAAACTCCAGATAATTGTTCACTATCACAATGAGCGTCACAAGATTTATCTCCCTTTAAAAAATAAAAGCAAAAAAACAACAACAAAAAACAGTCAAGTGTTGGCTTTCGCATGTGGTGCACTTGTTTGAAACAGTATATTTGAATAATCAACCTCTGGTGCTTAGGGTCATAGGTTTGATTCCTAGATGCTATATATAATTTGATGAAAAGTTGCTGTTTTGCTTTGTGTTCAGCATAGTGGTTAGGGTATCTCCTGGCATGGTATCAGGATAATTTGATTGGCGTGGTACCATACCATGTGTCTGTGGTGTGATATAGTAGTAAAATATCTGCCTGGTGAAGACAAAATCACCAAATGACCAAAATACTGTTGATTGGACATTGAAATCTTGTAATCACACTAGGAGGTTTTTTTATGGTATCAGGATAATGTGTCTAGAAGTGGTACCAATCCACTTGTCTGTGGTGCCATACTGCCATGGAATATCAGTTCTGAAGCAGTCAATGCTGAAATAATTGCTAATCTTAACGCTGCTTAGATATATATTCGACATTGCTCCAAAAGCAAGGGATGCATAGATTCATTCATTCAAAAGTCTTTTAAACATTTTTACTGCCATTGTTATATTGCTATATGCAACACACCCCTGATTGCCTCTTCCTGGCAATCCTTTGTTTCACTGGGTAATAACATCATTATATAGAAAAACTAAGTTGATTGTGATTGGTTTCTTGAAATATTTATGAACCCCAATTGATACCAGTAGAGTTAATTGTTGGCTGAATGATCAACTAATTGTTGATGTAATTCTATTGTGCGTGTATCATTAGCCTTAGGTGAACAGTAATGCTCATTGTTTCTTTTGAATAACAAAGTTAAACATCTACTATAAAAGTAGCCTTACAGAAAAGGGACTTTGTTTTTTTGGAATTATAGACTGTCTTCTGTCTAATATCTTTATTGTTGAAATGCTTGATTGAGTGACATATGTATAGTGTAGATGCATTGTAACACAAGGTCAATATATTTTAGTGTGTTGTTTAGCAATGGACCTGGAGTCTTTAGTTTATAATTTGTTTAACTGACGATACCTTACTATGTAATCCAGTATAGTGTTGTGTCTTAGACATAATAAAAATAATGGACCTATGATAGCATATTACAAATGAGCTGCACTGTAGTCAATGTCAATTAAATTACGCCCTTGTCCTCATGAATATTTAAATTTATGACTTGAAGAGTATCAATTTATAAAACTTTAAATTGTATATGCTGAACAGATTATAGAATCTTGGCTACAATATTGTATAAACAGTCAATGGGGCCCTGATTAGACAGCCCCTGGAAGGATTGTCTGATCCTTAAGCCTGCCTAATATTTTCAAAGATGTCAAAACATGTCTTTGTCTGTAGGAAAAATTGAAGTCCCATAGGTACACATTGTTTTGGGGTTATGAAACAAATCCATGTGTTTTTGTGTGTGAACCTGTCAATCATTGGTCACCTGATATCCCAGTGAAGCCATTGGATTGATCTGTAGCTTCAATTTGAATATTTTTGTAAACAATGTTTTGTCACCTGCAGAGGTGACACATATAAAGAGATCCCTTCTCCATCATCTGTCTGCCTGTCTGTCTGTCTGTCTGTCTGTCTGTCTGTCTGTCTGTCTGTCTGTATTTCTATCACACTTTTTCATTCCTGTTCCTTTCAGCAGGAGACAAATGTATTTCAAGGAACACTTCTTGTATAAGCCTCATATAATACTATACATATACATATATACTAAGCACCACATATCATGTTATTGTGAAATGGCCATAACTTCTGTTATATTTGTCCATTTCTCCTGAAATTTCACAACCATTCTTTACAAGCCCAAACCTTTGATTTAATGCAAACATCTAACAATTTAAGGTTTTAATTTTGGTATTTCAAAATAGCAACAATAAAAAGCAAAATGTTTTCTATTCTAAGAAAATAACATCATTCACACAATTTTCAGTTTACATCCACAAATTTCAATATTATCTAAAATATAAAGTTGTACAGTCATGTGTCTTCAGCTTAAAATGTTATTGTGGAATTGCTAAGTCATTTGTTTATTAATTTTACCACTTTTATTTCTTATCAATTAAAAGACCAAATTATATAATATATAAAAAAAAAAATGTTGTAATATTTTTCTAAAGATTCATTACCTTTAAATCATGAAAGATATCCATTATAGTACAAAAATAATACTTCCAAGTAAAGGAATAGAAAAGTTTCTTGTTGTTAAGTATACTTTTGGTGCTTAGAAAACTTTGATAGTATATTTGAACATGGGTGAAATTATAGGCCCAATTCAGGGGAGACGCTTTCCATATAGAAAGTTTTCTCTTAATCTTTCATATTGTTTATGTGCATGTCATATAAATAAACACATTCATATGAATGTCAAATTGACTTTTGTGGATTTCTAGACAGAGGCAGTATTCACAAAGCAAAGTCAATTATGTATGATTGAGAATACTTAAGAAATATTTTGTGAAGACTGAGCCATAGCTTCAGTTCAAGGTTTGTCTAACCAAAAAAAAAAAAAACCAAAAAGAGGTCATTAGACGCAGCTTGCCGTCTTTAGTAGCTAAAAACGCTTACCAGGCATCACTGACCTTACTAATTTGCATATTTTCCATGACAAGTTTAACTGTACCTCTCCGCGCTTAGTGCGGATCTATGCAATGCGATTCTGCACTAACGAATACGAATGGAATATGTTATGCAGACCTCTTACACATAACCGTAACCGCTATTCATTTTGCTGTTGTTTGTAAAGGTGTTATTTGGCTCTGTATACATCCATTTTAAGTGTGAACAATTTATCCGTGACACTTATAAATCAGAACAGCAACCCATTTTACATACTTGAAGATCTACTCCTGTAAAAAGAAAAAAAAGAAGCGCTCTGAATGTCTGTATTTAAGCTAAAGTGGTTCACATGTAAGTTTGCATGAAAGCGAGCTAGGTTTCTCCTAGAGCATTTCTTAACTTTGAAATGGAAACAAACATTCAAATATCTAAAACATCAAGTACCTTGTCAAGTTCTTCACTTAAGTAACAGTAGAGAGTGTATATAAAGTGGGTCGTAGGGAATGACCTACTTCTGAAGTTCATACAGTCAGGTATATGACCCTAATTCCGGATTGTTTTGTAACAAACAGAGTGCATATTTGATTGTCTTACTACCAACTATAGTTGCGGGAGAGAGTGGGAGTTTTTGCGTCATGTGGCATTTGCCTCTATTGTATCAGTAATTAGGAATCACAGCTTATTTTCCTGGTAATCTGGCTGCCATCTCTCAGCGCATTGAGCGCTTTGATTTTTAATATGGGAAGAAACTGGGGGGGAACCTGTGTCTAGATGAGCTGCTGTTTTTGTGGTTCTGACCTAATTGTAGCATATACGACCTTCTTATGATACTGCGGGCTCTATACAATGATACCGTGTTGTTTACATTTCTTGCCGCTATGCGTAAAAGTTATAGAATTTTTATAACTGTCACTCTAAATCGCATCGCATTTGCTGATAAAGTTAATTGTATGAAAAATAAATGCATTCTTGGTAAATAAATTGTTTTAATGAGTCTTTATCAAAATCATCATATTTTAGTAGCATTACCATACCTTATTGTATATATGTCAGTAATAGTTGAACAGCATTTTAATATCCACTGCAATAACTTTCTAAGACTTATACAAGTGTATAATAGCAGTTTCACAGTTTGGCATGTTTTTACGATATTTGGTACATCATGAATCAAACTATATTTTTCAATTTATAGATTACCGTAGTACCGAAGTGATCTCACATGGAATTCACCCAAAGTGGCGGCAGTTGTAAAAATGTAAAAAAAAATGTTTTTAATTTGATTTGTCATAATAAATTTTGGACAAATCTCAATGGAAGGGGATCATTTGTCATAATTTTTTTTTATTCAGATATGATGTTTATACTGACACATTATTTTGTTTAACGTTAAGTACTGCAGAGTTTGCAGACCCCAGAGTGTGACCTAAAGTCCATTCAGATAAATTTTGATGCTGGAAAAGGTCACATTTTGAAAATACAACATGTTTTAGGGAAGGAACTTAATAAAATCTTCAGTTTTGAAGCCAAAAGCAGGAA
The DNA here is from genome assembly GCA_021229015.1 of Solen grandis. Taxonomy (NCBI): domain Eukaryota; kingdom Metazoa; phylum Mollusca; class Bivalvia; order Adapedonta; family Solenidae; genus Solen; species Solen grandis. Next base: position 5,050,538 of record CM037783.1, read on the forward strand.
TGACAGCTTGATTAATTCAGGTTAATTCAGCCTGAAATGTTAATTTTATCATCCCTTACTTCAGCCTGAAATGTTAATTTTATCATCGCTTAATTCAGCCTGAAATGTTAATTTTATCATCCCTTACTTCAGCCTGAAATGTTAATTTTCTCATCCCTTAATTCAGCCTGAAATGTTAATTTTCTCATCCCTTAATTCAGCCTGAAATGTTAATTTTCTCATCCCTTAATTCAGCCTGAAATGTTAATTTTATCATCCCTTACTTCAGCCTGAAATGTTAATTTTCTCATCCCTTAATTCAGCCTGAAATGTTAATTTTATCATCCCTTACTTCAGCCTGAAATGTTAATTTTATCATCCCTTAATTCAGCCTGAAATGTTAATTTTATCATCCCTAGTGACAATGTGTAGGGAGGAGGTGGTCATGAAAAGGACCGATTGGTTCAGTGGTCAGAGACTGATGATGTATGTGTCTAGGTGGGCGACTTGTATGTGTTCAAGAAGATTTTACTTAATATTCAGTCAGTTAAAAGAATGTTTTATAGTACCTAGAAAGAAGCACCCGTAGGTTTTGAAATTTGTGTCCATAATTAATGGACTTCAGATACAGATGGAAACTGCTACTGAGAGGCAGTACTGGGTTTGTGAACTTCAAGTCATTAATCTTCCATGCATTGATCTCCCTTTCCTGCAATGTATTAAAGGGGTGTATATGCTGTATAGAGTATGGTAAATTACCAGTACTGCAGGCACTGTTGGCAGCTATCTTTGTCTAAATCACCCTGCAGTGTGCTGGTAAAAGCATTTTAAATTTGGGTAATGACTGCCAGTACAACATTTAAAATCATTTCTTTAAAATGATGACTATTGTTTTGAACAATTTTTTTTATGCCTGTGCATCGATAGATCGGAGGCATATGGTTTTTGGTCTGCCTGTTACATGAAGATGTAAAGTCATAAGTCCTTCCACTTACAGCCTCAAAACTTCACAGGTGCATGCACCTTGATGAGCTCTACCCACCTGGTGACCTTGACCTTAAAGTAACCTTGACACCTAAGGTCTAAGGCTCCCCACAGGGGCATGACATTCATTCAAACATAGCATTTGTTTTTTATTAATTTTTGGAGGGAAATTTGTTTAAGGTAGTTGAAACCTAATGCATGAATTTTGAAATTCTGGTATCTTTGGTGTTTTTTAACCAGGTTTTCAATGAATTTGAAACCTGGTTATTAGAATGGGGTGTGTCAACTGGCAGGCGGGTGGGAAGTCGTGCAGGGGTCAAACAGGTGGTTTCCGTTGAACATCTTTTGTTTCTGTCAAATTACTTCTTTTAGGAGTGAGATTTAATGATCATTTTTGGTAAATAGATACCTTGTGAGAAGAGGAAGATTAGGATTGAATTTCAGGTCATTAGGGTCAAGGTCACTGTTACAAAAAAAAGATTTGAATCAAACGCATGGTTTCTATCGAATATCTCCTGGTAGAATTAAGGTAATCATACTTTATGGGAAGAGGAAGGTTGGGATTGATATTCAGGTCAATAGGGTCAAGGTCACTATTGCTAAAAAATAGATTTTTTGTTTAAGTCATACAACTTCTTTAGGAGTGTGGTATGATGATTGTATTTAGTGCATAGATACCTTGTGAGAAGGGGAAGATTGGGACTGAATTTCAAGTTAATAGGTTCAAGGTCACTGTTATTGTAAATAGTTTTGCATTAAATGTGTGGTTTTCGTCAAATATCTCCTAGTAGAATTAAGGTTAAGTAATCATGAAGTTACCTTATAGAGGTAGAAGAAGGTTAGGATCATTTTCAGGTAATAGGGTCAAGGTTATAGTCACTTTTACTAAAAATAGTTTTGCATTTAACATGGTTTCCCTTGAATATCTCCTGTTAAAATTGAGATACAGTTTTCATTCTTAGTAGGTAGATACCTTATGGGAAGAGAGAGGTTTGTATTGATTTTCAGGTCAATAGGGACAAGTTCAAGGCCACAGTTACTAAAATAGTTTTTGCTTTCTTCAAATAATTTCCTCCTTGTCAAGGGACACCAACCTTTATAAAGTTGCAGTGCCTGACTAATCCCCCTGTACTTTTGATGTCATCAAGCATATTATGTTGCCATTAATGAATATGATGTCATCAACATTCTAGAAGAAAATGCATATTTGTTCTTTAAACATGCATGGCTCAAAAAAAAAAAAAAAAAAGATTTGTAAACAGAAGTGTTTGGGTGACAAGGATGTCAATTTGTGTGATGTCATGTATGCTTTTATGGCAGGGCTGGAATTAACTGTAGTTTGGTTGCCTGGGGCGATCACCTTTGAAAATCTGGTTTCACGTCATTTGACGAGTTTTTTGTTAGTCTATCTAACCCTGTATTGAAATGCTTACGCAAATTATGTGGGTGTATATGTATAAAAACAGCTATAAAATCATCAAATTTCCAAATACTTTCCAATGAATTGTATACCTAAGGTATATATCAAGTGGAATATATATTAAAAACATAAGAGAAAACCTGATAAAATGTATTCGTATTACAGTTTGATGTTTTTCCCCATCTATAAATAAACAGCAACACTACAATGCCTGGTAAAGAACATCATATTTTATATAAATTTCTCAGAACAAGCTGTTAAAGAATATTAATTTACTATATCAAACATAAAAATGCACAATTTCATATAGCTATACCATAAAAATATCAAGTATTAACAGTATGTATAACCCTATTCCCCTATTTTTTAAGCTCAGTAAAACCACCGAATATTATGTTTTGACTGCTTCCTAAGTTCTTTTCAGGTACAATGTGAGCACAAACTTGAAAAAAAAAAATTATAATTACCATATTAACGAAGTGTTTTTTCCATTGCAAGATTAATGTAAAATCATTGTTATGTGATAATACACAGATAATGACATTTTTTCTTAAGAAAAATCCCACAATTTATATATGAAATCTCAAGAGAGAATTGTACTGTATATAAACAAATGTATACAACTACAGATTTATTTTCTTAATTTTTATTTCAAAGTTTTTAGTAATTAAAATCTTAGCATTCAGTAAATGTTTTTGACCAAGTATGTACAATCTTAAAACGAAAGAATCACTGTTACAATTTTCCGCTTTACATGAATTTCCAATACACTTGTGTTACTGTAGTTATGGTTGATTTAGATACCCTTTGCTTTTTAAAATTTGCTCTTTTTTATTTCAAAATACCCTCAATTATCACAATTACCCATTGTGACAAATCTTAAGGGGGAATTCCAAAATGATGTTACTGGAAGTGATTCGGGGAGGTGTTTTTCTTCTCTTTTTTAAGAGAGGAACAATATTTTTACATTTAAAATAGATGATTAGTAATCAAAGTTGTTACTTTTGATTTACAATGGTATTCAAGATACCATGTCTGAAACTTCTTAATGAATAAGAATCACAATCAGAATCATGGCATGTAATGCCGAAGGATATCAGAAGTTGGGCTATGTTTGTTGACTTTTTTGAACCTTTGATGAGCCCATTAGGTTTCCTCTGCCTTAAATGTTGTTTTAAGGAAATTTAAGCCTTCTGCATTGCAACAAAAATAAAAATGTAGGTGTCAATAATATGGCAAAATGTGAATATTTTTCTATATTAATTACGCTCTTACTTATTGTACTGATTTGTTATATGGATTAACATGGGATTATGATTTAAAATTAGATTAGCATAATTATAGTACAACATGTCTTGCATATATAAAGTAATCCACCCATCTTTAAATTGTGATCATCATCAGGTCTGTCAAGTGATTGGGGGGATTTTATAGTAAATGCAAACCTCTATAGACTGTCAACAAAAGAACCTAGAACTCCAAGTCAATGGGTGCTTGCATCTGCACTGAAGTCTTTTTAAGCATTTGATGAACCCAGATTAAAATTTAATGATGGATGGATTACCTTAAAGCAAAATAAAAAGAAGAAAAAAAAACAACAGATCATGAAAAATACTTTGTTAATATTAATTTCCAGAACTTTAAGTGGTATATGAAACTATGATTTTTTTCTTTGTCATGCAAACCATGTAGAATCTGAGCTACAATATTGTAAGAGAAATAAGATGAAAGAGGACTGACTTTAACACTAATTCAGCCCCTCACTGCATGGGTTTGAGTCCCGGCAGGGTCATTCGGATTTTCATGTGAGGAAGCCTTCCAGCTGGCTTGTGTTAGGTCGGTGGTCTTAATTTGGGGTCGTCCTCCATCTGTAATTAGCTGGACGTCACTCTATGACTGATATACTTTCACAGCAACGGTAAACTAAAAAAATCAATCAATCAATCATTTCTTTATAAAGAACTGCCAGGTCATATGTTCAATGGCTTCCAGGATATTGCAGAAAGGTTTCACAATATATCAGTAATTGTAAGTGACATGTCTTACAAATTTAAAGTGAAATTAAAGCAAGATTGTATTCCAAGATATTTCTGTATTTAGTTTTTCTCTGTGCTACATTGTTGTATGTTGGCTACCTGGCTATTTTGGGAAGGTTGTGCAATATATTAGTAATTGGTAGTAGCCAGGCTGTCTAGCACCAAATCTCTTTCTCATCAAAATGACAAATGGCGGCCGCTGTAGGACACATAACAGGAAATAACCTGTCAACCATTTGGCAGTGGTCTTAGATAAGTAATACGGTGACAATTTCACAGCAAACGTCAAGACGTAGGGAGCGGATCGGTGGCATTTAAATGTGGTCTTTTTTGAAAAATTCAATTAAAGTTTGAGGATTTGTTACCATAGCAACGTAAGCACTGTAGATGTCTGCCTGTGAATGATGGTTCCAATTTCACTACCATCGCTAGTTATAGATGATGGAGAAAGGTTGGTGATGGCCATCTGTCGATTGTAAAATTGGTGAAAAAATGCAAATGACTGTCTGGCTAACCCTAGAATAGATATGCCAATGGTGTTTATGCCACTGTTGAATTTCACACTTGTCTACCAGTCAAAAATTCCATCAAATTTATTCCAGTCTTTCACAAATCTGTGACATTAAATAATTTTATCAATCATATTTGAAAAACATGGATGATCACACATATACCAGTACATATGCAAGCATTCTTATGAAGGTATATGCTCAATAACAAATTTTTATGCATTTTTTTTTCTTTGTGTACACTTCAAATTCTGAGGAGAAAATAACAGTAAGGAAATTTTATTGGATGTATACGCGCTTGAAAATATTCCCTGAAGTATTAGAAAAATTATTTTTGAGTCAGCATAAATACATGGTGTGATTTCTCTGAATGCTTTCTTTTTTCAGCAAAGAATATATTATTTAGAATATATGTCAATTTTACTGAAAGATTTCTCTTTTGTCCTCCTTGATCGATTGTGTACCAGCTATCATAAAACGTTTTAGAATTTGCATCTTATTACGTTTTGGGAACTGGAAACCGAGGGGGTTGCAAACTTTTTAAGAACAAACTGTTGACATATTTCACATTATTTCTGCATAAAAGATACTTTTTGGTTAGATTGGTTATAGCATTTGCGATTTATATATCAATGTGAATTTGCATAGAAGTCGATGGTTGCATATGGGAGAACAGAAAGGAGTGGCCAAATAATATGAGGTTCTATAAGTGACTGTGGATTTAAACAACAGGATTTGGTTGAAATTGTTTATCTGGCTATTTGGCTGTTGTTGTTATTATGTCAAGCCAATATTGTTTGGGTGCATAATATAGTCTGTGAGTCCATCCAATCGCCCTTTTGTTCATCCATCCATCAAATCTCAGGTTTACCATTGCATGTAAGATTTTTCTCTATGAAGATGACCTCACATCTTCATGAAACTTGATACACATGTACATAATGATATAAAATATTTAATAGTCTCACACTTTTGTGACTGTTACCTATGTTTTCATGGGATGATGAATATGGTGAAATCAGTTGTTCTGCCTTTTGCGTTTAAGTATTTTTTCTGTGAAGATGATTTCACATTTTTATGAAACTTGGTAATGAACTTTTTAATTTTACACATTTTTACACCACACAATAAAGTTGTGAGGGGGTATACTGGATTCAGCTTACCTGTCCATTTTTACTGTACGTCCAGCAGTCTGATGTTTTATTTTGTCTGGATATCAAGATGAAACTTTATATGTGGATAGATCTCACTGAAGGTGAGTGCAGTAACCAAGAACCATAACTTTCTGTTGCGTAATTTTGGAGTTTTTGCCCTTTTTAAATTTTCATACTTAATTTTTGTGTGGGCCGTAACTCAAAAAGTATAAAAGGTATCAAGCTGAACAATCATATGTGGATTGATCTCATTGAAGTTAACTCAAAAAGGATAAAAGGTTTCAGGATGAAATTGGCAAAAATTTGTGTCATTTTAAAATCCCTGTGACACAAGTGGCATGTGGGGAGTATTTGCACCATGACAATGACAGTTCTAGTTTTAACTGTAACCTAGCTATATTTCATGGTTTGATGAACATTGTCAAATTGATTGTTCTGCCTCAAATTTACCTTTGCTTTTTAGCTTTTTTCCTATGAAGATGACTTCACATCAACATGAAACTTGATACAAATGTACATCAAGACTTTAAACAATACAAGAAAATATTTGGTCATCATCAAGTTGTCATATAAAAGGAATCAACAAATTGCGGGCTCAGACTGCAAAGCTGTTCCCTCTCCTTTTATTTCCATATGAAGTAGTTTGTGGTCAGCCCTCATTTGATATATTCAATATCTTACTGAGGGATTTCAGCAAGATACTTGAGTTTGTATGGCAGTATTTTTCAAGAACTTTGGACATCTGGCCTTCCCATTATTGCATACCAGTTTATCACCATGGTTATGGAAAGGCAGGTTATTCACCATTTAATACAGTAATATGATTACAAAGTTAGACCCCTGTTTATATGACAAATCTCATCAGGATCTGCTAACTCTGTCCCATTACCATCTTACACTGCTGCATCTGCCTGTGCAGTTTATCAGTCTTAGCTTTAATAAACAGCAAGCATTAGATATTCCCCCTTACCATGCTAGATTTCTTAATTGGACTTGTCCTTTTTTCATTTTCGGCTTAACCATTATTTGTTAATGAGGGTGCTTGCTGAAAAAATTGATTGACTGCATAGCAAACCGTGCAGACTAAGATCAGACTGCACAAATGTACAGGCTGATCTTTGTATGCAATGATTGCAAAGGCATTCACATGAAGTGCCCACAGCATTGTAAGTGTTTGATTGACTTTAACACGTGTCTGAAGTAGTGCAACAAGTCTAATCATAAAAATTGTTACTTTGTTGGCTTTGTTCTGTTATCATTTCAAGCAGAATAACCTAAACTATTAAATCAGTTGTATGACCAGTAACTTTAGGTTAGAAGGAAAGGAAAACTTAAGATTTTGAGATTTTAAAGTAAGTATACAACCAAATCTTTTGGAAGTGTTTTTGCTGCACACATATGCATTCTTATTGTTTTTCCAACCATTAACTGGTTCATTTATATCATAGATATGTAGCCAGATTTCTCGAAACAACTGAAGTCTTTTTTTTTTTTTTACTTAACTTAAAAATCAGTAAGTCTCAAAGAAAATATTTCTTCATTACCATTTCTGAATTTTTATTAAAAAAAGAGAGAGAGTCTATATAAATGAAAAAATCTATAAAAAGAAATAGCAATATTTATATGTATTTCAGAAAATATGGTCTCTATAAAAATTAGAAAAATGCATATTTCATTTATATGGAATCTGTTTTAAAAAAATCATACATTTTTCATAAAAAAAAAAAATTTATGCATATTTCAAAATTTAAAAAAACTAAAATAACGGCAAATTTTTCATATAATGGAAAAAAAATTGCACAGCTTCCAAAACAGAGTCCGCAAAATAAACCATTCCCTAAACCCCCTAGTTACCGGAAGTGTAACCCCCGTTCTCCAATTGTGTTTTGGAAGCCATCGAGTTTCAGTGGGTAACCTAGCGTGTCCCTTTCTTGATAGCTTCTGTGCGCTACAAAGAACTAACAAAGTTCATACATATTTTAAAAAATGTAAAATCTGTAAAATATAGCAAAATTTATACAAATTTCATAAAATGTAAAATCTTTAAAAAATAATAGCAAAATATGTACATATCTAGATAAGTTTTTCTCCTTTATTTATGGGAAAAAGACACCTGTTTTCCGGAGCAGCTCCTATATAGATTTATGAAAGGACTCTAACTTTTGACAAATCTTTGTCTTAGGACTCGAGTTTTAGAAGCCTAGTGTGAAGTCTTTTGGTACTCTTACCTGAGGCTTTCAACATACAGGGCAACATACAAACTGAGATACCCAGTCACAAATACTTCATATAGATCTAAATGACTGAAATTTAATAAGACCTTTATTTTAAATGTCAGAAATGTGTGAAAAAGATTGTGCAAAATAAAATGAATTTCTGTCCTGTTTTCTGGCTAATTATTCGTTGAAAGCACCTCCATTTTAAACTTTTGACTTTGACCTTAAGTAAAGGAGAAAAAAAAAGTTAATTGACTTTGGACTTATGTGAAAGGTGAAAGGTTAAACCTGATTTGACACATTGTGGTATTTTCTTTTTGAAGAATAATCACATATTTAGTGAAAATGTGTCTACACTTGCTCAGGGTTTTAAGACAGACTTTGTTATAATGACATGACAGACTTCTCAGGTACAGCATTTGATGACAAAATAATAGAATCGGCTGTCACAAATCTCCCTGAAATATCCCAGTACTCTCAGTAAGAATGTGACGAAAGCTAATTCACTTTTTTGCCATTGTCTTAAGGTGTTTCTCTCTTCTGTGATTTAAGGTATTGTTATTATCCAGGTAATGTGTTTTCACGACATGGTCTTTTCTGGTTCTAAACAAGATTATTTTCGGAATTCATAAAGACGAATTTTGTCATCTTCAGTTTTCTCAGATAATCAACTTTACGGGCTCTTAACTGAAGTGAATGTCTCTCTGAAAATGTATGGCTTTTCTGGCGTGCATGAAGATTTGTTGATAATGTCATTTCCAAGTCAGCAAGTTGCAGGTCCATTCCCTCTTAGAGATCACCATGTTTTCATGCTGTACTGTCAAGGTCAAGAATGCTTTAAGAAATATTTGAGTCAGAAGCAAGTAAGGAAATTATGTTAGATGTGAGCAACGTCAATAATTACAATGACTATAAGGTATTATAGAAAACAGCATACTGAGATTATACGCAGGTTCTTCCGTCTGAAGTGGAGTCCATGAGAGGCCATTTCTACTATCTTATTTTATGCAAAGTTATGCTTAAATACTTAGGGCTGTATTTTGTTATTCTTGTTTCCTAAAATATTTGAATAGTTCACTTCTTAAGAAATTTGTCAATAAGGTAGCTGTTCTGGTCAGCTTAGCCATTTGAAAAATGAATTGAAAAACAAAAATGGTAGGGTATATTCTTACTTTACTTTGAAGGTTTTAAAGCATGAAATAGCACTCCAGCTTGGATAAGACTTTTATTTTATGATAATTGCAGTTTTGAATATTCAGAATGACATTTAAATAAAGATGTGATCTGGTCACACATTATCCACTTTGATATAGTTTTAATTTTTTTTAGCATTTCATGTGAGGATTTTGTTGAAAAGATTTATTGATTGGAAGTGTGTTTGGAATATAATACTGAATTTTGTTTAAATATTCTTCTTTATGATATAATATCTATGTTTTGTTTTGAGTAAATTTAAAATGATAAACAAACAAGGAAAAACAAACAAAATGATTGATGGGCATAATTCCCATTTCAGCATCATTTTTAATTTTGGAACCATGCAGTCTTAATATGAGGATATTATGAGTCATTGACTTGCAATTAAAAGCTGGCCCCATGCAGAGATCTATCTCTGATTTGACATTGTCCGACTTCAACTCAACTAAAATTAAGAAATTTGTGTGCTATGACATAAACAATATATTAATAGAGTGTTCAATGACACTCTTATAGTATAACATTTGAGTTTGTGCCCAGTCAGGGCCACTTGGATTTTTCATGCAAAGGCTTGTGGTAGGTTGATGGTTCTACCCGGTTGCCTCTGTGCTTTTGTTAAGTGCATGTTAAGATAACAGTGGCCAAAAACAAAACGGAACACGGAGACAGGGCATAACATAAAATGAGGAAGTATCGACAGTTAACACTATTGAATAGTCAATTAGCAAAAGGACCAGTTGGTGTGCTAGAACCAATGGTTCTAGTGCTAATACATGTATAGAAATCAAATGAAGAAAGAAGTACCTAGGTAGCTTTATCTATCTGTGTTCCTAGATATAAAACAGATAAAATTTATCTAGTTTAAATATTAACATGCACTCCAGGTAGTTTTATGATAAAGAAAAACTCAACTTTACTACAGATGGAGAAATCTATCTTTTCTTTCAATGCTTTTCAATATAAAAAAGGCTAAGTAAAACCAATCAACTCTTTAACAGTTACCAGACATCCAGGCTAATGGCTTATCAGTGGTAGGGGCACCTGTAGTCAAGTGTTTGGTATAGTTTAGATATAAACATTTTGCCCTCCCAGCTTTGAATATTGCTTCTATATTGAGGTAATCAGTCTTTTTATCTGTGAGGCATATGCTATTTTTTTTATATATACAGAATTCTCATTTATGCTACTTTTACATATTTACTTATATAGTTAAGTGAACAATTAAGTTTTGAAAATCAAACAATATGATCTATATATACATGTTTATGCAAATGACCTTATAACAAATGAGTATGTCCAGTTCTCTGAGTTAGTTCATGAACATATCTTACCTCTATCTGCTTGATTGGCTTAGTTAAAACTTACTTATTTATCTATATCAATTGAGAAACAAGTTTGTACTACTGATACTAATCCCTCTTGATGGTTCCTGGATCGGATTTAAGTGTTTGAACCTTGGAAGGCCATGAAAAAATCCTAGCCAGGCCCAGGGTGATTGAACCCACAACCTTCAGATCTGCTGTTGGATAGGCTTGACTCAGCTCTTCATCTCAGGAGACCTATATTGTACACTGTATCTTACTGGATGATTTGATTGGTTATAAAACTGTTGCTTCTCATTTGCATATTCAAACATGGTATTGTTTTTGACATTAAAGATAATGGTAGGGCTTTTGTGAGGTTTCACACCTTTTTTTAATATCAAAGGAAGAGAGGGAAAAAATGCCATGATTTGACTGATAGCCTTTCTTTACTATTTAAATCTGCACAGATTTAGCGTTATGAAGAAAATAACCTAAAAAGGGTTAATGCAGGAAATGATACAGCTAATGCAAAGTGTTAACAGGAGAAAAAGGGATTTGATATGAGAAACCATGAAAAAGAGGACTCATTTTTTTGGAAAGAGATGAGGGATTTTCGTCTTCTTTTTTTTTTGTAAGCTGATTAGAGTATTTTTATTTGTGTTTTATTAATCTTTGTGACAGTTATTGGCTTCATTCAAAGTTACATGAAAACAGGGTTTTCACGATATATTTTGTACCACAATCTTTACATTAAGAGTGTATTGCATACATACCACAATATATTGCCATATTTGATAATAATACAATTAGGGGCTCAAACAATATCTTGTTTTAATGAAATAATAAGCTGAATAAACAATAAATATTCCTGGAAGAAATATGGTAATAGCTCTTAAATTGAGTATGTACATCGTGTTTCTCAAGCCATTTAGAATGACCTCCCCTGACATGTGCTCCATTTTCAATTCTTTGTCAGTGATAGCTTTTGATTATTATGTGAATCTTCAGATGGAAAAAAAAATAATGGTAGCAGCATAGAATATCAGCTAAACCGTAATGCAATTTTTGTATCTTGGTACCGCAACAGCCCTACATGAATGTTCATGAAATGAATCTTAGCTCATAAATCGCTCATGCTGCTGTATTTGTGCAATTGTTAAGAGGCAGAAGACATTTATTCATGCTATTGATTATTGGTGAGGTAAAAACTTATATCACATGCAGTCTGCCATTATTTACTAGTTACTTCCCTTTGTTTTCTTTAAATAGCAGACATTCACATGAATTCATCGGTATGTTAAAAGGATTGTATATACAGAATAGTTCCATTATTTTCTCAGCAGTTTAAAAAAAAATGTTTTTGTGGGGAAAAGGGAATATATCTTAGCTCAAGGTGATACATTTAGCATTTTTTTAGGAGTGCATAGGTCGCTGCTATGATAGGACTCAAAGACTTTAATAAATAAAAACTTCAAATGTAGATGTGAATATATTTCAATGGAAATTAGTGCAGTGTACAAAAACCATACATTTGTTTTTGTTATTTTAAGAGTTACTGCCCTTTGTTTATTTTGAGAGTTACTGCCCTTTGTTTATTTTGATTGTCAATTTTTTTTTAACTCACTGAGCTTTGGATATATTCTGTTCAAACGTTGTAGGTTTGATCGCTGGCCGCGACATAAATCATAAAAAATGTTGAGGGTGTGATACTGTAGTGTGGCAGCACTATATCTGTCTCAAATAGACGTAGTCTCCAAATGACTGAAATACTGTTGGTGGGACTTCACACCCAATAAACAAACAAACAAACATTATTACATGTATAATTGTGATTTGCTATCATACATAGTTGATTCCTTTGAATATGAGGCATGCAAGGACTGAGTCTAGTCATATGTAGACATTACGTCCACTATGTTATAGATATTAAGCTTTTTTAAGCAGTAGACTGTAATTAATTATATAATTATATGTTTTTTTATTCCCAGATTACTGATTGTAGACCCTAATTGGCCTGTGTGCTTAAGTCCGCTTACATTAAATGCAGGAATTATCTTTATCCAAGTAGAAGAACTCTGAAGTTTTGTGGAACATAAGAAGTTTACCCGATTCAAGGATAACCTTCATTAAGTTTGGAATCCAGTTGTTTTCCTGAGTCTTGTCTGTTAACAGCCATCTTGGGGTTTTTAAAATTTTAACTACCTGCCATAAAATTCTATTATCCAAAAGCATGTTACAAACAGGTAGCGGGACTTTCAGCATGTTACTCTTCAGAATGAAGGTAACAAACCCTCAGAGGAAGCTGTAAGCCAATTATGCAACCTCTTAGTGTAAAATTGCCAGCTATTAAATTGTGATATTTTTAGGATGATTTCTTGTTAAACCATCAAAGTCTTTACCATATTTATCCTTTTTGATGTACCCTCCTCTAACAAACCCTTCTTTTTTCTCTGAGAAAAAATTGGTAACTGATATTTTACTGCAGCTGTAATCTTGAACATTGTCTAAACACAAATTTTTCCATAGATTAAGTAAAATCAGTTTTTATTGAAGGTAGGTTCAGTATAGTTATAGAAGTTGCCATACGCTTTTCATTTTCGGAACCTTTTTTTTTTTTTTCCATTTGGGTTAACCCCAACAACTTGCCGTGCATGTGAATTAGGATGAACACGGTAAGTGCACCAAGTGGTACTTACTATGGCATGCAAACTTGTTTAATACCATTATAATGGAATAGCCATTTTTCATATGTTATTTTAGGGCTTTCCTCATAGACTTGTTTTGACACCTTGGCAGACAGAGCATACTCTGATCAGACAGTTAATTCCTGTAGCTGTTTAATCTGAGTGTCTGCAGTTTGCTCATACAATATTGTAGCTTGGATTCTACACTGTCTGCATAGCAATGAAAATTCCATTGTTTCATATACCTTTTAACAATTCAGATTCAATTCAATTCAAGAGACCTAAACAAAGAGAGAAGCTACTCACTGAATGTCGTATATTTTTGGTGCCAGAACTAGAGTTAAGTGCAAAGCGACAGCAAAACAACGATAAATGGAATTTAATATATTTGAAGGGAATATATTGAAGCTTTCGGGAATATATTTAATACAAATGTCACAGGATGAGAAATATGTGCAGCCTGACTGGGGCTCGAACTCAGGGCCTTTGTTTACATTATGAATGCTTTATCGACTGAGCTACCTGGTCACATACACCCCTTAATGGATAAAAATAGCCAGAAAGCTATTGATCAGTTTACACAACTTCATGCAGTAGTTACTTCTCTTAAGTACAGGTGCACTGGTTTTTTATCACAATATTGCAGTCACACTGAGAATAGTCGAGATTTCCTTCCTTTCCTCAAATTTGTTGGTTTAGGTCTTTGATTTTAAACTAAAGTAAACTGATATTCATCTTGTCCGCTCTATATCTCCTTTACTCCTGGAAGGATTTTCATTTAACTGTAATCAAATGTTCACTTCATTGCGCCAATGTGCAGACCCCCTGTTGGAACCATGCTGGCTCAAGGTCAAGGTTGCAGTTGAAGGTCAACTGTTCCAACTTTTGATTTGGTGTCTTCTCCACATAACCTTTACCCTTGGAGGGATTAGCATCAAACTTTAACAAAAAGACAAAGTGCAGAACCCATATCACAACTATGCAGATCAAGGTCACAATTGAAGGTGAACTGTTCCAACCTAAGATTTCATGTTCACTCAATATCCCTGTTACCCTTGGAAGTATTATCACTTTGTTGTTTAAATGTACAGACCAAATTTGAACCTTAGATTCCATCTCTTATAAGGATATTTATTGAACTTTGGTAACACCTTCAGTATAAGACAATGTGCAGAACACATGTAAACCCATTGTTGGTCAAGGTCACAAATGAAGTTCAAGGTCACAATCATAGGTCAAATGTTTGAAACTTGTATTTCGTCAAAGGTCAAATGATTAAACCCTGGACTTTGTGATTGTAGTTACCTCATCAAGAAATTATAATGGTGTACCTCTTCCATTCTGGTTGCCCAGATTTTCATGCGAGGAAGCCTTCCAGCTGGCTTACGGTAGGTTGGTGGTTCTACCCAGATGTCTCAGTGCATTCGATGTCTTCCTCCACCTGTAATTAGCTGGATGTCGCTATATGACAAATACTATCGCAGCGATGGTTAACTAAAAAAAATCATTCAATCAATCAATTCTGGTTGCCATTTTGTGTTGAGGGCTATAGCTGTCTTTTAGACTGCCATGTTTTAAAATGGAACTTGAAAAGCATGTACAGTACATTTTTGTAAAGTATCTATCACAAATACCATAAATATTCTTGGAATTTGGAGATATCCTCCATTGGGGGTGGATCCAGTGCTAACTAAGATAAATGATAATCAGAATTATTCACAGTGAGAGATATCTGGTTTTACGGCAGAAGTGTTGCTAGTTTTGAGTAGAGAATGCTGGTTCTTTTGTTTTTGTTTATTCTATAAATTAAAATTTCGAATCATTTTCTGGTGATTTCTGTTTTTGTATTTTGACAAATTCTGCGTGTATTTGTATTTAACTGTGTTTTATCCTAGCTGGTGTGCTTTTTGTTCTAGTTAAGGCAATTTTAAAATTGTGAGGGATGTGGGATTCATAAAAATAAAAAAGGAAATACAGTCAAACTTCAGTGACTTGAACAGGCTGGGGGAACAGCAATTTGTTCTAGCTATTGGTGGTTCGACCCAACCGTAATTAAAATGATTTACATACATTTGTTTAAAAAATATGATTTATTATTAAGCCTTCTTTTAGCACTGTTTTTGTATTTTGCTCTCTTTCTTATCCTAAACTCAGGAAAATAATATTTAATGTATTATTTAATGAAATACACTTTTTATTTTTTAAATATTATTTTAATTCATGGAACAGCAGCTGACAAAATCAGTTATCAAAACACAAACCTCATTGATGATTTTCATTTTGTACACGTACATGAACATATACATTGCCTACGTGCAAGTCGTAACATTTTCTGCATACTATATTTACTTTTTCTTTTGCATAAAAAATAAATATAACTTTGTGAATAATCCACAAATTATAGCATAGTCAGATAACACCGATATCAGCTCAAATGAAACCAGTAACATTTAACAAAATAAATTAAACTTAAATACAATACAATACAATACAATAGCTTTATTGCTTTCGAACATCATCATGCTTACAGCAATCGTACATATATAATAACATTGCATTGCAGGTGTGGACTATAACCTGCAGGGAAAAAATATCCAATAATGGTTTTTCAGAAGGGTGTTTTGTTACATGAAACAAATAATAATGCTTGTTCCAATCTCACAATGTGTGAAAAACACGCTGCACCACAGGTTGCAACTTAATCACCAGCAAATATCACATGTAGGGTGTTAATTGGTTCAAGCGATAGGTGTGAAATACATAGCACTTTTAACCTGGGGCCAGAAATTTAGTTTGATTTTTCCAGCCATCAGTGTTTGACTTATCCCAGGTCGAACAATATAGAATTAAAAACAGTTTATGCCGGGACCTTGAAATGTGTTTGAGTAAAGTATGGTGTTCCAGTTTTCAGTGTTTGAGTCACTGAAGTTCGGCTGTAAAAAAACTAAAAAAACAACAACCAAAAAAAAAAGATTCTAGGACATTTGCCCCCCCGGACATTTTCCCCCTCGGACAAATGCCCCCTTTTTTGACTAGGGCGGACATTTGCCCCCTCAGTGTTTCGGATAGGGCGGACATTTGCCCCCTCACTTAGTTTGATGGGGCGGACATTTGCCCCCTAGCCAATCAATATTTATGATAAGTCTGAATGATAAATTTGATATAAACTCAAGACATAAGATACTTGCGTACCCAAATATATCATCATACTAAGACTCGTTTTGTGTGTGTTTGTGTGTTTGTGTTTTTTTTAAAGGTGCCAATAGCTTTGTTTTTCTCACCTTTTTATTCACAATCGCGGGCGAACTACTAATCACTTGAAAATCGCGACTTTTTAATTACCTAATAACGATCGTTGATTACAGTGCCTCAATTTTCACCATCACGTTTTTGTGTTCTGATTTTTTATATTTTTTGTGAACATTATTTACAAAAATAAGGTATGTGTTGACAGTTTATCAAAGGGAGGTAACTTTTTTTTCTGTAATGTATATCTTTTCTGATATAAGTGATATCGCAGTAAGTGAAATTTAACAATTTATAAAGTTTACAATATACTTTGCTAGGAATTAAGTTAATACTTACTGGATTGTTTGTTATCACAACCCCTTTGCATGACATAGAACGGCGTTGAGAGCATTCCCATGTAACTGTCGTTTTACTTTCTTTCTTCTTTGTGTACGAAAATCCTTCGAAACACAACTTCAGTGCACCTCTGTTACTTTTAATGAATTTTATTCAATATAAAGAAAAAAACTAGCAATACAAAATATTGATAAAATTGATAAAACCAACATAAATCAGATAATTATTACTCTCGATTTCGAATATATAAGAAAATACATAAACATTATTACTTTTAAACATTTCGGTAATTAAATAGACGTTCGCACAATTTTGAAAACATAGCGATCTATTTGGCTCTGGTCAAAAAATGTTTTAGGAATTAAATGTTATACATAAATTGTCAGATATTATTATAAGTAAGTATAATCTTTATTAAAACACTGTTAAACATAGCATTCTATTTATTTATGTGGTCGTTAGGGAAGGGAGCTACGTCCGAGGGGGCAAATGTCCGCCTTAACAAACTAAGTGAGGGGGCAAATGTCCGTCCTGTCCGAAACACTGAGGGGGCAAATGTCCGCCCTAGTCAAAAAAGGGGGCATTTGTCCGAGGGGGCAAATGTCCGGGGGGGCAAATGTCCGGATACCAAAAAAAAACGCTTCTTGATATTTTTCAAAGGTGCCTTAATTGTCACAATAGTCTAAACTGCCCTAAACAACCAGTCAAAATAATGTGGAGAAAGAGGCTGGTGAGCAAAGGTGGTTGCTAAGAAAGGTTAACTGTATAAACAAGTATGTTTCAAATCTATAAGCTGGTCTCTGAAAACAGGTTAGTTGCTAAGTGCAAGTGATGGTTGACACAGGTTTCATATTCTTCTACATGGGGTACTGCAGATGGTCATATGAAAGATACACAATTTTTTTTCATTGTAAATAGTCTCTAAGCTGTTAGATGTTAATTACTGTTATTTCTTCTAAAGTTGAAGAGCATAACATTATTATGTACATGTAATTATAAAGCTTAAAATAAAGCTTAACCTTTAACCCTTTCCCTCATAGAGGAAACCATAAAAAGACCTATGCGAACAGCATAAAACCAGATCAGCACTCGCAGGCTGATCAGGTTTTATGCTGTTCGCTGCTCCTCAGTGGTCTGGAAATGAGGATTTTGCAATTAAATTTGGTAATGTTTAACTGTGGTTTTCTGCAGATCAGGCTTTATGTAGTACCTATTGAGTGCGTCAAAACGAGTCTATATGAGGGAAAGGGTTAAATTGCTGTGGGCACTTGTGACTGGCTTTGCTATAGACAATTTTAGTCTGAAATGAGACATATAAAGTTATGTAAAGCAACAAGTACTTTCCAACATTTTATCAACATGCTGGTGTAAAATTCCACACATTCATCAATGGGAAATAGAGATTCTTCACAATTCACTGATTGGCCACTGATTGGCAAAACTGCAACAACCTGGTATTACTTATTGTGGTTTTGTATAAACTTTATGGCATATTATCGTATTCATTTGCTTTCAGTATATCCCTTTTTGGGGATCATATATTGGTATATTTCACTTCTCGGTGATGGAAAAAAGAAACCTGAAAAGCCGTATATCATCATATAAGGCGTGCCCCCTCTATAAACCTGAATTATTTGGAAAAACAGTGTGCCTAAACTGCCAGTGTATACGATATGTGAACATTAGATTTGACTAACTGCAGGGTCTTTAAGCTCAGCTGTTTTTCTAAAACAAAAGTCAGTGTATTTTCATCACACTGGTGTTGTAGTTGTTGGCATCGTCACCTTCGCCATATCTTCTAGACTATAAAACTTTCTGTCAATCACCTTTACATATTGTTCACCATCATAAGGGCTACATTCCCATCAAGGGCCATAACTCTTATCTCCATTTTTACCAAATTCATCTCCCTTTAAAAAAAATACAGTGAAAGTATTAAACAATCTGTCATCAAACTTAGCATATTTGTTTGCAACTGTCACAAGGGCTACATTCCCATCAAGGGCCAATAGTCTTAGGCTTATTTTTATCAAATTAATTTCCTTTTTTATGCCCCCCTTCGAAGAAGAGGGGGTATATTGCTTTGCTCATGTCGGTCCGTCGGTAGACCAGACCTTGTCCGAGTGATAACTAAATTAAGTTCTATTTGACCTTTAAGTCTCAAACTTCATGTGGTTGTTGCTCATGATTAGTAGATGACCCCTATTGATTTTGGTGTCATTACCTCAAAGGTCAAGGTCACAAGGTCACATGTTGTGTATGTATAATACCAGACCTTGTCCGAGTGATAACTTAAGTTCTATTTGACCTTTAAGTCTCAAACTTCATGTGGTTGTTGCTTATGATTAGTAGATGACCCCTATCAATTTTGGTGTCAATACCTCAAAGGTCAAGGTCACAAGGTTGCATTTGTATATATGTTTGATGACTTGGCCACTATATGGAAATTATGCAAAAGACTTTTTATTACTTAGATCAAGATAACATAATTTATGTTGTAATGTTGTTTTG
Organism: Solen grandis; assembly: GCA_021229015.1. Taxonomy (NCBI): domain Eukaryota; kingdom Metazoa; phylum Mollusca; class Bivalvia; order Adapedonta; family Solenidae; genus Solen; species Solen grandis. The sequence goes on from CM037783.1 coordinate 5,070,117, forward strand.
TTTTAAAGTTTGAGATATTTGAAGGATGATGTATCATTTTCTTTCATTATTGTGGATGTTTGTGCTTATGGCTAGCAAGGTTGATTTGTTTATTTTTATAATAAACCTAGAGCACTAAGTCTTAATGTTTTGTTTATTTATAACTGACAATGTTCTTTCACTTAAACCTTTGTGGACTTGTGTAAATATTTCTCCAGCCCATTTATTTCAGTAAATTTAGTTCCATTTTTTTTCTAAATTTTTGAAGTTTGAGAATTTTTTGTGACAAGCCCGAACATTATGAAGGCAAACTCCTTGCATGTAATATAGCTATATACATATTATGGCATATGAGGGGGGCATATATGTTTCACAAACATTTCTTGTTTTTCTTTAAAAAAATGCAGAGAAAAACTTTAACCTTGGCCATAACTTCTAAACTTTTTTTTCACACATCACATACTTTTTCACAATCACAAGGTCTACATTCCAATCAGGGGCCAATACTCTTAGGTATATTTTGACCAAACTTATCTCTGTATTGGTACTCATGTTCATTTAGTCCCAGCCTCATATGCTTTATGGCAAGATCTACCAGAGAAAATACAAATAATTACAGTTCTTTAGATTTTCAAAATATTAGAGGCAACACATGGGAATGTAAATTTGTCTGGCAGAATTTAATGCATTTGTATGAATTAGTGAGAAATAAATCTTATGAGGACTCAGTAGGCTTTTATTGATGATTTATAGTTTATATACGAGTATATTCATATTTTTTTACACATATTTAAGTAATGTAACATTAGAAATACCTCAGCTACTTGAATGAGTAATGGACATATATGATTTATGTATGTCTTGCATGTGAAGAAATATAAAGATACCATTGAGATTTCTTGATGTCACTCAGATTTTGATTATGATATATGTATGTTACTTTATTTTAATATTAAAGCAAAATAATGGCGCAGGGAGGAGGGGGTGATGGGGGATGCTTATAATTGAGAATATTCAAAAGAGAAAATATGATGCTGCATATTAAGATTTAGTTACCTAGTTCAAGCAGCATAGGCATGATTTATTAGATTTAGTTTATTAGAAATCATCCTTATTCATGGTTATTGAAGAAAATATGTTTACATATGTTTCATTATGAATATTCCATGGGAAAGTTTTTAACCAACCATTGGGGTTTTCTTTTTTTTTAAGGGGGGGGGGGGGTAAATAAATACAATAAGTACGGAAGGGAGTCAGAGTTTGGCAGTCTCAGCAAAAATAAACAAGTAGCATGAAAAATAAAACAAATAATAATATCGAGGTGGCCGAGAGGGTAAAGTCGCTAACTTAAACACTCACTCAGTCCCTCACCGCATGGGTTCTAATCCCGGCAGGGTCATTTGAATTTTCATGTGAGGAAACCTTCCAGCTGGCTTGTGGTAGGTCTGTGGTTCTATCCAGATGCCTCCGTGCATTTGGTGTCTTCCTCCACCTGTAATTAGCTGGACGTTGCTATATGACTATGACGGTAAACTCAAATAGTCCAGTCATTATGGGGGTTATAATGCCTCTTGTGTCCCATCATGTTCCGTCACATTTCGTCTCATCGTACACTCACACTACTCATTAAGACAAAAAAAAAAAAAAAAGATGTTAATAGATATAAGTATCCAAATAATTGTCTTCCTTTTATTTTTTAAGAATATTTTTCCATTCTGATGACCTTGACAGTATATGGTACTCCCATAATTCAACCTATTTTATTCTGTGTCTCAATAGATGAATATTTTGTACTGCTGTGTCAAATGGAGTTTTGATTTATTGTGAGAGAAAATCCTTAAAGACGTAAATGTGTCCACTTTGGTTTATTCACCAATTTCTCACCCTGGAAAAGTAAATAACTGGAAAATGTACTTTAAAAAAGGAAGTTAAAAATGGGAGGAAATATTACCCTTCTTGTTTTTACTATATATCACATTTTATATACTTTTCCCTGACAAGTTTTGCGTCTGCTGTATCAACTGGGTATAGGAAATGCTTTCTTTGCGACTTTGTAACAAAGAACAATCAGAAGCAACCACCTGAGATGACACGATCTTGCCTATTTGAACACGTTTGTGTTTGAAACTCGTAAAATAAAAATAAAAGTTTCCTCACCTTCATCCTGCAGATAGGCTTTACTCTGATGGCAGTGATAATAAATATGTTTGGAGAACCAAAAATACTCATTTCATCTTTATGCTTTAGAGGTTGTTTTTTTTATTTTTTTATTTTTTTTTTTATTGCAAAGCGCATGTGTAAATAAGGCTTATAATATGAACCAGGCCTGAAATCAGTTATTGAAGTTCTGTCGTGTCAATTTTGTGTCATCTGCTATAAACATAGGGGACACATTTCAATCTGCACTTCTCTGTCTGTCTGTCACATTTTTTCCTTTCTTTCAGCAAGTGACACATGTGTTGGTAATACTACACATGAGAAGGTGCAAGGTCAAAAATAGATCATATTGAAGTCTAATGGCTGTAAGAGAGAAAACTCCAACATTTAAATCATTCCATTGTCAAAAAGTAATAATACATGAATTTAATATACTTCACCATATTTCTTTTCTACTGTTTTCTTACTGCTTTACAGTCTTCCAGCCCTTTCAGCACTTTGATTTGTTTAAGGTTATTGGTTGAAGAAAAATGGATATTTTTCAGTTTGATCCAAAGTTTCTCATTGAGTCAACATGTTCTATATCAGCTGTTATCATATCTGGATTAAAAAGAATCTGTTTTGATACCATAAATGAACATGTCATTTGCTTGTTTTTTTGTGTGGGTTTTTTTTTTGTTATAGTGTTGGTACAAGATCAGAAACTACAGTGGTGGCCATGAAATGAAATAAATGATGATTACTTTGAAAGATTTTTTTTTCATGTGTGACCCGTCAAGGGGCAAAATTATTAATTTTATACAACCATGAGTAGAATAAAATAACTCTATGAAATCAATAAATAGCATATCCTATTATTTTCACGCTGTTTTAGCTTTTTTTTTTCTCTACATTTTTATTCTTGTGGGAAATCTAATACAATATATAAAATTTAACATTTTTATGAATTTGACATCATTTTTCACCTTGCATTACTCAACAATATGAAAAAAAAAAAGCATAAAGTTTTTCATCCTGAAAATGAAAATACCAGTCTGATGTAAAACGGTGTTTGCTTTCATTTTGCCTCAGTCATTCATATATAACAGACTCTTTATCATTCTTTATCATTAAGAATAATATATAATATTTATCATAAAGGATATATAATTATTCATTATGGGATAATAAGTTATTTATCATAAAGGGTGTTATATTAATTATTTATCATAAAGGATAATATAAATTATTTATCATTGCTTAACCCTTTCCCTCATAGAGAAAACCATGAAAAGACCTATGCGAACAGCATAAAACCAGATCTACTCGCAGGCTGATCAGGTTTTATGCTGTTCGCTGCTCCTCAGTGGTCTTGAAATGAGGACTTTATAATTAAATTTGGTAAGGTTTAACTGTGGTTTTCTGCTGATCAGGCTTTATGTGGCACCTATTGAGTGTGTCACTCCTGATTGACAAAGAGCATATCAAAGGGTTGGCAGTTTGTGATAATGGATAGTTGCAGAGTGATGTCAATACTAGCAGGCGTTTCCAAATATTGTATGTAACTCCTCCCCGTAATGATAATTTGACAGTTTCTATTAGACAGTATCTCGGTCAAGTGCTCCCAAACATTATCACAAACAAAAAGCACATGTTTTTTCAGAAAGGAAAGTCAACCGTTCACCTCTTCTTTACACTTACACTGGTTGGATAAGCCAGGTTATGTAAACATACTTGATTGACAGGTTTAAGGTACCATCTACATGTATACTTTAATACCAATAAAACTAACAAGTTTCTCTCTCTCCTTTTCTCCCTTACACTCTGTATTTAAAGAATTATTATTTCATTTACAATAGATTTCTAAAAATCCCTAGATATATAATTTTTATGTATATTATTTTTTGTATGTTTCAGGTAAGATTCTTCCTTATCAGAGGGGAAGCATGTGTTGTTTGATACAATCTTGAATGTGATCAATAGCAAGGTAGGTGGGGTTTTATCTTAAGCATCACTTCATCTTCAATCAATGAAGACCAGATAATATTTATCCTGAACAGCAAAGAAACTGTTGAATGATTTTTACCTTGAAGAAGAAAAAACAACCGTCACAAAAAAGGAGAGGGAGATGATATATTCTGAGGGCTCACTCCTTCCATATCAGAGGCCCTTAGAAAAGTTTCACGTCAGGTCTCGATTTTTAGTTCACCTGAGCACAAGGTGCTTTTGTGATGGCCCTTTGTCCGTCGTCTGTCGTGCGTCGTTAACAATTTGGCTTGTTAACACTCAAGAGGCCATATTTTTAGGCCAATCCTCATGAAAGCTTGGTCTCCATAAAATCTTGGACAAGTTCGAAATTGGGTCATGTGGGGTCAAAAATAAGGTCACAAGGTCAAATCTTATAAAAACCTTGTTAACACTCTAGTGGCCACATTTTTTGCCCAATCTTCATGAAACTAGGTCAGAATGTTTGTTTCCATAATATCTTGGGCAAGTTCAAATTTGGGTCATGTGGGGTTAAAAAGTAGGTCAATATGAAAAATCCAACATATGTTGCTCATTTATAATCAGGTGAGCGATTCTGGGCCATCATGGCCCTCTTGTTTGTTTGTTGTTTTTTGGTGTTTTTTTTGGCAAACCCATGTAAAAAGTACATTGGGTTTTTTTCATTTCACAAAAAGCAATAAAAATTTAGCCCAGTCTTTCTCATTTGTGGCTTGATTGACTGCAGGAAAAACAAGCAAAGCCATACGTTTCTTTGTGTAAATCATGTCAACCATTGACTACACATTATTCCTGGTGTAGCTATTGGATAGCTTGTTAACCAGTTTGAATGTATTTAACACTGGAAATGTCCGTCAATATTCATTGCTATTGTACAGGCTCCTCTTGATTAATGGTGTAATGGTATACTGTACAATGTTATACCATGGTATTATCTTCACGGTATGGTTCACAGTATGCTTCCAGGTCTGCATGGAACAGTATGGTACAGTTTACTTCAAATAAAAAATTTAGAAACAGGAGATCCCTCGAGGCTGGAGAGAAATGAAATCAAAAGTACACAGTAAAAAATAGACGAATAAAGCTGATTTCTTTTCTGACATTGAGAATTCAACTAGGCAAACTTTATGGTAACACTGCTTGGGGTGCTAAAATTTTCTGGTGTCCTGTATACATGTTCAGGTTATGGAAAGGATCTGAATTACAAATGGTTCGTCAAAAACATTTTTTTATTAGTAAACAACAAATTAAATTAAAATAAAATATGGTTTTATGTTAATCTTTATTAATTTTCTTAGAATCATTTTTAATGCCCCCGGATCCATAGATTGGGGCATATTGTTTTTGGTCTGTTTGTCACAAAACTTCAACCTTGACCATAACATGGAAGTCCTTCCACCTACAGTCTCCTCACTTCACAGGTGCATGCACCTTGATTAGCTCTACCCACCAGGTGACCTCAACCTTCAAATGACCTTGACCACTGTCTTGTCTAAGGCCCCCTGTGATAGCATGGCGTTCAATCAAACGTAGCTTGTTTTCTGCAGGTCTTAACTTTTAATCTTGTTATTGAAAGCTATATTTTTTATCTGACAGCATTACCCTTGTGTACATGATAATGATTGTATTGTTGTTGTTTTTTCAAGTTTTTCAACAATTTAAAATTAAAAAACAACTTGTTTTTACAGAAAGCAAAACTTAATTTGTATTTGTCAAGATAAAAACTAAGCCTGATATATTATTCTTTTTTTTTCTGTGTTTCTTAAGTTACTCTTCACTTAAAGATAGGAAACAAGGTTGACAAATATTCAACTTAAAGGCCTGTATCATGATACTTAATGTATGAATGACCACTGTATTGTGATATGTATCGTATAGTTGGGTAAGCATATGGTTACACCCCTACTCTTGAATAAATTTCACATTCTACCCTCTAGTGTTCCGCAAATTCATTTTTGAAAACACAAGGAAGACACATTTTGATATGTTAAGCTGATGCTATTTAGGGATATATTGTTACATGCTCATAGAAACATGTTTTTCCAAAAGTCAGTTTTTAGTGAGCAAAGGTCTTTAAACACAATGATTGTGAATTCTTTGAAAAGTTCTCTCAGTTTAAATAATCAACAGTAATGATTATGTTATATGTTTCACATAGCTTTTAACATTTAATTCACAATGCCATGAAAATTGAGCACTTGCTTGATTTGCTAGGAATAGGTCAGCACAGAACAATGTTCCAATATGATTGGCTGAGAAATGTTATGACGTCCCATTAAGGTTTAAAATGCTACTTGAGTTGAAGGTTGAATAGGAAAGTATATTGCCTTGGAATTAGAACAATGCAGAAAGTTTTCTTCATTAAAATGGATGTTAAGTTAATCAACTACTCAGCAGCCTTAAGTAATATTAGACTGGAAATCTCATTTGGGTAGGGAAAAATCTCTTTTGAAAATGTAGGTGCTTTGTCATAATTGGCCAAATTGACTTTAAGAAAAATCTGAAACAGGGGAACAAACTACCAGAAGAAGTTAAAGTCAGCAGGCTGGCTCCCAGCTGAGACACTCTCAGTTAAACTTTATTGTATTACCTGCTGTAAGCAGAGGTGACACATGAGGTTCATATCTCCTCCCTCTGTCTGTCCATCTTTCTGTCTGTCACACTTTTTCTGTCATGCTTCAGCAGGTGACACGTGTTTCAAGGGACACTCTTGTACTACCAGCTTGTACATTAATTTTGACCTTAAGATCAGATTTTGGCGAAAAAATGGGTTTTGATCAAATCTGATTTCTAGGGAAATGCAAACAAGGACATCTGATTCGACCTCGTTGTAGTGCAGAAAAACAATTGTTTGTGAATTATGCGCAACACATCACTTTAAACCAAAGGATTGAATTTCTCAGACACTTGAATAGGGAAAGGTGATCAAGTTTGTTCTTTTTCCGAGTTATTGATGCTCCTCAATATTGGATCACTGGGGCTGCAGTTAAATCAGGATTCTCGATTTATCACACAATTTATATCCTGACGTCTTTAGCTGCATTCTTAATTTAGTTAAATCCCTCTTGATATCCTATTTTTTTCCCTTTTAACCAAATCATCTAGACCAAATCAGTTTGAATTGGAAAACATTAAATGAGCTGTAAAAAATAAAAAGTGAAACATTTTTTCCCAATCTGACTCAAGTCATTTAGCTTATTTGTTGAAGATTTAGAATTGTAAAAATTCTTATGTTTGCCAAAGAAGTAATGAGTATTGTTTAATTTTGATTCCTTAAACACATTATTGTAATAATAGTACTTGTGTGAATTACTTAAATTTGAAATGAATTTTGTGAAAAAAAATCTTAAATGGAATTAGTATTCATTAGGTCTCAACAGGTACATAATGATGAGAAAATACCTCTGGCTTGTGAAAGTAAATCAATGGCAGTTATTTTAATTATGCCCTTGCTTCTCTTTGTGATATTGGAGCTTTATTGGAATCATGAAAGTTGTGTCCATTTGCTTCACATGGTTTTCTAAACCATGGTCCAAAACAGCCCTTGATTTAGTTACCATTAGTAGTTTAAGCAAAAAAAAAAAAGTTCCGTATTTACATGAAATGAAAGGGTAAAAAATAAGGGAAATATTTTTTTTTAAGGTGGAAAGGTAAAAAAGACTTTAGGGTCAGTTGTTCAAAAAGAGGGTTGGTCTGGAGACCAGAAAAAGGAACTTTTTTTTTTTTTTTGCCTTTAACAAATGTGAGGGTTTGCACTCCTGTTATATTTTAGAGTACAGAATACAAGCAGGGACACCACATGAGTTTTCATTTATAAATTCATGATAAAATGAATATTAATATACTGAACTTTAAATAGTATATGAAACAAAGGATTTTTCTTTACCATGCAGACTGTGAGCAAACAGAGGAGACACTCAGTCTGCTGTGTTTGCCAAAGCATCAAAACATGTATTTCTTGTAAACTGTCTTCTGTCTTTTGTTTTTGTTCCCCCATTTCAGATACTGCTATATATCTGAACAGTTTCCCCCTTTGAATATCTGAACAGTTTCCCCTCTGAATATGAGCAGTTTCCCCCCTTGAATATACATGAAAGTTTCCCCTTTGAATCTAAGTAAGTTACTCCTATGAATCTGAACAGTTTTCCCTCCCCCTTTAGATCTAAAATGCTACAGGAAATGGGTTAACTTTCCTGTTAAAGCTGTATGTATCAGGCCTATAAACTTACAGATGAGTTGAATTTAATTAATTTGTGATCCATCAGCTGCCCAATTATCTTGTCTAGAAATGTGGTGATTTGTGAACAGCTCTAGTTCATTGATTGTGAGCAGATTAAGTTAGATTGATGACAAGGTAATGTCAGCCTTGGTCCACTTGGAATGTGTTTCTAAGCATCTAAGGTATATTTTGAAATTTTCGTTGATGGACTTTATAATGCAATTTGTTATAGAGGTTTTTGAGAAATTTATGACTGAATTTTCCTTGCATTACATACTCACAAAAATGGGGGGGGGGGGGGATTTTTCATTGAATGAAGAACAAAGTTCACCAGAACCTGAGACTTACCTTGCAATTTGTTCCATCGCATTTCATTTCATGGTGACTGGACTGTTGTTTAAATTCACATTGTTCTGGATGTACTTTATATTGTTTATGGCAAGGAGTATTGTGTGTTAAAATTATGTACTATATGAATTTTACACTTCCCCTTGACCATCCTCAGTGGTCAAATGGTTAGAGCATCTGCCTCGGGATTGGGAGTTCATCGGTTTGATCCCCAGATATGAGAAACCAAAGTTGAAAAAAATGGTACTGGTATAGCTCCTTAGTGCTTAATGTTCAGTATATTTTCAACCTTTCATGTTAATCCATGTATTGTAAATGGATATAAATTATTATTCTTTCATAAATTTGGATAATTTTCATACATGATCATCCTTTCAACATAAATGTCATTTGATTTGTTCTGCAAATTTCTTTACCTTCATAAATTATGACCTTGACCTTTCACAAATTTGATTTGTTCTACAGATTTCTTGAATTTCATAAATCATGACTGAGACATTTCACAAAAAGGCACATGAATTCCATGAGGCAGATATGAATTATCATCAGTGTTACATCAGAGTTTATAATATTTTTATTTTCTTTGCAAACGAAGGAGGGATTTACGATTTCAATTTTTAACAAGTTTAATTTCCAAATGTAATTTTCATGGAACCTGCAATGTTAACAAAAAGCTTAAACAAAAAAAAATCAAGAAAATGTTATTAAAGATTTTGAACCCTTCTGTTTGAAGTTTCTTAAAGATGATTTAACATTTAATGTTTTATGATGAGAACTAAAAACAATAGTAATAATGGTAAAAACTTAAGATTTGATGACAAAATTTTAATGACTTTGCCTAGGCCATTTTCAGAAAAAAAAGTCAAAAACAGAGTGTGCATAAAAGAAGAAAGTAATTTATTTTTCTGAAAAGATGTTTTCACAAGAGGGAACAGAATTTTTAGCAGGTTTTGCTGCCATATTTTGATTACATGATTAGTGGTTTGAGCTGCCTGCATGTTGGATAATGTTTTATAAATGTGCCACAGAAAATGTTGAGCCTTGAAAATACAATGCTGGACAAAATAAGAAGTATATGTTAGGAAAATGTTCTGTGTGGTCCAGTCATTATATAAAGTCAGGCATGAGTATAAATATGTCAGGAGTATAAAGTCAGGCATGAGTATAAATATGTCAGGAGTATAAAGTCAGGCATGGGTATAAATATGTCAGGAGTATAAAGTCAGGCATGAGTATAAATATGTCAGGAGTATAAAGTCAGGCATGAGTATAAATATATCAGGAGTATAAAGTCAGGCATGAGTATAAATATGTCAGGAGTATAAAGTCAGGCATGAGTATAAATATGTCAGGAGTATAAAGTCAGGCATGAGTATAAATATGTCAGGAGTATAAAGTCAGGCATGAGTATAAATATATCAGTAGTATAAAGTCAGGCATGAGTATAAATATGTCAGTAGTATAAAGTCAGGCATGAGTATAAATATGTCAGGAGTATAAAATCAGGCATGAGTATAAATATGTCAGTAGTATAAAATCAGGCATATGAGTATAAATATATCAGTAGTATAAAGTCAGGCATGAGTATAAATATGTCAGTAGTATAAAGTCAGGCATGAGTATAAATATGTCAGGAGTATAAAGTCAGGCATGAGTATAAATATGTCAGTAGTATAAAGTCAGGCATGAGTATAAATATGTCAGGAGTATAAAGTCAGGCATGAGTATAAATATGTCAGTAATATAAAGTCAGGCATGAGTATAAATATGTCAGTAGTATAAAGTCAGGCATGAGTATAAATATGTCAGTAGTATAAAGTCAGGCATGAGTATAAATATTTCAGGAGTATGAAATCAGGCATCAGTATAAATATGTCAGTAGTATAAAATCAGGCATGAGTATAAATATGTCAGGAGTATAAAGTCAGGCATGAGTATAAATATGTCAGTAGTATAAAGTCAGGCATGAGTATAAATATGTCAGGAGTATGAAATCAGGCATCAGTATAAATTCAGCCAGTAGTATAAAACCAGATCAGGGTCGAATTCCACCAACAATTCTTAGCGCTAAAAAACTTACATACTTAAGGGTGAATTTCATTGATATTGTTTCTCAAATAAAAATACCCAAATATTTCATTTCTTAATAATTATTGTTAGTTATTTAGGTAATAATTCATTTCAGCTTAGTCATGTACTTGAATATTTCATAAAATAGTAATGATGGAATGTGTGTTTACCTGGCTTAAAAATTTAAGTATGACTTAGGGCTAAGTATTGTTGGTGGATTTCGAGCCATGAGTCATTAGTATAAATTCAGCCATTAGTATAAATCGAGTCATTAGTATAAAACCAGATCAGAAAAACTTTAATAACTCTTTGAAAATGAATTGAAAATGTAGCCAGTGAATTTCACATTGGGACAGTCAGGATTTCCTGCATTTCTGACCTTGAAACCACAAAGTGATCATAAATCTTGGCAACATAAAGTTTAGCGCTGATTTCAGATACCTTACGTCCAATTAATCAGTACAAACCGTGGTTCACTCTGACTAGTGACATCGGACACATGGTAGATCTATGGGTTTGGAAAAGAAAAGCAATGTCAGTGGGTCACTTAAGTGTGACAGCAATAAGCATGTAGGTCCATACTGACGCCAATAGATCTTGAAGCCAGTGTGTAGTAAGCGAGGGGCATCAATCTTACAACCTTGTTCCCTGTATCTCTGGAGTATACTTAAAATTAATGTCCTTTCCATGCGTCCAATTTCTCGTCATCTGAGATTTGAGCTGGAACCTTCTTACCAAGGTCACTCGCACTTTAATAAGTATGAAAATAAGTTAATTTCAGTCAATTTCACAACATTAACCTCAGCTTGGATCGTCTGGTATTCTCCAAGGCCAGTTATTTACAATGATATAATTTTCATGAAAAAGGAAATGTAAAATAACATTGACATATTGTAGACTAGCAGAAATAGTACATTTTGTGCAAATATCTGCTATAAAATAACATTAAAACACATTGAAAATAATTGATCAAATTACACAATTTAGTATTTTGAATGGATATCAAATTATTCTCATTGTTACATTTTCCTCTGGCGAGTACTTCCAAAGATGGTTTTGAAATTGGAAATTATTTGAATTTGAAAAATATGGAATTTTATGCTTGTGACGCACGTAACTCTGAAAGTATTTGTACTACAGACTTGAAACTGGATATATTATTCAGGACATGAACTTGTGCACCTGGGTTTTTTTTTTATCATACCTGAAGTTGACAGAATTATGGGCCTTTGAATTTGATAAATCATCACTGAATCACAATTTGATTATCTGCTCCGTCATCATTTTATGCACTCGTGATTCGTTAATGAGACATACAGAAGGTCTATGTAAACTATGAAGAAAATTGATTAAGACAATTAGGTATTTTTGTAAACAGTTGAATGAACTTAAGTTAGATATTTTATATTATTTATGAATAGTAGTAATGTGGTTGTCAATGAGTATGAACAGATTGCATCTCTTAGCAATTTAATCTTTGGCACAGAATATACACTGCTTTTGAAAGAAAATCAAATGTAGATACAATAAAACCTCAAGTTCAAATGGGCAGACCCAGAACATCGGACCAACCTGAGATATAACGCGGGTTACATTGGTGAAAAGGCAATGCGTTTAACTCTCGGCTATCCTGACAACCAAAATGAAACAACTAATGTAACAAATGTAATAACTGAGAAAAATAATAATTCAAGTTCTATATTAAGACTTCAATGAATACAGGCTTCAGTCTGAGTCAATAGATGTTATTACCTCACTTTGATCAAAAATAACTATTGCACAGTCATGTGATCAATGAATATCCAGCGTCCATTGTCAGCCAGCTGTATTCAACATTTACCTTATATTAAGACGACATCTCCACCTAAACTACTTAGACAATTTTCATAAAATTTTACTGGAATGTTCCTTGAATGTTCCACTTCCTCTTGTTCAAAGAATTAAAATTCCATGCAGAAATCTGGTTGCCATGGCAACTAAAAGGAAAAATATGTGAAAACTTCATAAAGATCTTTATATTCAAAAGTACCTACCAGATTTCAAAGTATTTTAGCACAGATGTTCCTTGTGACACTTGTTAAAATTATTTTGATCTGTTGAAAGACATGGCTGCCAGTGAGCAGAGGCTGTTTTCCGTATATGTTTACAGTACAAATTTAAAAAATATTCTGGGTCCAAAAGTACTGGCCGGATTTCAAAGGATTTTTTGTTTGTTTCCTAAGTTACTCTCTTTTAAAATTATTAAAATCATTTGAATGTGTTGAAAAAAAATTAGCCACCAGGGATGGAATCTGTTTTCCTTATATGTGTATAGCACATATTTGAAAAAAAACTTCTTGTCCAAAAGCACTCAGGCTGGATTTTAAATTTTTTTCTGCACAGATGTTCCATGTGTCATTCTCTTATCATTTTGACCCGTCAAAAAACATAACTGCCAGAGGGCAGAGCCAGTTTTCCATGTATGTATTTAGTATAAATTTGAAAAATCTTCTTATACAAAAGTACTGACTGGATTTCAAAGTTTTTTTGCTCAGATGTTCCTTTGGTCACTCTCTATTAAGATTGTTAGAAATACCGCCAGACTCCGGCTATTCGAAATCCCGGAGATAGGCGCTTAATTTCGAGTAAGGCATGTATTTGAATAACCAAATCATGTTGACTGTTGAGACAAAAACCCATCCAACCCCCTTTTTCATAGATAATCAATACATACATGTACATTTATTGGGTTTGACTAAATCACGCGTGACTACATCTATCCAATATCAACGTCGTCTTGAAAATATCAATGGATAACTTATATTTATTTTTAAAAAAAACCAAAAAAAAACAACAATGTAATTGTGGTCTGCTTGTTACACTTGTTTAAATCTTGCTTTACCAGCGTATCCATAATACTACACAGGTTTTTCAGAAAGTCGGTAGAATTGTCTTTGTTTCTGAAGTGGTTTCTCAACATTACATGCAAGCAATTAACAACTTATGCAAACTGTAAGCAGACTGTCTCCCACCCATTTTGGTAACTAATTAACGTTCATGCCATTCCTTTGTTTTCAAAATGTCCCCGGTAATTAATGCTTGTCAGTGACTTCAGATAAGGAGGTGGGAAAAACATACAAACTGATTACCCACGGGCCAATAAATATTTTCGGATGAGGCCAGGTATTCAAATGACACAAATTTGAACAACCCAGATACTTTTTATATAGAAATGAGAAGGAGAGTGATCGGGAATTTGAATGAGAGGTGCTTGAGTAAACAGGATTTTGTTCCTTTGAAAAACATGGTACCAGGGGGCAGAGCCTATTTTCCATAATATTTTTTCTTTTCCTCCCACTAAATATACAAATACCTGTTTCTCAGGTGAGTAATTCCAGGGCCTTCATGGCCCTCTTGTATTAGTTGTAGCGACATGATTTACTTTGTTGTCAAAGATCATGCAATATGTCTGGCACTTACTGGTTAGTGTGTAACACTAGTGATTTCACCATAAATTCTTTTCTTCAATACATGCATCTTCTGTAATAAATTGATACTTCTAAATGAAAGCATATATCTTAAACTGAGATATCTAAAAATACTTTAAAATGCTATAAAATTGAATCATAACTCATGATCCTATATGAATTAAATCTTTTAAATCGAAAATGAATTTCAGTCTTTCAAACTGAAAGTAGATTCTTCTGTCATTTATCAAACAGGGAATGTCTCGGCTTCAAAAAAATTTTTACTGAAATAGAAAAATTTCCTGTTTAAGGAAAAAAATTTATAATATTGAAAGCATGGAAGTGATTTCTCATTGATAAGGTGATTATTCTCATTTTGTGGAATATATGCTGCAAATTGATTGCTTTCAATAATGTAAAATAAAAGCATTAGGAAGTGTTTATCATTAATATGGGCAATTATTCTCACTTTTGCTTTAAATAATGTAAACATGACAGTTCAGATGGTTTTTTCCCCATTTTTCTCAAAAATAATTCTCACTTTTTAGAATATTTCTATCAATAATGCAAAATTGACAGTACAGATTTATTTGCCCAGATTTTCTCTAGAAAAAGGCGATACTTTCATGGGGGAATCAGACACTGGTTCTCACCTTGCTCCATGATGATCAACGGAATCCTGTTGAACTTATTGATGGGATTGATTCTAATAATAACAAGGTGAAAGATGAAAATTGGACGGAATTACAAAGGGTGTGTGGTAACTAGTCTAGGGGTGTGGGGATGTTGAGTATTCATGTGGAGTAATAAGACCAGTAGGTGGTATTTATACTAGGATATCATTTTTTGAGTACCAATACATATCTATGATTGCAGCCCTGAATTATTGTTACATGCTAGACAAGGTCTAGGAAGTGAATTTGTCTTTAGAGAGATGCTTATGGCAATTTTGTAATTTGAATCAGTCTACATTTTGGAAATTTGTAATAGATTTTATTCTCGGGTCATTAGTGTCATTTTAACTTTGTTTTATTGTTTAGCCTTTGTTTTGTTTAGTATCCCATCAAAGCATTGCTTAATAAAACCTCATATAAGACTATTATAGACACTCATTATAAGCACTCATTAAGACCACTCAATTATAAAGACACCTCAATATAAAGACCACCTCATTATAAGACACTATTAAGACCACTCATTAGACACTCAATTAAAAGACCACCTCAATTATAAGACACTCATTATAAAGACACTCACTTATAAGACACCTCAATTATAAAGACCACCTCAATTATAAGACACTCATTAAAAGACCACCTCAATTATAAAGACCACCTCAATTATAAAGACCACCTCAATTATAAAGACCACCTCAATTATAAAGACCACCTCAATTACAAAGACCACCTCAATTATAAAGACCACCTCACTTATAAAGACCACCTCAATTATAAAGACCACCTCAATTATAAAGACCACCTCACTTATAAAGACCACCTCAATTACAAAGACCACCTCATTATTAAGACCAGTAAACAGCAGTCCCACAGGGGGTCTTATTACTGAGGTTGTACTGCAATTGCTGTAACATCCTGTAGACAAGTCTGCCTATGCCTGGAACTTCACCCACATTTTCATATATTAGCACCATGATTATGATTATGTTGCCACACAAGGAGACTGACCATGAACCTGTTGATTTCAAGTACATATAGAAATATAAGAAAGTGGTTCAATCATGTGATAAGCAGCTGTCACTTCAGTGTTGTTGCTTTTGTTCAGCTGTATTGACATTTTAGGAATACAGACAAGCAAAGATAATCTATCAACCTCTGAATCATGGAACACTTTAAACTAAAGGAAATAATTAATTTGATATCAGGTGTAGATGCATTTGATTTTTTTTTGTTTTTGTTCGTTATCTGTCAGTCAGATGAGGCATGCTCTTTGATTGTTGACAAATGCTGATACACACATAATTTTATCAAATTTTTCATCTTAAAACTGTCGTCCTATGATAGGTTTGCTTTTCCTGAACTCTTCAGGAAGGAAGTATAGATTGGTCTTTTGATTATGTAAGAATATTCTTTTTGACTAAACCACAGCAGTCATCAGGGTGATTTTAGACTCCCTTTGAACCCAGTGAATTGCAATAAACTTCAAGCATGTTGCTTATTTCTAACCAAAATTGTTTTGACAGAATAAGAATTGCTGAAACAAACTTGATCCATGCACTCATTTGTTGCCATGGCAACCACAATCCTTAACTCTAAAAACAGTCTTAAGAATGTAATTTCATTTGACACTGAATTATGAGCAACAATTTCTAGCTGAAAATAAAGTGATATTATGACTGAAGATCAAATAATTATGTTGCAAGGTCAAATTGTCTTTAAAATGGGTCAAGTAAACCAAGATGTCTACTGCACCCTGTCTCATACTTGATTTGGAATTGATCCTAGGAGACTTTAATGAGAAGCACATTTAGTATCTAGTCATTTTCTTTTTACATTTTAACCCTGTGTCTCATATACATATATTTTGACACGAAAGAAATTGTCTGATCAGGGTCTCTGCTATTTGCTGATATTTTATTAATTTTAGCTCAGATTCTACACAGTGCAGGGGCCTCCGTGGCCAAGAGGGTAAAGTCGCTGACTTTAACACTCACTCAGCCCCTCACCATGTGGGTTCAAATCCCAGCAGGGTCATTTGGATTTTCATGTGAGGAAGCCTTCCAGCTGGCTTGCGGTAAGTCAGTGGTTCTACCTGGATGTCCCGTGCATTCGGGCTCTTCCTCCACCTGTGATTAGCTGGACGTCACTATATGACTGAAATACTGTCGAAGCGACGGTAACTTCAAATAGTCAAGTCAAGTCTACACAGTGCATGGCTCAAAAAAAAAAAAATCCATGGTTTACTATACCATTCAACCCATAACTTATGTAAAGTCATGAACAAATTTATTATTATTTATTTATTTGATGAATATTAATTTACTGAACTTAAAATGGTATAATGTTATGAAATAATGGATTTTTTGCCCCACAGACTGAGTAAAAATTGAGCTACAATATTGTATGAGCAATGAGGAGACCATGATCAGACAGCTCGTACAGGATCTGTCTGATCTGGGTCTGCTCTGTTTGCCAATGAGTCAGGGTAAAAATTCAGTAAATTAATATTAGTCTGGTTATAAATTGTACACAACTTGATCAGGTGAGCATCACAGATCTCTATGGTTCTTTTGCACAAATATTCTTGTGTTTAACTTCTCATATATTCCCTGAATGCCAGCAAAATTTCCCATGTTTCATGCAAAAACATTGTGTTTCTTTAAAAAGAGAATGTAATTACATGTGCAAAACTTAAACGTTAGAAAAACATTAGAGATTTTATAAGAACTAGGAAAAAAAACAACTCTTATCAAATATTTTGTTTTATGAGGGTTTCTTCTAGTTATCTGTAATTTGTGTTTTAAGAGCGTGGAAAAAAGGAGGCTGGAAAGAGTTATCAGGGATTTGTTGATTGTGAAGAGATTAAAAGAGCGAAATTACAAAGATGACTGCAATGATTGATACTGTGTTAAGAAGACATCTGATTATGCAAATTATATGGTGGGTTTAACAATTTATACGCTTGCGTTGAAGGAGAGAGCTGGATTTTTTTGATAATGTAGAAAAAGTTTTAAATTGCATTTCAGCACTAAAGATGGGAAATGGTTTAAGTTTTAAAGATAAAGCTGCATTGGGTTTCATTACTTGTCAACATGTTTACGTTGGTTTTGTAGTACTGTGATCACCTGTCTGTAATTAAATACTGTTTGTTTATATTATTCTTTTAATCATCGGCTTTAAAACTTTTGAAGAATAAGTTTTTTTTCACCCCCTTGAGTGCAAGAAAATGTTTGTATTTTAATACTACTTTGTTTTGTTTATTTTATTCTATTAATCATCAGCTTTAAAACTTTTGAAGAGTTTTTCCCCTCTTTGAGTTCAAGAATCTGTTTGTACTTAAATCCTATTTTGTTTTGCTTATTTTATTTTTTTAATCATTCATATTAAGCTTTAAAATATTTTTTCACCTTCTTGATAGTGCTAGCTGCAGCTCTTCTTTATGTTATAAAAGATAAATTTATTAAAGCTTCGTGTAAATCACATAGAATATTGGGACGTCTGCTTCATTGTAGCTTACGTCTGCTTTCTCATGGTTTACGTCTGCTTTCTTTATGGTCAGAGAGTGTGTAGGATCAGCCAGCCAGGCAGACTTCAGCCATGTTACGGACAATTGAATCTCTCAGGGTATTAACCAACCATAAATTATCTTTGTGAACTTGCTAAACAGTGTTACTTGCGTAAGCATCCATATATGGTAAAAAGAATTCTTGATGAAGAGTGTGTAGACACACTGGAATAGGTTGCAATGGGAAGTTCCACTTATTGCGTTCTCTGTTGTCGTCTATAAAGGCTCATTCCATCTCACAAAAAGTTTTCTTGGCATTTAACGAGCGCGGAAAACATAATAGGGAAATATAGAGAACAGACAGGGCTTTTCATTGTGAATAAATACGATAATGTCTTCCGAAAATGGCGGACAGATGTCACTGAGTGAATAGATTGGCATTGTGGGTATTGTCTCTTATTGCAGTGTGTAGATTTATCTGGTGGCAGCAGACGTTATAGATAAGGAATCTTTTAAGTGCACAATGTTAAGTAAAATTGTATCCAACAGTTATTTTACCCATTCATTAACTATGTCTTTTAGTGTGTCACTTGTTTTACTATGAACGTGTTCCGGCATTTTTCTATAATCTGAAAATTGTGTAAAGACCTTGTTAACTTAAATTTTCATCCGTATAAGCCATTTTTGTTGCATCCGTTAAGGCTAGAAATGTTTGATTTATCTTCATAGCCTGTGGATTGTGATGTTCTAATAATTTGAAGAAAAAAAAACAAAAAAACTTTTTTTTAATGAAACAGAATCAGTATAACTCATAAGAATGTGAACTATATTTTGTTTTATATTTTATTTGAGGGGAAAAAAAACCTCTTAGAAATTGTTTTGAAACTTAAATAATGGAATGATGGTTAACTTACTATATTTTCAATTGTCACTCTGTAACATTGAAGTTTATTTTGCATTTAAATCTCGAGTATGGCATACATGCCATATTTTCAGTATGTCTCCCAGGGAGGTTTTGAAATTTTCACAGGGAGATTTGGGGTCCAGCCAGGGAGATTTTACAGCATATATCAAAGAGACGTTCTTAATATAAAAAAAAATAAAGAAAAATACAATTTGATTATCCCTTCATTAAATTCATTAACAGTTTTTTTTAATGAAAATACCATTAAAAAATATATCTAAAAAAGTCTCAAAATTTATTAATAGATCCAATTAAGATAGAAACTTAGCTTTCCACAAGCACTGTTTCACATTAAATGCAACACTACCTTGTAACAGATCAGAGATCATGCCATTTATATCAAACATTTTTTATTTATTGAATATTTCTATATATGGTTTTAATTAATGGGGTAATAAAATAAAGAGTTAAATTTAATAATTTTTACCTTTTTTTTTTTTTTTTTTTTTTTTTTTTCTAAATTAAATTTCTTTTAGCTAAAATATTATTTAGCTTAAAATATTTATCGTGTACGGTATGGTGATATGAAGTGGTTACCCAACTCTTCCGATCAGCACATCTCATTATAGTAAATTATTCAGCAGACGATATCCGTTGTTAATCAAATCAACATCGGTGCAAAAATTGCACTTCATTTGCAATTAACCGCTAGCTGAGGTGTACTTTCTATGATGTGTCTATATGACGAGTTTTGTTAAGATTTAAATGATTGGTAAACAGCTGATCTAATTATCATTTATTGTTTACACTTCCGGTAAGTAAGGATTAGCTATTCTCCGGGACCTTTTTATCCATGGTAAGATATACTAAAGCAATCATTTACGTCTTTATTACTATGAACCAAATACATTCTAACCTTACTTATTCTAGATTAAGTATTGCCTTGATAGCTGCTAATTACCCGACGATAATTGTTTCAACTGATAAGACTGGCGAATCTGCTACCTGTCTGAATCCTGCAATTTGATTGGATAAGGACGATCACACATTGCTTGTGACTGTGTACAGCACACTGGTCAGGATTGATACTAACACATGTTCTTATGTAATCTTCCTGATGCTGTATCATGGCTCGGTAATAAAATGGATTATACTGAGTTCAAAGGGAAACCGGTTTGATTAAGTCAGACCGGGAGATTTTCACCTCCCGGCGGGAGATCGGGAGACAAGTCAAAATCCCGGGAGATTTAATCTCCCGCCGGGAGATATGGCATGTATGGTATGGTATGCAGCACAAAAGGACCTTTTTATTATCATTCAATACTCTCTGAAAAGGTTTGGTGTTATATTTATAATTAATAGATTAAAAAAAAAAAAAAGTCTGACATGTTTACACATGTAACATTTAATTGCCTTGGGTTTACAGAAAGACACTTGGTTCCACACAGTATAACACCCTTGGTGTTGTTAAAATTCTAAACACAGGAACATGCTGACTTCAGGGACCATTTATTCTGTTTCACAGGTTTTATGATTGTGAGTCTTGAATATTTTACAAGAGACATAAAAAACTAAGGTTTTTTTTGTGAAGAAAGACCAAACTGTTTAAAGATAGCAGGCCCTGCAACATTACATTACGTTACATGGTACTGTTATAGCTCCCTTGCTTAGAGCTCAGCATATAGAGGGTAGTTCCAGGACTGGTTGGCCCGGTGTCAGGATAATGTGACTGGGTGTGGTATCATGCCACTTGTCTAAGGTGTGATGCCACATGGTAGTGGGTATAAGTGCTTTATCTCTCTCATATAACTAACTCTAGGGCTGTCTATGAAATTCACTTACAACAGTTTCCTTGAAATATACTCCACAGATGTCTGCAATAGCAATTATAGTGAGATTCTTTATGACAATGTAACAAAGAAAATGCATAGGGGCTAAACAAAACAAAAAACAACAAAGAAAACAAAACTTGGGAACATATTGCAATTTTTTTTTTTTTTTGCTACTTTCGTTACAAATACATCATAATTTCATAGATATCAGCCTTTTACAGCAGGTTTAGAATTTCATTTTTCCACCTAAATTACAAAAAAAAATACAATTCATCCATTGACAGCCAGGAAGGCTCATCAGCCGTGCTTTATATAATTATGCTTCATAATGAGCCCTTCTGGCTTTCAATGGACAAATTCTGTATGAGATGGAAGGTAAAATAAGATGTTTGCTTTCCTTGTAGCTTACAATGGAATAAAGCCACCCAGAAAACTGTGAGCAACTGCTATAGATCAAACTCATGGTCCCAGTATTCTTGATCTGTCTGATTGACCTCAAAGGAC
>CM037783.1:5091840-5141840 GCA_021229015.1 Solen grandis
CGGCCTGTAACACCTACGATTTTGAGGTAATAGAGTCAAAGGTCAAGGTCACAATGACACTTAGGTCATTTGAGCAGAAAGCCCTATTGTTTGTTCGGGACAAACGAAATCTAGCTATTATTCTTCTTCTTATCATTATTCTTTTTTTCTTCCTCTTATATTTGTGTTAATTTCGAGGTGTTGCCAATGGTCCAGAACAATGAGCTTCCGAATGCAATGAATTTCATATTAATATGACGTCATATAACGTCAGATTTGACGTCAGGTGAAAAAGTTTGTATGCGGTCTACAGCCATTATTTCTGGACCGATTTTCATCAAAATTTCACAGAATGTCTATGTTAGGCTCTAGTTGTGTATCCCGGTGTTCGTTTTTCAAAATTCGAAAAGGCAAATGTTTTATGGTGAATCCAAGATTCGAACCATTGACGTCAAATTTCAAATGATATTTGGACTAAATATTAGTCTCCAGATCTTCTATACATTCTAAAAAGATGAACGGCATATGACGTCATATGACGTCATAATGCTAATAAAACTTTCGTATTAAAACTTAACGGTTTTTAAGCCCTGTAGGCTTTATTTTTTGTATGATTTGCTTGAAATTTTGACTGAAGATGCAGTATAAGATTCTATGGAGCCATGTCACTTTCGTTTCCGGAATGTCCCAAAGGTCAAGGTCACATATCAATTATCGGGTTTTTCTTCGGCCTAAAATATCTCAAAAACGGTTAATATTCTATCGAGACACTGTGCGTATTTGTAGTGTTTAGAAAGACCTTTCAGATGATATTTAGTTTTTGATGATCGGGGTTGAATCGGTTGAGTTATGGCGGAAAAACGAAAATTTGGTAACCCTCAGTGTGTTTAACAGTTTATGCCTCGAAAACCTTTGATTTTTGAAAATATGATGATGAATATTTTTTGTAGAGCAATATTTGGCCGTTCTTTTGATGCTTAAAGTTTAATGATTGACCTAAGATTCATGGAGTAATGGGAAAAAAACGAAATTTGTGCAAATAGCTTTAGTGATTTTAGCAATTTTTTCGATGTTTAAGAGCTTATATCTCAATAAATATTGAAAATATTCCAATATATAAAGCGTGTAAAAAAGAAATGTAGAGAATTTTCAGACGATTATTTTGGTACCTAAAGTTTTGAAATTGGTGTAAGTATAAGGAAGTTCCATCAAAAATAAGAATTTAAACATGTAGAATTTCAGCGATTTTGCCGTTATGTAAGAGTTTAAGGTTTTATATCTTAAGAATCATTGGAAATAAGTGCACACATTTAGCAAGTGAGATGTAGAGAATTTTAAGACGATTATTTTGGTACCAAGAGTTTTGAAATTGATTAAAGTATAAGGAAGTTACATCAAAAATACGAGTTTAAACCCACTTGTAAGAATTTTCAGAAAATATCCTACTTTCGCTTTCACCTTAATTGAAGCATTTTCGGAAAATGTAAGTTTACAGATATGTATTAGTCATATAAATTGCAAAATAAACTTTTTACTAATATCATATTGATATTACTAGCTAAACAAGTGTTGACAATAATTAGTACACTACACTACACAGAGCAACCCGGTACCAAAGCAACAAACAAAATGGTCGCCCTCGTGGAAAAGGCGTGTGCAGATTTAAACTTGGCATAAACCTTAATTATAACTTGTAAAAGTGAATCAAGCTGGAAATGACATCTAAACCGCTCTGAATATCTAAATACAGACATTACAGAAATGGCATGTTTACATCGATGTGACACGGAGAGAGTATGATCCTGGCGTAATGCATTATTTTGGCTATTTGAGCTGGCAAATAAGTCAGTCAACTGTCAAAATGTATGTGGTTTGTCAGAGAACGCTGCAAAATGATCCATAGAGCCAACTCAATGTAAGTAAAATTAGTAATGCCTTGGCATTACATTATTGTCTTTTTCAAAACCTGAATGCACTAATTATTATATGCCTGTGGTAAAATTCTTTTTTAAATTTATTTATTTTTGTTAATCAAAAAATAGGATAAAAATGCTGACCGGATGTAGAAAAGATGGTTTGAAATAATGTTTATTTTAACCCAAAACATCATTGGTCTTTCTTTTTTTCATCTTTTAGTTTTTGTTTTTGAACATATTCTGTCGTAATGCGACGACCATCAAATTACAGGTCATCTTTTCTTAACAAATGTCCAATTATACTGTTAGTTCATTGGTGTTAAAATTTACATGAACTAAGTATACTCCAAATTGTAACGAAACAGTCAAATCTCTATTGAAATACAGCTCCGTTAAGAATATATAATAGAGAAGGATTTCAATCATTAAAACAGGATGACCCAAATTACAGACTAACAGACGTTGCGACAATAAAATACATATTTTTGCTCTGGGAAGTAAATCAGTTGTTTTATTTTCTTTATTTACTTGCTACCTTTCGCGTTTGACATACATGTGATCATTCCGGGGCCAATTAATTAGGGCTTTCTGCCTCAAGCAGAAAGACCTTTTGGGTTTGTTATGTTTTTTCTTATTAGGACTTTCTGCCTACTGGCAGAAAGTCCTATTGGGTTTGTACTGTTTTTTATTAGGACTTTCTGCCCTTTCGGCAGAAAGTCATATTGGGTTTGTTCTGTTTTTTATTAGGACTTTCTGCCTACAGGCTTTTTTTGGGTTAAAATAAACAGGCAGAAAGTCATATTGGGTTTGTACTGTTTTTTTATTCTTCTCTTCTTAGGTTTTCACCTCTGCAGGGCGAAAACCTATTGTTCTTCTTCTGTTGATTTGGTTTTTTTTTAGGTTTTCGCCTCTGCTGGGCGAAAACCTATTGTTCTTCTTCTGTTGATTTGTTTTTTTTTTTGTTGTTTTTTTATTATTTTTCCAATTCCACCCATTTTTGTGTCCAGCCTAGCGGCCATATGAGAAAAGCTACAGCTATGAAATTTTGGGCATGGAGTCATCTTTATCTGAACATGTGCCTAATTGGTCAAACTTTTCACTTTTCTTTCTGATTTAGCCACTAGGGGGCGCAATGCATGTAATCACTGTTTTGCTAATAACTCAAAAATTTGAAACCTGATTTAGATGCGGTTTTTAACATAATGTTCCTTGTTGACAGCCCAATCAAATATGATGGATATCTTATCATCGAGTACTGGAAAAAAATTGTTCTAGGAGAGGTTGAATGTTCGAACCCTGGAAAAAAGTGGAATAATGAGGGTAGGTCTACGAAAAACCTACCCACTTTTGTTAGAGATCAGATAGAATAATTCTGTTTGCTGCATACGATTTGCAAGACATATACGCACAAAATATATGGGGTGGCGAATTATGGAAATGCGTGGTTTGTCCTCTAGAAACGGTCAAACTTCACTAAATTTTAGGAAAAATTAAAATTTCAAAAACATGTTTTTGTTGCTCCTGACTTTATTTTCTGTTCATTCTTCATGAAAGTTTCACACGATATGTATTGTTATGTTTGAAAGGGCCTCACAATTCAAAACATAAAAAAGAATTGAAAAGGTCAAGGTCATATTACGATTATTGTGTTTTTATTCGGCCACAAATAGCTCCAAAACTAAAAATATTTCATTGAGAGTATATGAACAAAAGTTTTAGTTCTTAAAGAGCTCTTTCCAGTGATGTTTAGTTTTTGAAGATCGGACTTGATTTGGTCATTATACGGCAGTCCAAAGTTTGATCCTTTCTTGGAATAATTGTAAATCAGGTTTTATGCTTCAAATTCTGATACACAAGAATAAAAAGTTTGACTTGTGCGACTAGTATACTTGATTGAACTATTTGCTGCTTTGCTAGGTACCAAACAGTAAAATTTTAATCAATTTTCTTTTTCATTTTGCCGCTAGGGGGCGCTTTTCTTGAAATCATTATTTTCCTTATAACTCAAAAAGTTGAAGCCTGATCCAAATGCGGTTAATTGAATTATGTTCCTTGTTGATAGCCTAATAAAATATGATAGTTTCTAGGTATGAGTGGCTGAAACATTTTGAGCTAGTAACGGAAGGTTGAAAGTTCGAATCTCGTAAAAAAAACTGCAAATGAGGGTAGATCTACGAAAAACCTATCCATTTTTGTTAGAAATCAGATAGAAGAATTCTGTTTGCTGCAAATGATTTGCAAGACATATACGTACAAAATATATGGGGTGGCGAATTTAAGAAATGCATGGTTTGTCCTCTAGAAAAAGGTCAAACTTCACTAAATTTTAGGAAAAATTTCAAAAACATGTTTTTTTGTCGCTCCTGACTTTATTTTCTGTTCATTCTTCATGAAATTTTCACAAGTTATGTATTGTTATGTTTGAAACTGCCTCATAAATAAAAAGTTAAAAAACATTGAAAAGGTCAAGGTCATATTACGATAATTGTGTTTTTATTCGGCCCCAAAGTGCTCCAAATCTAAAAATATTTCATTGAGAGTATATGAACAAAAGTTTTAGTTCTAAATAGTTCTTTCGTATAATGTTTAGTTTTTGAAGATCGGACTTGATCTTTTCATTTTACGGCAATCCAAAGTTCGATCCTTTTTTGGAATAATTGTCATTCAGTTTTTATGCTTAAAATTGTGATATATAAGAAAAAGAATGTTCGATTAGTGCGACTTATATACTTGTTTGAACTATTTGCTGCATTTCTAGGTACCTAATTGTAAAATTTTTTAACAATTTTTTTTCTCATTTTGCCGCTAGAGGGCGCTTTGCTTAAAACCACTCTTTTGCCTATAACTCAAAACGTTAAAGTCTAATTGAAATGCGGTTTTCAGCATTTTGTTCCTTGTTGACAGCACCACAGAATGTGATGTAATGTGATGATAGGGTATGGGGAAATATTTGCGTTAGAGGAGTTTGAATGTTCTAACATTAAAAAAAAACAACAAAAAAAAAAACAAAAAAAAAAACTGTGCAAATGAGAGTAGGTCTTCAAAAAACCTTTGCGTTCTGTTTCATATTAAAAATTGTGGCTGAGTTGAAATAAAGTGTTGAAGTTGATTAGGTTAAAAGCGAAAACCAAGATACCGCTTGCGGTTCTAGTTAGGACTTTCTGCCTACAGGCAGAAAGTCATATTGGGTTTGTACTGTTTTTTTATTATTCTTCTTCTTATTATTAGGGCTTTCTGCCTCAAGTAGAAAGACCTATTGGGTTTGTTATGTTTTTTATTATTATTATTCTACTTTTTTCTTCCTTTTGGGGTTCAAATTAAAACAGGTTACCGACAAGGCAGCTGCATGAAATTTTAACAGTATGCACAGTGACTTTGGCGCTTTTGATTGCAGCAATTATTTTCTTCATGTGATGTCTCGTGACGTCAGGGTTGAAAAAAGCTACCAAAGCTTGTACGCGCTCTACAGCTGTCATTTCTTGACCAATTGACTTGATTTTTTCACAGAATGTATGGATTGCGACTTAGTTGTGCAAGATTATATACATTTTGCAACATTCAAAAAGACCAAGGATCTATGGCTGAACCAAGTTTCGAACTTTGGACCTGAAAATGTATTTAAGTATTACGAAGCTTTCAGATAAGCTAGAAACTTAAAATTTGGACAAACCATGTGTCTTATCAATTTCTTACAGCTCTGAAAAGACTGACGTCGTATGACGTAAAATGACGTCGTGACGCGTTAACAAACTTTTAATCCAAAATGTAGGGTTTTTAAGCCCGACATGCCTTAACTTTTGACCGATTTGCATAAAATTTTCACTGAATGTGCAACACAGCATCTCATTTTCCTTTGTCACTTCCGTTTCTGGAGAGTCGTAAAGGTCAAGGTCATATGTCAGTTAACGGTGGTTTTATTCGGCAAGGTTCATCTCAAAAACGAAAAATATCTTACATGGACACTGTGGGTAAAATCTGTAGTGCTTTGAAAGGCCTTTCAGGTGATATTTATTTTTTGAAGATCGGGGTTGAATTGGTTAAGTTATGGCAGAAAGACGAAAAGTGTACTTTTAACGAAATTGAAACGCTGTAGTTTCATGAACTTTGAGTCAAACATTATGATTTTTTCAGGATTGACACTCAGTAATGTGAAGTGATGTATACTGCAAGGATTATTTGTTTGGTCACGTGATTGTGACATCATGAATATTAAAGCATGAATTATTTAAAAAATTATATAAAATCAGCAAGTTGATGTATGAAGTCTAAATTTGCAGGAATGACGTGTCGTGAAAGTTTCAAGTGATTACGTCATCAAACATGGCAGAAATGTTTCTCGAATAAGAGCTTGTATATGGAAGTCTAGCAATTTGAAGTTAAAAAAAGGAAAGTGTTTTTTATTAGACCCTTTTTTCTGTGCTGTTTATTTTTTTTTCCTTCCAAAAGAGGTTCTTATTTCAATAGGTTGCTGGCGGTCTAGAATCACGAAAGAATTAGAGCCCGTATCTGACGCGATGAAATTTTAGAATCTATGAATTTTACATTCCGATGACGTCACATGACGTCAAGTTTGACATTTACTACAAAAGTTTTTTTCGTACTCTACAGCCTTCATTTCTCGGCGGATTTACTAGTTATTTTCACAAAATGTATATATTACGTTCTAGATGTGCATTATTATATACGTTTTCCCAGATTCAAAAAGACCAAGGTTCTGTGGTTAAACAAAGTTCCGAACTTTGGACCTTAAAATATATTTAAGTATTTTGTAGGTCCTATGTGAGCTATAAAACTTCTTTATATTCTGAGACATGCGACTTCTATTGCTAACACAGCTCTCACCCTTTCATATAAACTTTTTTTAATTAGAATATTGAATGCCGACACGCCTACTACATGTCCACTACATGGTGACCTCAATGACAACCTTGTTAATAAACAGCTTAATTACTGACATGTCCACTGCTCTTTACGCAGTCGTGCATATGGTGGTCAGACACGCCCCCACTATATAACTCTATATACCTCCAAAAAATGGCGACTTGACACGCCCCCTCTGTATAACTGTATATTCCTCCAAATAAGATGGCGACTAGACACGCCCCCTCTATATAACTGTATATTCCTCCTAAAACAAAATGACCGCGAGAATCCTACATTTACACAACTAATATCCATTTTATTCTAAGATTTTATATCGCATTTTTTTCGTTTAAACAAGTTATTAACGATAACTTAGGAGTCAGCCATTTTGAGTTACGGATTCGTTTCGAACTATCTTTCGTAAATACTCATAATCAAAGATAAACTACGTCTGAAACTTTGCGAACAAGTTTTCAAGTGGGTCGTAACAACAGTTAATTTGGTGGATCCTCAGTACACTTTAAATATACTTACAAGCTACCAGATGATTTCATAATAGACATTAATCAGTCCATCATACATTTCTTGCCCAATCTTCTCCCCCTTTTGCACCGAAAACAATAGTTTCTCACCGCAGATAAAACGCAAGTCGGTAGAGAGTGTGTAAAATGTAAACAGATATCGTAAGCGATACCATTCGAGTATTTCGCATTTATTCATAATTAGGAAACATAAGAACGTGTGTTGAATGACACAGGTGACTGCCTCCGCCATTTGTAATGAATTTTCATCTACACCCACAGCATGTGCTTTCTAGGTAATATACTGTGTACATTACCGGCAACCAAATTCTCATATCTATGGTGGCTGATTTCTGCCATTTCGTGTTGTCGTGTCTTCGCCCCGAAAGGCGAAATAACGAAAACATGCCATATTGTCGTTATTTCGCCTGTCGCCTTTCGGGGCGGAGGCACGACAACACGAAACATGTCAGGCGAAATAACGAAATTTTAACAGGCGAAAGGACGAAAAGTTTCGCCTTTGAATGTTTCGTGTCCGCGGGTCGAAACCTTTCGTGTTGGCGCCCTTTGTTTGTCGTGTCTTCGTGTCTTTGCCCCGAAACGCGAAAGGCGAAATAACGACAATGTTGCAGATTTCGTGTTGTCGTCCTTTCGCCTTGAAAGGCGAAAGTCGAAATAACGAAAATGACAACGCTTCGGGTTTCGCCTTCCGGTAGATATACGCAGAACGTTTACACATATGCATACTTGCTGTAAATATCAACAATGCCAGGTGAAGATAGCTTTATTTCACTGCAGCAGAATATATACGCCGATAATATCCTTTTGAGTAATAAAATTGATGTTTTAATACACATTATATGTAGATGCTTACGTATAAGTATAAATTTATGTTAGCGCATGTCTACCGGAAGGCGAAACCCGAAACGTAGTCATTTTCGTTATTTCGACTTTCGCCTTTCGAGGCGAAAGGACGACAACACGAAATCTGCAACATTGTCGTTATTTCGCCTTTCGCGTTTCGGGGCAAAGACACGAAGACACGACAAACAAAGGGCGCCAACACGAAAGGTTTCGACCCGCGGACACGAAACATTCAAAGGCGAAACTTTTCGTCCTTTCGCCTGTTAAAATTTCGTTATTTCGCCTGACATGTTTCGTGTTGTCGTGTCTTCGCCCCGAAAGGCGACAGGCGAAATAAGGACAATATGGCATGTTTTAGTTATTTAGCCTTTCGCCTTTCGGGCGAAGACACGACAACACGAAATGGCAGAAATCAGCCACCATACATATCAGCTGAATGAACTGATTGTAGTCGGGGTTCAGAAACAACAGTCCATAGTTAGATGTCGTCCATTTATTGGATGCACCAATGTAGTGCACACATAATAAAAACCTAGAACATAAATGACAAATATTATAATACAAATAAAACTTATGGACATATTAAACAGTTCACAATTACGACATTATTACAATTCAGCGCATACCAAGCGAGTAACTCAAATTAAACATATTCAGCAATGATATTGTATAAAAGTCTTACCAGACGCGTCTACTGCCAAAATATAAGTATAAATGCAATGTCCAAAGGTAAGGACAATTTTAATACAACAAACAAACAATATAAAGTTAATCTCTTATATTGATGACCAATTAAGCAGTTTCCGATGGAACTAGCGTCCCGCTCGGCGATCCGAAAATAAAATAAATGTTAGAAGGAAATTATATATAGGTAAAATTATTCGCGCCAAATCTTGTTATGGTGAGAAAAGGGCTGGGCTGACCAATCAAATAGAAAATCATTCATTCACGTCATAACAACTTGTTTTCACTCACGCACTCATGATTTTCTCTCACCACGGGACTATACGTAACACTGAGCACGAGACCTTTAACACAACGTGTCACGAAACAAAGGGACAAGAGAACTAACAAAACAGATACGAATGACACGCACGAACATTTGTTAAAACGCAATTTACATACATAAATTATCTTGAGTCAAGCTCAAACTTGACCATGCTACATGATGTTTAGTACAAAATAGAAAGATTTATTTTTCTGTAAAGCTGTCTGATATTGCAAAATACAGTAAAAGGTATATTGGCATGTAGCATGTTACGTTTTCCACATTAGATCTAAGCTTTCAAAAAAAGAGCACAAAAAAAGAAAAGCCGACCGACCGACCCATTTTTTCACAGCCTGTTACCAGAAACAAGGCATTTTTTTTACGCCTGATTTACAGAATTAACAGCATGATATCACCGGAGGGATGACGTCCAGTTAGTACCATATACTGCTGAGTTGTGTAAATATGAACATGTGTGAAGTGTAATGTTGTATTACTTTTTAATATATTGTACATGTATTGTAACCACGTCATTGTTCTTTGTATTCATATGATATAAATCACCAATTGGATCTAGAGAAACTGCTATGAAATGAATTATGTAAGTTCAGCAGTGAAATCACATAAGTCTCAGATATTGTATTTTGTTTATTTCGGGTGGAAACCGTCATTGTTGTGGTATCCTGAAATATTTGTTGTACAGTAATCAGAATAATACGAAATGAACTTAATTATGTAATATTAAATACATCAGACGACTCAAGTATACTTATTTTAATATGTATTGAGCTGAGTCCCGGTAGCTGGTAACAATAATGCTCTACCATACTTGGTAAATTAAAAAAATGATCCCTTGATAAATGAGACCCCTATATACTCTCAATATCAAATTCTTCTTCTATCAAACAAGAAAGTAAGAATTCTTTGGTCATAAATGTGTCCTACCGTCATGCTAGTTTTCTTTTCTCTTGTTTCGTGGTCAAATATATTAAAGACAAGGTGAGATGCGGGGGTATTAATTATCTAAAGTGATAGTTCTAGTTATCGTCAGTCCTTGACCTAGCGTTTGGCGCACGTTTGCAAAACAAAATTATCCCATAACCTGAATGATCTATACTTGTAAGGGTTTAGTCAAGTCTTTAAAGCCATGCAGTGTTATTTATAGACATTACCTTGACATGCCGTTAACTTATGCAAACGCTTTCAAAACAGAAATCTCATATTACAGAATGATAAATACTTAAACTTGTAAGGGTAATTTTCAATGTGTCTCAATGCTGCAATACCTGTCCAAAATAGGTTGAAATATTCAGGAATTGTTAAGTTAATATAACCAACACAATTTGATTTCATGCTCATGTACACTTCCAGTGCAGTTCAAATTATATATCTTAGGGTAACGTCTTAATTGATTATGGATAAATGAATATTACACGCATGATAGTAATGACCCAATCTTACAATAAAACAAATCTTTCGTAATAGTTCTTCTGTAAAAACTTCGCTGTAGTGGTTAATGGCTATAGTGATGCTGCTTCAGATTAAGCTACTAGTTTTATCAAATTATTTTAAAAAAATCTGGTAAAATTAAATCCTAGTTGTACTGTCAGTTCACTTTAGAATACATGCCACTTACAATTTTACTTTTTAGTCATTTAATTTAACAATAGTTATATATCAATGCATGTCATACTGACATTCGTTGGTATGTGTCCTTGCTTGCCGCAATTCATTCGAATAAGGATTATATATCAGTGCATGTCATACTGACATTCGTTGGTACAAACACATTCTGTAACTAGACTCCTTTTGTTCTGAACAAAAGAAAGGACTTTCTGTACTTCAAACCATGTCAAAATCGATAATTTCCATTTACTATTCTGACATACACCATCTTAAAAAAATCTGTCCCGAATTGACGGTTGTAGAGTGCAAACTTATATAAATAGCAGATAAAAATCTGTGTTTTCAGATGAAATAATTTAAAATTTAAAGTCAATTCATTCAAAAGGGAATCGGTGGCTTTGTTTTCATCTACAGTTTCATAATGCTAGCTTTTCGAGAACCATCTTTAAAATAACTACAATAATACCATAACTTAGTGTTATGCAAGGGAACAAAGTATCACTAGTCCTCTTTACAGGCAATGAGGCCATGATGGCCCTGAATCGCTCACCTGGTATCAGTAGGTAAAATCAAGTGACCCCTGGGTAAGAGCCAATTTTGATCCCATGGTCATGATTTGAACAAACTTGGTAGAGGTCTATTAGCCCATGTAACAAACCAAATATCTAAACTCCAGGCCTTGTGATTTCTGAGAAGAAAATATTTCAAGTTTTTCCTATATTAGCCTATGTTAACTCAAGTGACCCCTGGGACGGGGCCAATTTTGACCCCAGGGTTATGATTTCAACAAATTGGGTATAGATCCACTACACAATGCTGCTTACCAAATATCTAAACTCCAGGCCTTGTGGTTTCTGATAAGAAGATTTTTCAAGTTTTTCCTATATTAGTCTATGTTAAATGAAGTGACCCCTGCGTTGGGGCCAATTTTGACCCCAGGTTCATGATTTGAACAGACTTGGTAGAGATCTACTAGACTAAAAATTAGGTGAACTCTATGGCGGGGCCAAATTTGACCCCAGGGCCATGATTTGAACAAACTTGGTAGTGATCTACAAGACAATGCTGCACACAAAATATCTTAACTCCAGGCCTTGTGGTTTCTGAGAAGAAGATTTTTCAAGTTTTTCCTATATTAGCCTATGTTAAATCAAGTGACCCTGGGGCTAGACCAATTTTGACCCCAGGGTCATGATTTGAAAAAAAGTAGTTCAAAAAGAGATTATTTCATTTTTCTTTATTTCCGTTGCCATGGCAAGCAGATTTCTACATGGAAAAGTTTATTTTAGCAACTTTTGTGAAGGTTCGCCCAAGGATCATCCTTGCCAAGTTAATCAAATTCTGTCCATCGGTTTTAGAGGAGATGTCGTTTAAAGTTTTTAACTATGTACACATAAGGCAAATAAGCCCCGCCCCTGGCGGCCATGTTTTCTTACGGATCGGAATAATTTTAGCAATCTTGGTAGATAGTTACGCAAGGAACATCTGTACCAAAACATTTTGAAATCTGGCCAGTAGTTTTTCATAATAGTTTTCTTTCCTTTGCCATGGCAACCAGAGTTCTACATGGATCAAGTTTATTTTAGCATCATTTGTGAAGGTTCACTCAAGGATCATCCTGTCTAAAGTTTAAATTTGCACCAATGTCGTAGTCCAAGATGTGCAAAATGTCCTGAAAATTTCAAGTGATTACGTCATCAAACATAGCAGATATTCATGTTTTTCGGATTAGGGCTTGTATACTGAAATCTAGCAATTTGAAGTAAAAACAGAAAGCGGATATTAGGTTGGTTATCCGGACGTTCCTACGCAGGAAAGAGTACCCGTGTTGAAAGGTGAATTGCAAATGCGTATTTAAGAGGATGAGGTGCATTTTAGGATGCAATGGTGTACACCAAGACCGATAAGCATATTGCCTTTGTTATTACGGCTTTCTCCAAACTTTTATTAGGGCTTTCTGCCTCAAGCAGAAAGTCCTATTGGGTTTGTTCTGTTTTTTAGGACTTTCTGCCTAAAGCAGAAAGTCCTATTGGGTTTGTACTGTTTATTATTAGGACTTTCTGCTATAGCTAAATAGAGTCCCTTTCGATCTGCATTGTTTCAACTATTAGTGACGTCATATGACGTCATAGCTGAAAACTATACAAAAGTTTGTTCGCGGTCTACAGCCATTGGTTATGAATATCAGTTGTGCATCCCGGTGTCCGTTTTTCAAAATTCGAAAAGACCAAGGTTCTATAGCGAATCCAAGATTCGAACCAAGGTCGCAAATTTTCAAATGCTTATAAAATCGGTCGTATTTGAGATAGAACATTGATAT
Source organism: Solen grandis (assembly GCA_021229015.1). NCBI lineage: Eukaryota > Metazoa > Mollusca > Bivalvia > Adapedonta > Solenidae > Solen > Solen grandis. Next base: position 5,104,918 of record CM037783.1, read on the forward strand.
TTTGTCAGTTTGTAGGTCTCTGGATGCCTGAACGATTTTGTAAAAATGAACGTCATGTGACGTCACATGACGTCATTACATGAAAATCTATTTCTTATATTTACAAGATAATTTCTATATATTCAAAAGGTCCATGGAAATGAAAATAATATGACTTTTGTTTCAAACGAAGTTTATTTGAATTCTACAGTTTTCATATGCCTATGACGTCATATGACGTCACACTTGACATATGCTACAAAAGTTTGTACGCGGTCTACAGCCATTATTTCTGGACCGATTTTCATCAAAATTTCACAGAATGTGTATGTTAGGCTCTAGTTGTGCATCCCTGTGTCCGTTTTTCAAAATTCGAAAAATCCATGGTTCTATAGCGAATCCAAGATTCGAACCAAGGTCGTAAATTTTAAAATGCTTATAAAATATGTCCTATTTAAGATAGAAAGTTGATATTTAGTCAGTATATAGGTCTCTAGAAGTTTTAAACATTTTGTGAAAATGTCATATGACGTCACGTGACGTCATTATATTATAATGTATTTCTAATATTAACAAGAATATTTCTATATGTTGAAATTGTCGAAGGGCAATGAAAATTTAATGACACATGCTTCAAAGGCGGAAATTTTGATTTCTATGATTTTCATATGCCTATGACGTCATATGACGTCACACTTGAAATATGCAACAAAAGTTTGTACGCGGTCTACAGCCATTGTTTATGAACCGATTTTCATCAAATTTTCACAGAATGTGTATATTAAGTTCTAGTTGTGCATCTCGGTGTCCGTTTTACAAAATTCGAAAAGTCCATGGTTCTATGGCGAATTCAAGATTCGAACCAAGGTCGTAAATTTTTAAATGCTTATAAAATCGGATTTATTTGAGATAGAAAAGTGATATTTGGTCAGTATATAGGTCTCTGGGAGTCTTAAACATTTTGTGAAAATAAACGTCACATGACGTCACTTGACGTCATTATATGATAATGTATTTCTAATTAATTGTCGAAGGGCAATGAAAATTTAATGACAAATAATTCAGACGCTGAAATTTCGATTTCAATGATTTTCAGAAGCCTATGACGTCATATGACGTCACATTTGAAATTGACTACGAAAGTTTGTACACGGTCCAGAGCCATTATTAATGGGCCGATTTTTATCAAATTTTCACAGAATGTGTATATTACGTTTTTATTGTGTATACCGGTGTCCGTTTTTCAAAATTCGAAAAGTCCAAGCATCTATGGCGGATCCAAGATTCGAACCAAGGACGTAAATTTTTAAATGCTTATAAAAACTGTCCTATTTGAGATAGAAAGTTGAAATTTTGTCAGTTAGTAGGTCTCTGGGTGTCTCATAATTATGTGAAAATAAACGTCATATTACGTCACGTGACGTCATTTTTTTATTATTATTATTCTTTTCTTCTTCCTAACTAAACGCTTATTTTAATATGTTGCAATAGTCCTAGGACCATGAAATTTTTATGGGTTATTAGTCACGTGAGGAAATTTTGATTTCAATGATTGTCAGCAGCCTATGACGTCACATGACGTCACAGCTAAAAATAGTGAATAATGGTGTTTGCGCTCTACAGCCGTCATTTATAGTCGGATTTTCTTCAAATTTTCACAGATGGTACATATTGAAACTAAGTTGTGCATATCCTGTCAGCTAACCGAATTTCCGAAAGACCGAAGTTCTGTGGCTAAAATTAGATTCGAACATAGGACCGAAAATTTCATTTTAGGATTAAAGAGCTTTAGGATGAGATAGAAATTTGAAACTTACACAGTTTGCAGTTCTGCAGAATTTCTAAATAAATTTTGAGTCGTGACGTCATATGACGTCATGTGACGTCATAAGCATACTTCTTAATTTTCATTTTAGGGCAATGATTTCGACATGATGCCAGTTGTTCAGAATAATGAAAATTTCAGAGTTATGAAAGTAAAGTATGCGCTTTTGAACAAAAGCATCTTCAGCACCCTATTATGTCACGTGACGTCAGAGCTAAAAATAGTGAAAAATGGTTTTCGCGCTCTACAGCCGCCATCTATGATCAGATTTTCTTCAAATTTATACAGATGGTACATCTTGAAACTTAGGTGTGAATATTTTGTCAGCTAACCATAATTCCGAAAAACCGAAGTATTGTGGCTGAAGTAAGATTCGAACATAGAACCAAAAATTTCATTTTAGGGTTTAAGAACTTCGGGATGAGATAGAAAGTTGAAACTTACACAGTTTACAGTTCTGCATAATTTCTTAATATATTTTGAGTCGTGACGTCATATGATGTCATAAGCATACTACTACTACTACTACTACTTATTTTTTTTCTTCGTAACTAAACGCTTATATTTCGCGGAATATAATGTCAATTGTTCAGCATGAACATGAATTAGTACCAGAGGTGAGTCATTACATGAAACTTCTATCGCCTGCTTTTTGCATTAACACAGGTTGCAGAAAGTCCTATCATTCGTTTAGACGAATGACATCTAGTTAGGACTTTCTGCCTAAAGCAGAAAGTCCTATTGGGTTTGTTCTGTTTTTATTTTATTTATTATTATTAGGACTTTCTGCTAAGCAGAAAGTATATGTTTTTTTATTCTTCTTCTGCTTCTTCTTCTTCTTCTTATTCTTTTTTTCTTCCTCTTATATTTGTGTTAATTTCGAGGTGTTGCCATTGACTCAGAACAATGAAAATTTTATGGCATATATTTCAAACCATGAGCTTTCGGATGCAATGAATTGTATATTCATATGACGTCATATAACGTCAGATTTGACGTCAGGTGAAAAAGTTTGTACGCGGTCTACAGCCATTATTTCTGGATCGATTTTCATCAAAATTTCACAGAATGTGTATGTTAGGCTCTAGTTGTGCATCCCGGTGTCCGTTTTTCCAAATTCGAAAAGGCAAATGTTTTATGGCGTATAAAATCGCTTCCAGAAAAGCTAGAAAGCTGAGATTTAGGCTGAATATTAGTTTCCAGATCTTCTATACATTCTGAAAAGATGAACGCGATATGACGTCACATGACGTCATAATGCTCTTAAAACTTTCGTATTAAAACTTAACGGTTTTTAAGCCCTGTAGGCTTTATTTTTTGCATGATTTACTTGAAATTTTGTCTGAAGATGCAGTATTAGAATCTATAGAGCCATGTCACTTCCGTTTCCGGAAAATCCCAAAGGTCAAGGTCATATATCAATTATCGGGTTTTTCTTCGGCCTTAAATATCTCAAAAACGGTAAATATTCTATCGAGACACTATGCGTATAATTTGTAGTGCTTTGAAAGACCTTTCAGATTATATTTAGTTTTTGATGATCGGGGTTGAATCGGTTGAGGTATGGCGGAAAAAACAAAATTCGGTAACCCTCAGTGTGTTTAACAGTTTATATCTCGAAATTCTTTGATTTTTGAAAATATGATGATGAATATTATTTGTAGAGCAATGTTTGGCCGTTCTTTTGATGCTTAAAGTTTAATGATTGACCTAAGATTCATGGAGTAATAGGGAAAAAACGAAATTCGTGCATATAGCTTTGGTGATTTTTTCATTTTTCAAGAGGTTTAAGAGCTTGTATCTCAAAAAGTATTAAAAATATTCCTATAGATAAAGTAGGTGAAATGTAGAGAATTTTAAGACGATTATTTTGGTACCTAAAGTTTTGAAATTGATCAAAGTATAAGGAAGTAACATCAAAAATAAAAATTTAAACATATAGAATTTCAGCGATTTTGCCGTCATGTCAGAATTTTACGACTTATATCTTAAGAATCATTAGAAATAAGTTTTACATTAAGCAAGTGAGATGTAGAGAATTTTAAGACGATTATTTTGGCACCTAGAGTTTTGAAATTGATCAAGAAATAAGGAAGTTACATAAAAAATAAGAATATAAAGCCATTTGTAAGAATTTTCATAAAATATCCTACTTAAGCTTTCACCTTAATTGAAGCATTTTCGGAAAATGTAAGTTTACAGATATGTATTAGTCATATAAATTGAAAAAAAAAACTTTTTACTTATATCATATTGATATTACTAGCTAAACAGGTGTACCGTTCCCGGTGGCCGAGTGTTTAGAGCGTCCGCCTCGAGAGCGGGAGGTCGTGGGTTCGATACCAAAGTCGTAAAAAATGGTACTGTTATAGCTCCCTTGCTTGACACTTAGCATATAAGGGTAGTTGCAGGACTGGTTGGCCCGGTATCAGGATAATGTGACTGGGTGTGATATCATGCCACATGTCTACGACGTGATACTGCAGTGTGGCAGCACTATAACTGCATTAAGTAGACATCGTCTCCAAATGACTGAAATACTGTCGGTGGGACGTTAAACCGAACAAACAAACAAACAAATTAAACAAGTGTTGACAATGATTTAATGTTTTGTCAAATCATTTTATTTACGTTACTTATGAATATCAGTTGCAGCATTGTGTTACCCATAATCCTTTGAGCGTTTTGACACATGTCATTTAGACCGTTGTTGAAACATTGCAATTTCCCGACTTTATTGTTGCATCTATCGATAAATGTTGTACAAGCTATATTCCAAATTTATGATAAATGATAACCTATGTGAAAATATATGTTATAGTACAATGTAATTTAATTGCCAGCTTGAGATACCATGAGCGTGTATAAGTGTAGACGTTTTAAACAAAATGATCAACACATGTCATCCGTTCAAGACGCTGCAAGCTAATTTGTCTGTAATGCGGCGTTCACACAGTGTCGATTATGGCTCCCGTTTGAGATCAGACAGCGCTACGACACGAAAAGCGAAAAAGTCGGATTACTATCCTCAATGTCCTATCATTGTCTGAACGCAGTCGTATATGTTCGTAACAGAGTCCTACGGATCGGGAATGGTCCGGAGAGGTCGGCCAAGCACTCCTGACAGTTAGGTGCGTCCCGTAACATTCGGGAAACTCAGCCGATTTTGTCTAGTCGGATTACAATCGTGACTATGTCGTGACAAATTCTGCTGTATCGGATCAGAATCGGATTGAGAACGGATAATCGGGACGAATTCTGCTGGAAACCGCTGGATCGGGACGCCTCCTGAACAATATCTGATTGTTGTCGTGATTAAATAAATGTTTTTTTACAAATTTTAATAAAAGTTTGAATTTCCAGCCACGAATCACAGGATCTTGATCAGACTTTTGACACATTTTAATCGGGAATGGTCCTATCAAGGACGGCAGTAAAAATCCTGAATGTGTGACCTAGGCCACAGGGACTTGCTCCCATACACACACCACACACACACACACACACACTGTACATACACTATCAATAAGGGTGGACATCTTTTCAGGGGTCGACTCGCTTCAACTCCGTTTTTTCAAATCATTCAAATAAATCTATGAAGTTAACATACGGAATCACTCAAATATGTATTTCTCTATCGAAATATACAAAATTGTCGTGAAAATAATCCTCCTTTGAATGTTTATTTGTTTGAAATATATGCGAATCCGAGAAAAGGACAACAACCTGGACCAGCAGCGCAGTACATTTAGGGATGATTCGGATTTTTACGCTGCGAAATTGGTCAGCGATATTGCGATTATTTTCCCGCAATCTGTCAAACCGTTAAATTTAAATTATTAAAGGGCTGACTATTCGGGCGTTGAAAGAAAAAAAAAAAACCAGGCAGTATGGAGAAATCAGCTGTTTCTTGGTAATTTTCTTGTTGCAAAATAAATTATTTAAAGACTTAGATATAAATTCACTTGTCTGTGAGTGTGTGTTTTTAAATTGAAATAAATATCACAGGGATTTGAAGTTCAGTAATTTAAAATAAAATTCTGAAAATAATAGTACTCCATACATACAAAACATATTTTTTCTTATATATACGGAATACTAAATTCTACTGAACTTCAAATCCCTGTTACTTGTTTATTTTTGGAATATGGCTTATTTCAAAAAGTTCATGCATGAGAAGTCCATACGAAAAAAAAAAAAGAGTAAAAGGTAGGGAATTTAATATATATTCTTTCTAACAGAATTAATCTTTATATTTTTCAATGTTAGCAGAAAGTCCTATCATTCGTATCAACGAATGAAATCTAGTTATTATTATTATTATTCTTTTCTTCCTCAAGGATTTTCATATGTTGCCATCGTCCTAGGAGAATGAAATTTCGATGGCATATTATTCATATGCGTAATTAAAAAATTCTATAATTTTCAAATGCCTATGACGTCATTATGACGTCACACTTGGCAATTTGCTACAAAAGTTTGTACGCGGTCCAGAGCAATAATTAATAAACCGATTTTTATCAAATTTTCACAGAATGTGTATATTAAGTTCTAGTTGTGCATCTCGGTGTCCGTTTTTCAAAATTCGAAAAGCCCAAGGTTCTATGGCGAATGCAAGATTCAAACCAAGGACGTCAAATTGATAAATGCTCATAAAATCGTCCCTAAATGAGACAGAAGGTTGATATTTTGTCAGTATATAGATCTCCGATAGATTTAAATATTTTGTGAAAATGGACGTCTTGTGACGTCATATGACGTCATCAAATTTCTAATTTTTAAACACATAATTTTATATGTTAATATGGTCCAAGGACAATGAAATTTTGACGTCATATTCTCCAAGAGATGTTATTTTGATTTCTATGATTTTCATATCTCTAAGACGTCATATGACGTCACACGTGAAATAAGCTACAAAAGTTTGTACGCGGTCCAGAGCCATTATTAATGAACCGATTTTCATCAAATTTTCACAGAATGTGTATATTAAGTTCTAGTTGTGTATCCCGGTGTCCGTTTTTCAAAATTCGAAAAGTCTATGGTTCTATAGCGAATCCAAGATTCGAACCAAGGTCGTAAATTTTTTAAATGCTTATAAAATCTGTCCTATTTAAGATAGAAAGTTGATATATAGTCAGTATATAGGTCTCTAGAAGTTTTAAACATTTTGTGAAAATAAATGTCATATGACGTCACGTGACGTCATTATATGATAATGTATTTTTAATATTAACAAGAGTATTTCTATATATTGAAATTATCGGAGGACAATGAAAATTAAATGATTCAGATGCTGAAATTTCGATTTCAATGATTTTCAGAAGCCTATGACGTCATATGACGTCACATTTGAAATTGACTACAAAAGTTTGTACACGGTCCAGAGCCATTATTAACAGGCCGATTTTCATCAAACTTTCGCAGAATGTGTATATTATGTTCTTATTGTGTATACCGGTGTCCGTTTTTCAAAATTCGAAAAGTCCAAGCATCTATGGCGGATCAAAGATTCGAACCAAGGACGTCAATTTTTAAATGCTTATAAAAACTGTCCTATTTGAGATAGAAAGTTGAAATTTTGTCGGTTAGTAGGTCTCTGGGTGTCTTAACAATTATGTGAAAATAAACGTCATATGACGTCACGTGACGTCATTTTTTATTATTATTATTATTTTCTTCTTCCTAACTAAACGCTTATTTTAATATGTTGCAATAGTCCTAGGACGATGAAATTTTTATGGGTTATTAGGCACGTGAGGAAATTTTGATGTCACCCCTACTGCATATATGTAGCCATATCTCAATAAATATCGATTTTTGTAAATATATGTATGAATAAGAATTATAGCTGAATAATTGACGTTACCAAAGATATTTAGTTTATTAAAATTGGTTTACGCAATACAAAGTTATAAGCAAAAAAACTAAATGAAATGAAGCTAATTTTGCTGATAATATGCTGTTTTCTTGAGGTTTAACAGTCAATATCTCAGAAACGACTGAAGATAAGTTTATACATTATGCATATAAAATGTAGCATGTTTTAAGAGCTTTCTCGCAGGGGTCACCAAGCTTAAATACTTGCGCAACGACTTAAAAAAAAATAAAAAAAAAATATCAAATTGCAATTGATGGGCTATATCTTGATTTTTTGTTTTTTTGTTTTTTTTGTTTTTTGTCGAATGTTGTCTGTTTCCAAAATAAGCATTGAAGTTAATACATGTACAACGGCACAAGACAAAAATCCGTATTTGCAACACTATGTAGCTAGCGAGCAGTTTGCAAGCCTTGAAAAATTCACACGCAGCCCCACATTTTAGACCATCTAAAAACTGCATTGTTATGCTAACGATATTCATATTGCATCAGTTTGTAGGCTGGGATGTTACCTTTCAAAATATCACCATAGTTCGAAATTCCAGGAATTTATGGCAAAACTACGGAAGCCCAAACACGCCAAAATCGCTAAATACGATTAACTACGTTACAGGTGTCGAAAGGATATAGCACTATACAAATATTCAATACTTCTTCCTAATGAAGCTAAAATTAAACAAGGTTACAACTGAGCTGGAGTGATGAAATTCTATGTGTGATGAAAGTTAGAAACTTACATTTGAACATTGTTTCATTTTTCTTTCATGTCATATGACATAGTATAAATGTTGTATGTAAACTACATGTGCAAGATATGGGCGGACTTTTATTAAAATTCACAGAATGTGTTCTATTTGCGCTATTTTATATAGAAATAGAGGAGATAGAAAGTTGCAATTTGGACAGATTATCTATTATGTCATCTTCTATATATACTATATAAAGCAGATGTTGCAGAAAGTCCTATCATTCGTTTAAACGAATGACATCTAGTTAGGGCTTTCTGCTTTTCGCAGAAAGACCTATTGGGTTTGTTCTGTCTTTTATTAGGACTTTCTGCCTCGCAGAAAGTCCTATTGGGTTTGTACTGTTTTTTTATTATTAGGGCTTTCTGCCTCAAGCAGAAAGTCCTATTGGGTTTGTTCTGTTTTTTTATTATTAGGACTTTCTGCCTAAAGCAGAAAGTCCTATTGGGTTTGTACTGTTTATTCTTCTTCTTCTTATTATTAGGACTTTCTGCCTAAAGCAGAAAGTCCTATTGGGTTTGTTATGTTTATTATTATTATTATTCTTTTCTTCTTCCTAACTAAACGCTTATTTTTATATGTTGCAATAGTCCTAGGACGATGAAATTTTTATGGCTTATTAGTCACGTGAGGAAATTTTGATTTCAATGATTTTCAGCACCCTATGACGTCACATGACGTCAGAGCTAAAAATAGTGAAAAATGGTGTTCGCGCTCTACAGCCGTCATTTATGGTCGGATTTTCTTCAAATTTTCACAGATGGTACATTTTGAAACTAAGGGGTGCACATCCTGTCAGCTAACCGAAATTCCGAAAGACCGAAGTTCTGTTGCTGAATTAAGATTCGAACATAGGACCGAAAATTTCATTTTAGGATTTAAAGAGCTTCAGGATGAGAAAGAAAGTTGAAACTTACACAGTTTGCAGTTCTGCAGAATTTCTACATATAATTTGAGTCTTGACGTGATATGACGTCATGTGACGTCATAAGCATACTTTTTAATTTTTATTTTAGGGCAATGATTTCGAAATAATGCCAGTTGTTCAGAATAATGAACATTTCAGTATTATGACAGTAAAATATGCTCTTTTGAACAAAAGCATCTGCAGCACCCTATGACGTCATATGACGTCAGAGCTAAAAATAGTGAAAAATGGTGTTCACGCTCTACAGCCGCCATTTATGGTCGGATTTTCTTCAAATTTTCACAGATGGTACATCTTAAAACTAAGGTGTGCATATCCTGTCAGCTAACCGAAATTCCGAAAGACCGAAGTTCTGTCGCTTAAATAAGATTCGAACATAGGACCGAAAATTTCATTTTAGGATTAAAGAGCTTCAGGATGAGATAGAAAGTTGAAACTTACACAGTTTGCAGTTCTGCAGAATTTCTTAATATATTTTGAGTCGTGACGTCAAATGTCGTCATGTGACGTCATAAGCATACTTCTTAATTTTTATTTTAGGGCAATGATTTCGACATGATGCCAGTTGTTCAGAATAATGAACATTTCAGAGTTATGACAGTAAAGTATGCGCTTTTGAACAAAAGCATCTTCAGCACCCTATGACGTCATGTGACGTCACAGCTAAAAATAGTGAAAAATGGTTTTCGCGCTCTACAGCCGCCATTTATGGTCGGATTTTCTTCAAATTTTCACAGATGGTACACCTTGAAACTAAGGTGTGCATATCCTGCCAGCTAAACTTAATTCCGAAGTTCTGTGGCTGAAGTAAGATTCGAACATAGGACCAAAAATTTCATTTTAGGATTGAAGAGCTTCAGGATGAGATAGGAAGTTGAAACTTACACAGTTTGCAGTTCTGCAGCATTTCTACAAATATTTTGAATCGTGACGTCATAGGACGTCATAAGAATACTTCTTAATTTTAATGTGGGGCAATGATTTCGACATGATGCTAGTTGTTCAGAATAATGAAAATTTCAGAGTTATTGCAATAAAGTATGCGCTTTTGAGCAACAGCATTTTCAGCACCCTATGACTTCACGTGACGTCAGAGCTAAAAATAGTGAAAAATGGTGTTCGCGCTCTACAGCCGCAATTTATGATCAGATTTTCTTCAAATTTTTACAGATGGTACATCTTGAAACTAAGGTGTGAATATTTTGTCACCTAACCTTAATTCCGAAAAACCGAAGTATTGTTGCTGAAGTATGATTCGAACATAGGACCAAAAATTTTAGGGTTAAAGAACTTCGGGATGAGATAGAAAGTTGAAACTTACACAGTTTGCAGTTCTGCATAATTTCTTAATATATTTTATGTCGAGACGTCATATGATGTCATAAGCATACTACTTCTACTATTATTCCTAAAAAAATTTTTATTCGCTTATTTTTCGCGGAATATAATGTCATTTGTTCAGCATGAACATGAAATACTACCAGAGGTGATTCATTACATGAAACTTCTATCTCCTGCTTTTTGCATTAACACAGGTTGCAGAAAGTAATATCATTCGTTTAGACGAATGACATCTAGTTATTATTATTATTTAACGCTTATTTTTCTATGTTGCAATACTCCCAGGACGATGAAATTTTTATGACTTATTAGCCACGTGAGGAAATTTTGATTTCTATGATTTTCATATGCCTATGACGTCATATGACGTCACATTTGAAATATCCTACAAAAGTTTGTACGCGGTCTACAGCCATTGTTTGTGAACCGATTTTCATCAAATTTTCACAGATTGTGTATATTAAGTTCTAGTTGTGCATCCCGGTGTCCGTTTTTCAAAATTCGAAAAGTCCATGGTTCTATAGCGAATCCAAGATTCGAACCAAGGTCGTAAATTTTTAAATGCTTATAAAATCTGTCCTATTTAAGAAAGAAAGTTGATATTTAGTCAGTATATAGGTCTCTAGAAGTTTTAAACATTTTGTGAAAATATATGTCATATGACGTCACGTGACGTCATTATATGATAATTTATTTCTATTAACAAGAATATTTCTAAAAAAAGCTGAAATTTTGATTTCTATGATTTTCATATGCCTATGACGTCATATGACGTCACACTGGAAATATGCAACAAAAGTTTGTACGCGGTCTACAGCCATTGTTTATAAACCGATTTTCATCAAATTTTCACAGAATGTGTATATTAAGTTCTAGTTGTGCATCTCGTTGTCCGTTTTTCAAAATTCGAAAAGTCCAAGGTTCTATAGCGATTCCAAGATTCGAACCAAGGTCGTAAATTTTCAAATTCTTATAAAATCGGTCCTATTTGAGATAGAAAGATGATATTGGGTCAGTATATAGGTCTCTGGGAGTCTTAAACATTTTGTGAAAATAAATGTCATATGACGTCACGTGACGTCATTATATGATAATGAATTTCTAATTCTAACAAGATTATTTCTATATCTTGAAATTTTCGAAGGGCAATGAAAAATTAATGCCGCATGCTTCAGATGCTGTAATTTCGATTTCAAAGATTTTCAGAAGCCTATGACGTCATATGACGTCACATTTGAAATTGACTACGAAAGTTTGTACACGGTCCAGAGCCATTATTAATGGGCCGATTTTCATCAAATTTTCACAGAATGTGTATATTAAGTTCTAGTTGTGCATCTCGTTGTCCGTTTTTCAAAATGCGAAAAGTCCATGGTTCTATAGCGATTCCAAGATTCGAACCAAGGTCGTAAATTTTTAAATGCTTATAAAATCGGTCCTATTTGAGATAGAAAAGTGATATTTGGTCAGTATATAGGTCCCTAAGAGTCTTAAACATTTTGTGAAAATAAATGTCATATGACAATGAAAATTTAATGACAAATGATTCAGACACTGAAATTTCGATTTCAATAATTTTCAGAAGCCTATGACGTCATATGACGTCACATTTGAACTTGACTACGAAAGTTTGTACACGGTCCAGAGCCATTATTAATGGGCCGATTTTCATCAAATTTTCACAGAATGTGTATATTACGTTCTTATTGTGTATACCGGTGTCCGGTTTTTTCAAAATTCGAAAAGTCCAAGCATCTATGGCGGATCCAAGATTCGAACCAAGGACGTCAATTTTTAAATGCTTATAAAAACTGTCCTATTTGAGATAGAAAGTTGAAATTTTGTCAGTTAGTAGGCCTCTGGGAGTCTTAACAATTATGTGAAAATAAACGTCATATGACGTCACGTGACGTCATTTTTTATTATTATTATTCTTTTCTTCTTCCTAACTAAACGCTTATTTTAATATGTTGCAATAATCCTAGGACGATGAAATTTTTATGGGTGATTAGTCACGTGAGGAAATTTTGTTTTCAATGATTGTCAGCACCCTATGACGTCACATGACGTCACAGCTAAAAATATTGAAACATGGTGTTCGCGCTCTACAGCCGCCATTTATGGTCGGATTTTTCTTCAAATTTTCACAGATGGTACACCTTGAAACTAAGGTGTGCATATCCTGCCAGCTAACCGAAATTCCGAAAAACCGAAGTTCTGTGGCTGAAGTAAGATTCGAACATAGGACCGAAAATTTCATTTTAGCATTAAAGAGCTTCAGGATGAAATAGAAAGTTGAAACTTACACAGTTTGCAGTTCTTCAGAATTTCTTAATATATTTTGAGTCGTGACGTCATATGACGTCATGTGACGTCATAAGCATACGTCTTAATTTTCATTTAAAGGCAATGATTTCGACATGATGCCAGTTGTTCAGAATAATGAAAATTTCAGAGTTATGACAGAAATGGATGCGCTTTTGAAAAAAAGCATCTTCAGCACCCTATGACGTCATGTGACGTCAGAGCTAAAAATAGTGAAAAATGGTGTTCACGCTCTACAGCCGCCATTTATGGTCGAAGTTTCTTCAAATTCTCACAGATGGTATATCTTGAAACTAAGATGTGTATATCCTTTCAGATAACCGAAATTCCGAAAGACCGAAGTTCTGTGGCTTAAATAAGATTCGAACATAGGACCGAAAATTTCATTTTAGGATTAAAGAGCTTCAGGATGAAATAGAAAGTTACAACTTACACAGTTTGTAGTTCTGCAGAATTTCTTAATATATTTTGAGTCGTGACGTCAAATGTCGTCATGTGACGTCATAAGCATACATCTTAATTTTCATTTAAAGGAAAAGATTTCGACATGATGCCAGTTGTTCAGAATAATGAAAATTTCAGAGTTATGACAGAAATGGATGCGCTTTTGAAAAAAAGCACCATCAGCACCCTATGACGTCATGTGACGTCAGAGCTAAAATAGTGAAAAATGGTGTTCACGCTCTACAGCCGCCATTTATGGTCGAATTTTCTTCAAATTTTCACAGATGGTATATCTTGAAACTAAGATGTGTATATCCTTTCAGCTAACCGAAATTCCGAAAGACCGAAGTTCTGTGGCTTAAATAAGATTCGAACATAGGATCGAAAATTTCATTTTAGGATTAAAGAGCTTCAGAATGAGATAGAAAGTTGAAACTTACACAGTTTGCAGTTCTGCATAATTTCTTCATATATTTGGAGTAGTGACGTCAAATGTCGTCATGTGACGTCATAAGCATACTTCTTAATTTTATTTTAGGGCAATGATTTCGACATGATGCCAGTTGTTCAGAATAATGAAAATTTCAGTGTTATGACAGTAAAGTATGCGCTTTTGAACAAAAGCTTCTTCAGCACCCTATGACGTCATGTGACGTCAGAGCTAAAAATATTGAAACATGGTGTTCGCGCTCTACAGCCGCCATTTATGGTCGGATTTTCTTCAAATTTTCACAGATGGTACACCTTGAAACTAAGGTGTGCATATCCTGCCAGCTAACCGAAATTCCGAAAAACCGAAGTTCTGTGGCTGAAGTAAGATTCGAACATAGGACCAAAAATTTCATTTTAGGATTGAAGAGCTTCTGGATGAGATAGAAAGTTGAAGCTTACACAGTTTGCAGTTCTGCAGCATTTCTACAAATATTTTGAATCGTGACGTCATTGGACGTCATAAGCATACCACTTAATTTTAATTTGGGGCAATGATTTCGACATGATGCCAGTTGTTCAGAATAATGAAAATTTCAGAGTTATTGCAGTAAAGTATGCGCTTTTGAGCAACAGCATTTTCAGCACCCTATGACGTCACCTGACGTCAGAGCTAAAATAGTGAAAAATTGTATTCGCGCTCTACAGCCGCCATTTGTGATCAGATTTCCTTCAAATTTTTACAGATGGTACATCTTGAAACTAAGGTGTGAATATTTTGTCAGCAAACCTTAATTCCGAAAAACCGAAGTATTGTGGCTGAAGCAAGATTCAAACATAGGACCTTTAAACTAGAAATCAAGTTTGCAGTCATGTCCTGACGTCATATAACATCATGTTACGTCACAGACTAATGCTAAGTTCTTATCATTTGCACTAATTTCGGAATATAATGTCAATTGTTTAGCATGAACATGAAATACTACCAGAGGTGAATCATTACATGAAACATCTATTTCCTGCTTTTTGCATTAACACAGCTTGCAGAAAGTCCTATCATTCGTTTTCACGAATGACATCTAGTTCTTCTTCTTATTATTCTTTTTTTCTTCCTCTTATATTTGTGTTAATTTCGAGGTGTTGCCATTGACTCAGAACAATGAACATTTTATGGAATATATTTCAAACCATGAGCTTTCGGATGCAATGAATTTCATATTCATATGACGTCACATAACGTCAGATTTGTCGTCAGGTGAAAAAGTTTGTTCGCGGTCTACAGCCATTATTTCTGGACCGATTTTCATCAAAATTTCACAGAATGTGTATGTTAGGCTCTAGTTGTGCATCCCTGTGTCCGTTTTTAAAAATTTGAAAAGTCCATGGTTCTATAGCGAATCCAAGATTCGAACCAAGGTCGTAAATTTTTAAATGCTTATAAAATCTGTCCAATTTAAGATAGAAAGTTGATATTTAGTCAGTATATAGGTCTCTAGAAGATTTAAACATTTTATGAAAATAAATGTTATATGACGTCACGTGACGTCATTATATGATAATGTATTTCTAATATTAACAAGAATATTTCTATATGTTGAAATTGTCGAAGGGCAATGAAAATTTAATGACACATGCTTCAAAGGCTGATATTTTGATTTTTATAATTTTCATATGCCTATGACGTCATATGACGTCACACTTGAAATATGCAACAAAAGTTTGTACACGGTCTACAGCCATTGTTTATGAACCGATTTCATCAAATTTTCACAGAATGTGAATATTAAGTTCTAGTTGTGCATCTCGGTGTCCGTTTTTCAAAATTCGAAAAGTCCATGGTTCTATAGCGAATTCAAGATTCGAACCAAGGTCGTAAATTTTTTAATGCTTATAAAATCGGATTTATTTGAGATAGAAAAGTGATATTAGGTCAGTATATAGGTCTCTGGGAGTCTTAAACATTTTGTGAAAATAAACGTCACATGACGTCACTTGACGTCATTATATGATAATGTATTTCTAATATTAATAAGAGTATTTCTATATGTTGAAATTGTCGAAGGGCAATGAAAATTTAATGACAAATGATTCAGACGCTGAAATTACGATTTCAATGAATTTCAGAAGCCTATGACGTCAAATGACGTCTCATTTGAAATTGACTACGAAAGTTTTGACGTGGTTATGACGTCATACAATAGACAAAAAGCATATTTTTGAAAAATTTCTTTAGCTCTGGTATCATTACTTTTAACTCAATCTTTTTGAAAATTGTATTGCAGCAATTAAAAAGTTTAAATTTATAGATTCATTTATTTTTAATTTTCAATGACGTCAAATGACGTCAGATTTGATGTCAGCTTAAAAAGTTTGTTTGCGCTCTAGAGCCTTCAATTCTGGTCCGATCATTTTGATATTTTCACAGAAAATGTATTTCAGAATGTAGATGTGCACCCTGGCATTCAAATTTCCAAATTCGAAAATATAAAGATTCCATGGCAAAACCGAGATTCGAACTTAGGTCTTAAAAATATATTTCAGTATTAGAAGGCCACCAAACGGGCTAGAAGCATGAAAATTGGACAGCATATCGGCCTTGAGGTCTTCTTTCAAATTCCCTTAGGATTTTTTCTTAAGTCACGTGGTTGTGACGTCATAAAAACGACAAAAAAGCATCTTTTTGAAAAATTTCTTTCGTCTGGTATCACGACTTTTGACTCAATCTTTTTGAAAATTGTATTGCTGAGATGAAAAAGTTTAAGTTTATACATTCATTTATTTTCAATTTTCAGTGACGTCAAACGACGTCAGATATGACGTCAGCCTCAAAAGTTTGTTCGCGCTCTAGAGCCTTCATTTCTGGTCAGATTATCTTGATATTTTCACAGAAAATGTATTTTAAGATGTAGATGTGCACCTTGGCATTCAAATATCCTAATTCGAAAAGATTAAATTTCATGGCCTTTAATTTGGTCCTAAAATTACATTTTAATGTAACAAAGCCTCCTGATGATGCATTAGAAAAATGAAAATTGGACAGCATATCGGCATAGAGGTTTACATTCTTTTTTTCTGAATGATTTTCTCTTAAGTCACGTGGTTATGATGACATAAAAAAAACAAAAAACAAAACAAAAATTCTAACATTCTGAATCCGTTGATATATGGCAGGAAAACAAAAAGTGTTCTTTTAACGAAATTGAAACGCTGTAGCTTCATGAAGTTTGAGTCAATCATTATGAATTTTTCAGGATTTACACACTGAAAAGTGAAGTGATGTATACTGCAAGGAATATTTGTTTGGTCACGTGATTATGACGTCATGCATATTTAAGCAGAAATTATTCGAAAATTGTTATAAAAATCGGCAAGTTGATGTTTGAAGTTGAAATTGGCACGAATGCCGTAGGCTTCAATGTGCAAAAAGTCCTAAAAATTTTAAGTAATTCCGTCAACAAACATGGCAGATATTCGTTTTTCGGATAAGGGCTTGTATACAAAAATCTAGCAATTTGAAGTAAGGAAAGAAGGCGGTTATTGGGTTGGTTACCCACGATCCGGACGTTCCTACGCAGGAAGAGTGCCCATGTTGAAAGGTGCATTGCGATGCGTATTTGTGAGAATGAGGTGCATATTAAGATGCAATGGTGTACACCAGGACCGATAAGCATATTGCCTTTGTTATAACGGCTTTCTTCAAGCTTTTATTACGGCTTTCCGCAAACCTGCGGAAAACATATAGGGTTTGTTATGTTTATTTTTCTTATTATTATTATGGCTTTCCGCAAACTTGCGGAAAACGTATTGGGTTTGTAATGTTTTTTCTTATTATTCTTCTTCTTCTTCCAACTTAATTCAAGAGTTAATTTATATATGTGACCAATGACCAAGCAACATGAAAATTAAAATGCTTCGACAAAAACTTATATATTTTTAAAATCAAGTGTTTTCAATTTTCAAGGACGTCAAATGAGGTCAGATTTGATGTCAGCTTAAAAACATTGTTCGCACTCTAGAGCCTTCAATTCTGGTCCGTTTTTCGTAATATTTTTACAGCATATGTACTTTAGATTGTAGATGTGCACCTTGACATTGAAATTTCCAAATTCGGAAAAATTTATGGCAAAATCGAGTTTCGAACAAAGGTCCAAAAATTAGTAGTTTTTAATGTTACAAGACCACCTAATGAGCTAGAAGCATGAAAATTTGACAGCATATCGGCCAAAGGTCTTTTTTTTTATTTTCTAAAAGATTTTATCTCAAGTCACGTGGTTATGACGTCATACAATAGACAAAAAGCATATTTTTGAAAAATTTCTTTCGCTCTGGTATCATTACTTTTAACTCAATCTTTTTAAAAATTGTATTGCAGCGATTAAAACCTTTAAATTTATAAATTCATTTATTTTTAATTTTCAATGACGTTAAATGACGTCAGCTTCAAAATGAAAAAAAAATAAAAAAATCTAAAGCTTATTTTTGAACATAATCGTAAGTATATATTTAAGATAATGATGATTTACGTATTAAATCATACATTATTATGCATCATTATTCCATTTTTTGTATTAACTTATATATTTAATACCTTTGAAATAAGCAAACGGAAAGCCGCTTCGTTTGTATCTTAAACAAACGACTTCTAGTTTTACATTGTTATTGTTTAGTTACCGGAATTCTGGAATTTTAATTAAGGCAGAACTGAATTTTCCAATTAAGTGATGATACTCTGGGCCCCTCTTAAAAATATATCTGTTTGCTGTTGCCGACCGACTCGCCGAAAATGCCCCGACTCAAAAGATTTTTTTTTTTGCTTAAAAAAAATAAGATTTTTTTCCCGCTAAATCCCGCCGCGCCCTGCCGCCTTTGATATACGCCCTGCTGCCTTTGATCTCCGCCCTGCCCCTTTCAGACAGTGCCCTGCTTTGCCTTTGGTGGTAAAAGTTTCACCCCATATGTATACTGTTTTCCCCAAGCCTCAACTCTCGGCATCCTTGGATTTTGCGTGTGTGTGTAACACAGACGTAGTCACCCAATGTTCAAAGTCGGTGTCAATCAACCGGCACAAGCCATGGTTAACAGTCGGCTATTCTTGTAATAAGTATCAACACAATTATGTGCAGATATTTGGCACAAAAAAAGTAATTTTTAATTGCATTTATTACGAAGGTAAGTTTTATTGTCGACTACCTGGGGAAAAAATATAGTACGTTGTCATTATTCATCTAATACACGTATTCTGCCATCTTTTGAATTCCAAGTATGACGAAGTGGAAAACATGCCCTAGTCCAGCCATCATATTTATAACAAACAGTCTATAGCTTATTCTCTCCAAAGCCGCAACTTATCTAAGGCAAATCAGTGTCAACAATTCAAAAGTCAGATTAGTCTTTTGCAGACAGACGACGAAAAAATCCATTTTTCCAAAAATATCAACCAATGAAATGGCCCAATAAAATTATGTTCAGAGAGGCGGATAATTGATTTAATAATTATTATCATTAATGTTATCTGTCTCTAAAGATTAATCATGTTAAAAGCAAAAATTATTGCAGTTTTAAATGTATCTATGTTTACCTTCGTATGTTCGAAGAAAACAATTTAAAAAACAGGTACTGATAAATTTTGCTTATAGCATCAAACAATTAAGAATTGTTTTAAAACATAAATGTTTGAAATACAGATTTTACACTGAGATAAGTTTGCATTATTAGGACTTTCTGCCTAAAGCAGAAAGACCTATTGGGTTTGTTATGTTTTTTTTTTTATTAGGGCTTTCTGCCCTTTCGGCAGTTTGTACGTGTTTTTTAGCTCACCTGAGCACAACGTGCTCATGGTGAGCTTTTTTGATCGCCTTTTGTCCGTCGTCCGTCCGTCCGTGCGTGCGTGCGTCTTGCGTCAACTTTTCCTTTAAACAACTTCTCCTCCTAAACCACTGGATGGATTTTGACCAAACTTCATAGAAATTATCCTTATTATGACCTCTATCAAAGTTGTTCAAATTAATTTGATTGGGTAAATAAGTAGGTCACAGGAGCTAAAAATAGATTTTAAAAATGAAAATTTAAAAAATTTTCTTCTCCGAAACCACAAGGCCTAGCCTTTGATTTTTGGTATGTAGCATGATCTTATGACTCTCTACCAAGATTGTACAAATTATGACCCTGGGGTCAAAATTGGCCCCGCGCCAGGGGTCACTTGATTTAACATAGGCTAATAGGAAAAAAACTTGAAAAATCTTCTTCTCAGACACCACAAAGCATAGAGTTTAGATATTTGGTGTGTAGCATTGTCTAGTAAATTCTTACCAAGTTTGTTCAAATCATGACGCTGGGGTCAAAATTGGCCCCGCTCCAGGGATCACTTGATTTTACATAGACTTATATTGGGAAAAAAACTAGAAAAATCTTCAAGGTCTGGAGTTTATATATTTGGTATGTAACATGGGCTAATAGACCTCTACCAAGTAGAGTGTGGTAGTGTGTAGCATTGTCTAGTCGATTCTTACCATCTTTGTTCAAATCATGACCCTGAGGTCAAAATTGGCTCTGCCCCAGGGGTCACTTGATTTTACATAGCCTTATGATACCAGGTAAGCGATCCAGGGCCATCATGGCCCTCTTGTTTATTAGGACTTTCTGCCCTTTCGGCAGAAAGTCCTATTGGGTTTGTTATGTTTTTTATTAGGACTTTCTGCCTACTGGCAGAAAGTCCTATTGGGTTTGTTATGTTTATTACGGCTTTCCGCAACCTGCGGAAAACGTATAGGGTTTGTTATGTTTATTAGGACTTTCTGCCTAAAGCAGTTTGTTATGTTTATTATTATTATTAGGACATTCTGCCTACTGGCAGAAAGTCCTATTGGGTTTGTACTGTTTTTTATTAGGACTTTCTGCCTACTGGCAGAAAGTCCTATTGGGTTTGTACTGTTTTTTATTATTAGGACTTTCTGCCCTTTCGGCAGAAAGTCCTATTGGGTTTGTACTGTTTTTTTATTATTCTTATTCTTCTTATTCTTTTTTTCTTCCTCTTGTATTTGTGTAATTTCGATTTGTTGCCAATGGCCAAGAACAATGAAAATTTTATGGCAAATATTTCAAACCATGTGCTTTCGAATGCAATGAATTTTATATTCATATGACGTCATATAACGTCAGATTTGACGTCAGGTGAAAAAGTTTGTACGCGGTCTACAGCCATTATTTCTGGGTCGATTTTCATCAAAATTTCACAGAATATGTATGTTAGGCTCTAGTTGTGCCTTTCGGTGTCCGTTTTTCAAATTCGAAATGGTAATGGTTCTATGGCGAATCCAACATTCGAACCATTGACGTCAAATATCAAATGCGTATAAAATCGCTTTCAGATGAGCTAGAAAGCTGATATATGGACTGAATATTAGTCTCTAGGTTTTCTTTGCATTCTTAAAAGATGAAAGTCATATAACGTCACATGACGTCATTATGCTATGAAAACTTTCGTATTAAAACTTAACGGTTTTTAAGCCCTGTAGGCTTTATTTTTTGTATGATTTGCTTGAAATTTTGTCTGAAGATGCATATTAGATTCTATGGAGCCATGTCACTTCCGTTTTCGAAAATCCCAAAGGTCAAGGTCATATAATCAATTACCGTGTTTTTAATTGGCCTTAAATATCTCAAAAACGGTAAATATTCTATCGAGACACTATGCATAAAATTTGTAGTGCTTAGAAAGACCTTTCAGATGATATTTAGTTTTTTGATGATCGGGGTTGAATCGGTTGAGTTATGGCAGAAAAAATGAAAATTTGGTAATCCCCAGTGTTTTAAAAAAGTTTATATTCAAAAATCTTTGATTTTTGAAATTGATGATAAAAAATTTATTTGAAAAAAAAAATTTTTTGGGGCCGTTCTTTTGGGGCCCCCTTACAGTTTAAAGATTACCTAAGATTCAAAAAAAAGGGAAAAAAAAAAAAAATTTTCCCGGCAAAATTTTTAAAAGGAAATTTTTTCTTTTTCCAGGAGGTTTAAAAGCTTCTACCCAAAAAAAAAAAAAAAAAAAATTTTCCGAAACAAAAAGCGGGAAATGTAGAAATTTCTAGAAAAAATTTTTTGGTACCTTTTTTTTTTAAAATTTCCCCCCCAAGAAAAAGGGGGTTTTTTACATAAAAAATAAAAAATTTAAACAAAAAAAATTTTCCCCAAGCGATTTTTGCCTTTATGAAAGAGTTTGGGGGCTTATATTTTAAGACCCCCAAAATTTTTAATTATTCAAACATTTCAAAAAAGGGTTTATGTAGGAAAATTTTTAAAAGATTTTTTTTTTTTAAACCAAAAGTTTTGAAATTGAAAAAGTATAAAGGAAGTTACATAAAAAAATAAAATTTTTTAAAAACTTTAAAAAATTTTTCCCCCCGATTTTCCCGTAAAAAAAATTTTACGCTTATATCTTAAAATCTTTAAAATAATTTTTTTAAAAATTTAACAAGTGAGATGAAAAAATTTTTAAAAAAGGGACTTTTAATTTTTGGCACCAATTTTTGAAATTGAAAAAAAAAAAAGGGGAAAGGGAAAAAAAAAAAAAACCCCAAATTTTTAAAAAAAAATTTAAAGCAAAAAAATTTTCAAAAAAATTTCCTATTTTTTTTTTCCCCTTTTAATTGAACCCTTTTCGGAAAAGGTTTTTTTTAACAGAAATGTATTGTCAAAAAAAATTTAAAAAAAAAAACCAAAATTTTTTAACATATAAAATATTAAAAATTTACAAGCAAAAACAAGGGGGTCCCCCTTTTTCCCCCGGGGGGCCCGGGGGGGGGTTTGGGGGCGTCCGCCTCGGGGGCGGGGGGTTGGGGGGTTTCCCCAAAAACCAAGTAAAAAAAAAATGGTACTGTTATAGATCCCATGTTGACGCTCAGCCTAAAAAGGGAATTGCAGGGGGGGTTTTGGGTTTTCGGTATCGGGTTTTTTAAATTTTTTGACTGGGGGGGTTTGGGGTACATGCCTTTTTTCCCCCTACGGGGGGGAAAATGGGGGTTTTGGGGGCAGAAACAAAAACTTTTTTAAATTTTAGACATCGAAAAAAAAACCCCCTGAAATACTGGGGGGGGGAAATTTTTAAACCCAAAAAAAAAAAACCCCAATTTTTTTGAAAATTTTTTTTTAATTTTTTTTGTCAAATCATTTTTTTTTTTAAAACGTTACTTATACATTTTTTTTTTAAAAAAAAAATTTTTTTAAAACCCATAACCCTTTAAAAGCGTTTAAACACATGCCCTTTAAAATTTTTTGTTGAAACATTGCAATTTCCCTTTTTTAAAATTTTTGGTTTTTAAAACGAAAAATGTTGTATAAAAAAATTTCCCCAAAAAAAATGATAAATGATAACCTAGGGAAAAAAAAAATTTATATACAATGTAATTTTTTGGGGCCAAAAAAGCCCCCCATAAACGTGAAAAAATGTAGTTTTTTAAAAAAACAAAAGATCAAAAAAACCCCCTCCGTACAAGACGCTGCAAGCTAATTTTTCCTTTTACAAAAGCGAAAATGAATAACTTGGTAATACAGCGCCCCCGATCGTAAAAACAAGCGTTAAAATTTGGGAAATTTTAAATAACGAGGTTTTTAAAAACCCCCGCCCCCACGATTCTATTGCATGGGTGAAAATTTTAAAAAGGGGGCTTTTAAAACCCTTTTCGGCAGGCTTTTTTCCCCCAAAAAAAAGGGGTATATGGGGGGGGCCCCCTATGGTCGAAAACCCGGGAAATTTCCCGCCAAAAAAACTTGCAAACCGGGGGGGAAAAAAGAAACAGCCCAAGGGGGGCCCCTTTTCAAAGGTAAAAAAGCTAAATTTTTTAATTTTGGGAGGGGAAAATTAGAGTTTTTTTGCTTTTAAAAATAATTAAAAAAAATTTCACGCAAATACAAAGCAAAAAAAATCAATATTCCGGAAATTTTCTAATTTTTTAAAACCACCTTTGAAAATGACCATTGGTCTGTTTCCCCCCTTTTCCCTCCAGCGTTTGCAAGTTTTTGCAGAGAATACGGTGCGAACGCAAAAGAGCGGCTGAAAAGCGATTTTCCCCCAAAAAGCCTCCCGGGGTTTTGGGTTTTCACCGGGGTTTACTATTTAAAAATTTTCCCCCGACTGCACGAAAAAAAAAAAAAAAAAATTTTTTAATGCAAAAAATAAGGGGTTTTTTAAATTTAATTGTTTAAAATTTTAAAACCCCCTTTAAAATAGAATTGCTACAAGGGGTTTTTTCGGGTTTTTAAAAAGGGCCAAAAAAATTTTGGTACCCCAGAATACTCCCTTTGGGTTTAAAATTATAAAAAGCGAAATAAAAAAAAAAAAATTATTTTTTTTTGGCCAAAAAACTTTTTTTACAAAGTTCAGGGGTAAAAGCCATACAAAAAAAAAAAATTTAAAAGGGGTTGGGGAAAAATTTAAAAAAAATATTTTTCAACGGTAAAATTTTTTTAAAATTTTTTAATTTTTTGCAGAAAGTCCTATCATTTTGAAAAAACGAAAAAAAAATAGTTTTAAATTTTTTTTTTTTCCTTTTGGTTTTTTTTGTAAAATTTTTAAAAATGTTCCCAAAAAGGGCCCCAAAAAAAAAATTTTTTTTGGGTTTTTTTTCAAACATGTGCTTTGGGGAAGAAATGAAAAAATAATTTTTTTCCAATCTTCATATGACGTCAAAAATAACGCCCCCGATTTTGACTTCGGGTTGGAAAAAGTTTGTACCGGGGGATCAACAGTTTTTAAAATTTCCCGGGGGACGATTTTAAAAAAAAATTTTAAAACAAAAATGTGTAAAAAGGCTCTAGAGTCCTTCCTTCCCCTTTTTTTCCAAAATTTAAAAAGCGGGGGTTTTTCTATGGGGAGTAAAAGATTCGCACCTTTGACGAAAATTTTTCAAATGCGTAAAAAATTTTTTCCCATATAAAGCTAGAAAATGTTTTTTGGGGCCAGTAAAGGGGGTTTTTTTGGGTTCCTATATTCCAAAAGAAAAAATTTTTTTATAAACTTCATACCCCCGGTCATGAGGTAAAAATTTAATTTTAAAATTTTTTAAACTTTTTAAAATTTTTTTAAAATGTTGAAAACCCCTTTTAGCACCATTAAAAAATTTTTAAAAAAAAAAAAATTTTTTTCCCCGAAAAAATTTTTTTTTCATTTCGTTTTTTTCCCCTTTTGGCAAAAAAGGGTTTATTTGCCCCAAAAAAAGACGTGTCTAAAAATTTTAATTTTTACGCTGTCTACAGCCAAAATTTTGGGGGGCTGTTTTTTTCAAAAAATTTCACAGAAGGGGGTATGTTTCTCAAGTTGTGGCCCCCGGGGCCCTTTTTAAAAAAATTTTTAAAAAAGGGAAATGGTTCGGGGGAAAAAGTCAAAGATTCGAACCATTGACGTCTTTTCCCCAAAGCGAAAAAAACCCCCTTTCCCCAATGACTAGAAAGAAAATTTTTTAAAAATAGGAAAAAAAAAAAAAAAAAGTCTCTAAGATTTCTTTAAGAAAACCGAGAAAATTTTTTTTTTCTTTTAACGTCATATGACCCCGGGGGGGAAAAAAAGAAATTTTAAAAATTTTTTATTAGGGGTTTTTAAATTTTCTTATTGTTTAAAAAAACGTCCAAACACCTTTGGAAAACCAATAGCAAAAAGCTTCAAAAAAAAAAATTTTCCCCAAAAAAATTTTTTTTTCCTTTTTTAAACCCTTTTTAAATTTTTTTTTTTTCCTTGACGTAAAAACTTTGGGAAACCCCCCCGTCTTAAAAAGTTTGTCGCCCCCTAAAAGCCATTATTTCGGGGCCAAATTTTAAAAAAAAATTTTCCCCAACAAAAGGTATTTGGGCTCTCGTTTTTTTGCACCCCCATTTTTCCGTTTTTCAAAAAACAAAAAGGCAATTTCCCCCAAAAATTTCAAAATTTTGACGTAAGTTTAAAAAAATTTGCTAAAATCGTTTCCCAAAAAAGCTGAAAGCTTATATGTGGATAGAAAAATAATTCCAAGTTTTCTTTAAAAAACTATAAAAAAAAAACCGTCCATTGACGCAGATCCCCCCCAAAAGGGGCCCAAAAAGAATTTCTGATAAATATGCGTTAATTCAAATATGTTTTTAACTTCACAGGACCATGGAATTTTAAAAGTTCATACAACAATCCAGAGCTTTAGAAAGCAAAAAAAATTTTCCAATTTTAAAATCTAACGTTATATCACTAATTTTGATTTTTAGGGGAAAAAAAAGGGTTTTTAAAAGCCATTAAAAAAGGGGGGATTTTTATCAAAAAATTTCAAAAAAATGTATATGTTAAAAATCTTGTTGTTAAAATTCCCCTTTTCCCCCGGTTTTTCCCAAAAATTTTTAAAAGGAAAGGTTTTTTGGCAAAAACCAAATTTTTTAACCAAAATTTTTGTCAAATTTTTAAAAACGTATAAAATCGCTTTCAGATGATATTTTAAAAAAAATTTTTTTGGGCTGAAAATTAGTTTTTTTTTTTTATTTTTATTAGTGAGGAATTTTAAAAACCTTTGACGTCCAAAAAGGGGGAAAAAAAATGTTTGATATCAAAACGTTAAATTTTTTTTTTTTTGCAAAGTTTCCCCAAAAAAGGGGGTAAAAAATTTTTTTCCCCCTATATTTAATTTTTAAAAAAAATATTTCATTTCCCCCAATTTTTTTTAAACCCCAAAACGTCCCAAATTAAGAAACCAAACTTGACAAAATTTTTCTACATAAGTTTGTACGCGGTCTACAGCCCCCAAAAAATTTTAGGACGGATTTTCAAACCAAAAAATTTTTTAGAATGGGAAAATTTCCTTTTTGATGTGGGGCCAAAACCCCTTTTTCCCTTTTTAAACCCCAAAAAAAAAAAGCAAGGATTTTTTTGGGCAAACCTTAAATTTCGTTTTTTAAAAAAGGGGAAAAAAACCCCCTTTTTTGGTGAAACAAAGTTTTTTTAAAAAAATTTACCTTTGAAAATTTAAATTTAGTATTTCAGAACCCTATTCGAGGTAAAAAGCTGAAAACCCCCACATGTTTGAAAAATTTTAAAAAGGGGTTTTCCCCTTTTTTTTTCCCCCAAAAACCCCCCCTCCCCTTTTTTGAAAGGGGGGTTAAAAAAAAATTTTTCCATTCTGGGGGAAAAAATTCAATTGATCCCAAGGTCCAAATTACAAAAAAAAATAGCAAATGTTTTTAAAAAAAACTGAATTTTTAAAAAGCAAAATATTTTTTTTTTCATAAGACATCAAAAAGACTCAATCAAAAAGTTTGTAATTTCCTGCCGACCCTTATGAATTAAGAATTTTTTTAGAAACCTAATAAAATTTTTTGGGGGTTTTTTCCCTATCAATAATTTTCCGTTTATTAAATTTTTTTAAAGGAAAAGCAGAAAGTTTCCATCCCCAAATTTTCCCTGCAAAAGAAATCTATTCTTAAAATTTTTTTTTTCCCTCTTGTATTTGTTTTATTTTGAAAGTGTTTCCAATGGCCCAGAAACCCCCAAAAAAAAATTTTTTTGGGGGAAAAAATTTTTTTAAACCATGAGCTTTTTTAAAAAAATAATTTCATATTCATATACGCATATAACGCAATTTGAACCAGGGAAAAAGTTTGTTTCCGGTCTACAGCCCTTAAAAATTTCCGGAAAACCATTTTTTATCCCAAAAATTTTTTTTCAGAATTAAAGTTTCGCCAATTTTAAACATCCCCGGGGGGCCCCCCTTTTTCCCCAAAAAATTTTTAAAAATCCAGGGGTTTTTCTATAGCAAACCAAGAAAATTTTTAAACCCAAGGGGGGAAAAATTTTTTAAAACTTAAAAAAAAATTCCTATTTAAAAAAAAAAATTTTTTTATTTATTCATTTTATAGGTCTCCCCAAAAAATTTTAAAAAAATTTTGTTAAAAAAAATGTCATAAGACTTTTTGGACGCCCCCATATGATAAAGTATTTCTAATATTAAAAAGAAATTTTTTATATGTTGAAAAATTTTCGAAGGCCAAAAAAGGGAAAAATTTTAAACACATGCTTTTTAAACCCGAAATTTTGGGGGTTTTAAAAATTTCCCTATGCCTATTACGTCCATATGAAAACCCCCCAATTTTTAAAAAATTTAACAAGTTTTTTACCCCCCGGGGTTTCAGCCCCCCTTTTTACACCGGTTTTTTTATCCAATTTTTCACAGATTGGTACATTAATTTCTGTTGTCATCCCGGGGTTTCCCTTTTTTAAAAAAATTTCCCCCAAAAACCAAGGTTCCCTTTCCCCCTTTCCCCAAAAATTTTTAAAAACCCCAAAGGGGGGGGAAATTTTCAAATTCTTTAAAATCGGGCCCCCCTTTTTTTTGGGGGGAAAAAAAGATATTAGGGCCCCCAAATGGTTCTGGAGTCTTAAAAAAAATTTTGGGGGAAAAAAAATGCATATTACGTCACGTGACTCAATTTTTTGGGGGAAAAGAAAACCTTTTAAAATTTTTTAAAAAGGAAAATTTTTTTTTATTTAAAATTTTTTAAGGGCCCAATTGGAAAAAAAATTTTTTGCCGCATGCTTGAGATGCCCGAAATTTCGATTTTAGGGGGGTTTTCCCCCAAACCCCCCCCCCATAAACTCATATTTTTTCACCCTTTAAAAATTTTTTTCCCCCCCAAAAAAAGGGGGGAACCCCGGGGGCCCCCGCCAATTTTAAATTTTTAAAGGGCCCCCTTTTATCAAAAAATTTCCAGAAAAGTGTAATTTAGTTCAAATTTTTTTTCTTTTCTTTTCCCTTTTTTAAAAAATTTGAAAAGTCCCCTGGTTTTTATAAAAAATTCCCCCAAATTCAACCAAGGGGGGGAAAAAAAATTTTTAAAAAATTATAAAAACGGGCCCCCCTTTTAGAAAAAAAGGATATTTTGGTCAGTAATAAAAGGTCTCTAAGAGTCCCCCTTCAACATTTTGTTTAAAATAAAATGTCTATGCGGCCGTGACGTCATTATCTGAAAATTATTTCTAAAAAAATTTAAAAAAAAATTTTTTTCTATAAAAATGAAATTGTCGAAGGGCAATGAAAATTTTAAAGACAAAATTGAAAACAGATGCGAAATTTTGATTTCAATTTAAAATTTTTTTTAAAACCCCCGAAACCCCCTATGAAACACATTTGAAATTGACTACGAAAGTTTTTTAACCCCCCCCGAGCCATTTTTTAATGGGCCGATTTTTTATCAAATTTTTTTCACAGAAAAAAGGGGGGAAAATTTAAAAATTTTTTTTGTTTTTGCCGGTGGGCCCTTTTTCAAAAATTCCCCCAAATCCAAGCAACTAAGGCGGATCCAAGATTCAACCCAAAAGGGCGTCAAAATTTTTTTAAAAAAAATTATAAAAACTGGCCTATTTGAGAAAAAAAGTTTAAAAAATTTTTAGTTATAGGTCTCTGAAGTCTTTTTAAAAAATTTAAATGAAAATAAAAAGCATAACCCGATCACGTGACGTCATCTTTTTAAAATTTAAAAAATTTTTTTTTTCTTCTTTTCCCCCAAAAAAAAAGCTTTTTTTAAAAAATTGCAATAAAACCTAAAAGGGGGATTAAATTTTTTTTGGGGGGTTTTTTGTCACGTGAGGGGAAAAAAATTTTTTCAAAAATTGGCAGCCAAAAACCCCTTTTTTGTAACAAGACATCACGCAAAAAAAAGTGAAAAAAGGGTTTTTTGGGGGTTTTACAGCCTTTATTTTTTGGGCGGAACTTTCTTCAAATTTTCACAGATGGAAAATCTTGAAACAAAAGGGGGTTTTTTCCGCCCCAAACTAACCGAAATTCCCCCAAAACCGAAGTTTTTTTCTGGGGGAAAAAAAAATTTTTAAAAAAGGAAAACCAAAAAAATTTTTTTAAAATTTTTAAAAAAATTTTAAAAAACTTCAGGGTGAGAAAGAAAGTTGAAACCCCTTTTTCAGTTTGCAGTTCTTCAGAAATTTTTCCCAAAAAATTTTGAAAAACCCCCAAAATCATAAACGTCATTGAAAGTCATAAGCATTTTAAAAATTTTAAAATTTTTTTTTTAAAAGGGGGTGATTTCGACAAGAAAGCCATTGTTCAAAAAAATAAAATTTTTTTAGTTTAAACAGAAAAGGATGCCCCCTTTTTAAAAAAAGCATCTTCAGCACCCAAAACCCAAAAACGTCAGAAGCTAAAAATAGGAAAAAAAAATTTCACCCCCTCACAGCCGCCCCCCTTTTGGGCTAAAATTTTTCCTTTTAAAATTTTCACAGAAGGAAAAACTGAAAAATTTTTAAAAGTGTTTTAACCTTTCAGCAAAAACCCCCAATTTTCCGGGGAAAAAACCCAAGTTTTGTGGCTTAAAAAAGATTCGAAAAAAAAAAGGACCGAAAAAATTTTTTTTTTGTATTAAAGTTCCCAAAAAAGAGATAGACTTTTGAAACGTTTCACATTTGCAAAATTTTTCAGAATTTTTTAAAATAAATTTTGATCGTGACGTCATAAAGACTTTATGTGAAAGTCATAAAAAACTTCCCAATTTTTTTTTAAGGGGGGTGAAAAATTGGGGCAGAATTTCCATTTGTTTTCCCCCAAAAAAGAAAATTTCAATAATGACCCCCAAAATATACCCTTTGAGGAAAAAAATTTCCCCCAAAACCCCCTGACTTTATGTGACGTCAACTAAAAAAGTGAAAAAGGGGTTCAAACCCCTCCCTAAAAGCCGCCATTTTTGGCGTTTTCTTAAAAATTTTCACAATGGTTAAAATCTTGAAACTAAAGTGGCAAACCTTTTTCCTTTTTCCCAAAAATTCCGAAAGACCGAAGTTTCCCCCGGGCTGAAAATTAAAAATTCGAACATAAAAGGGGGGAAAAAATTTTTTTTTTTGGGTTAAAGAGCTTTCCCAAAATTTTTGGGGGGAAAAATTTGAAACTTACACAGTTTGCCCGTTCTTTCATAAAATTTTTTAAAAAATTTTTTTAGTCGTGACGGGCAAATGTCGCATGTACTCATAACATACCCTTTTTTTAAATTTTTTTTAAAATTTTTGGGGGGAAAAAAAAATTTGACCATGAAGTCAGTTGTTTGAATAAAATTTTTTTTCCCGTGTTACGACAAAAAGTATTCGCTTTTTGAAAAAAAGCCCTTTTTTAGCACCCTTTAAAAGTTTGTAATTTTTAAACTTTAAAAAAGTGAAAAAAGGTGGGGTTTTTGCTCTACACCGTCATTTTTTTTCGGATTTTTTTCCCAAATTTTTCAAAGAATTTTGGCAACCTTGAAAAATAAAAGGGGCATATCCCCCTACTAAAACCCCCAAATTTCCCCCCCAAAAACCCAAGGGGTTTTTTTTGGGGGTGAAAAAGAATTTTTTCCCCCGGGGCCCCCAAAAAATTTTCCCCCTTTTTTTAAAATTTAAAAAACTTCAGGGGGTTTCCCCCCATTTTCAGTTCTGGGGCCTTTCTACCAAAAAAATTTTTTAAATTTTTTACGTAAACAAACATCTTAAAAATTTTTTTTAGGCCCCAAAAAAATTTTTGACATGATTTCCATTTTTTCAGAATAAGGAAAAAAATTTTTTGATTATAAAAAATTTTAAAAAAAAACTTTTTGAGCAAAAACAATTTTTTCACCATATGACGTCTTGACGTTTAAAGCTAAAAATATTTAAAAAGGGGTTCACGGGCCCCCCACCCCCATTTTATGGTCGGATTTTCCCTTTAAAAAAAAAAAAAGATTTTACATCTTGAAAATAATGTGGGCATACCTTCCCCCCCAACCGAAATTCCGAAAAAACCCAAGTTCTTGGGGGGGAAAAAAGATTCGGGGAAAAAGGACCCCAACCTTTCCCCCTTTTGGAAAATTTAAAAAACCCCTTTTTAAATAAAAAATTAAAAATTTTCCCCGTTTGCAGTTCTGGGGATAAAATTTTTTTAAAATATTTTGAGTCGTTTAAAGTCAAAAGACGCATGGGACCCCCCCTAAGCATTTCTTTCTTAAAATTTTCCCTATTAGGGCAAAGATTTCGACATGATTTTTTTTGGGGTTTTTAAAAAAAAGAAAAAATTTTTTTGTTATGCCCCCAAAATATGAAACCTTTTGAACAAAAGCACTTCAGGAAAACCCCCCAAATTTTTAGTGCCTTTGAGCAAAAATAAATTTAAAAAATGGGTTCGCGCCTACCCGCCTTTATGGCGGAATTTTTTTCCTTTTAAATTTTTTTTAAAATGGTACACCTTTTAAAAAAAAAGGGGGCTATCCGCCACTAACCCAAATTCCGAAAAACCGAAGTTTCTGTGGCTGTTTGATTCAACAAAAGGGGCCAAAAAAAAATTTTTTTTTAAAAAGGGGGGAAAAAACTTCAGGAAAGAATAAAAGTTGGGGAAAAAAACACGTTGCAGTTTTTTCAGCATTTTTTACAAATAATTTTTCGTGACGTCATTTTGGGGGGGCAAAAAGCATCCACTTAAAAATTTTAAAAATTTTTGGGGGGGAATTTTTTTCCCCCAAACCAGTTGTTTTTAGAAAAATGAAAAAAAATTTTTTGGGTTTAATTTTTGTAAAGTGTGCGCTTTTGAGCCAAAAACATTTTTCACCCCTATACTCACGTACGCAGAACCCAAAATAGTAAAAAAAAGGGGTTTTTTTGGGGCCCACAGCCGCCTTTGGGGGTCAATTTTCTTCAAATTTTTTAAAAAACGGGGGAATCTTGAAAAAAAGGTTTTTAAATTTTTGTCAGCTAACCCCAAAATTTTCCCCCAAAAACCCAAGTATTGTGGCTGAAAAAAAAATACGAACATAGGCCTTTAAACTGAAAAAAAAAAATTTTCAGTCATGTCCCCCCAAAATCCCCAAAAAAATCAGTTACTTTACAGACTAATACTAATTCTATCAAATTTCACTAAAAATTGGAAAATAATGTCAATTGTTTAGCCCCAAAAAAAAATACTACCCGGGTGAAAAACCCCCAAACCCTTTTTAAATTCTAAAAATTTTTCCCCCCCTTTTTGGGGGTTTAAAAAAAAGCTTGCAAAAGCCCCCTTTTTTTTTTTTTCCCCGAAAAAAAATCTATTTTTTTCCAAATTTTTTTCCCTTTTTATTTCTTTTTTTTCCCCTTTCCCTTATATTTTTTTTAAAAATTTTCCCCCGGGGTTGCCATTGACCCAGAACAATGCAAATTTTGGGGGAAATTTCAAAACCCCTGGATTTCGGGGAATGCAATTTTTTTTAATATTCCCTTACGACGCCTAATGACTTTTTAAATGACGTCGGGTGAAAAAAATTTGTACGGGTCCTAAAAGCCAAAATTTCTGGACCCCAATTTTTTTTTAAAATTTTTTAAAAAATGTGGGATGTTAGGCTCTAAATTGTTCAACCCTATGTCCGTTTTTTCAAAATTTGAAAAAAATCCATGGGTTTTTAAAAGGGGAAAAAAAGATTCGAACCAAGGTTTTTAAAAAAAATTTTTAAAAAAGCTTATGAAATTTTGTCCTAATTTTTTAAAAAAGAAATTTGATATTTAAATTTTATTTTTAAAAAGGGGGTCAAGAATTTTTTTAAAAAATTTTTAAAAATAAAAAACCCCAAAAAAAACCCTTTTTGTGACGTCCCCTTTTAAAAAAAAATGAATTTTTCCCAAATAAAAACAAGAATAAACTATATGTTTTTAAAAATTTCCCCCGGGGCCCAAAAAAAAAAATTTTTGACACATGCTCAAAGGCGGAAAATTTTTTATTTCCCATGAATTTTCCCCCTGCCTAAAAAAATCAAATAAAAATCACACTTGAAAAAAATTCAACCCAAAAATTAGTTTCCCCGGGCAAAAGCCATTGGGTTTTTTTAACCCCCTTTTTATCCAAAATTTTTACAAATGTTTTATATTTTGGGTTCAAATTGTGTTGCCCTCCCCCCCGGTTTCCGGTTTTTCAAAAAAAAGAAAAGCCCCTGGTTCTTTGGGGAATTCAAATTCCCAAACCAAGGGCGTAAATTTTTTAAAACTTATAAAATTTGAATTTTTTGAGATAGAAAAAATGAAATTTTGGTCAGAAAATAGGCCCCTTTGGGAGTCTTAAAACCTTTGGTGAAAAAAAAAATTTACATTTACTCCTTACGTCCCTTTTATGAAAATGGGATTTCAAAAAATTTAAAAAGAGAAATTTCTAAATGTTGAAATTGTCGGGAAAGGGGAAAGAAAATTTAATGACAAAAGATTCCAAACCGAAATTTCGATTTTAATGATTTTTTAGAAGCCATTAAAGTCATATAAATCACATCCCCCAAAAAAAAAATTTACTCGAAAGTTTGACAAAAGGTTTCCCGAGCCATTTTTAAAAGGCCGATTTTTCAAAAAATTTTACCAAAAGTTTTAAAAAATACGTTCTTAATTTTTGGAATACCGGTGTCCCTTTTTCAAAAAATTTGAAAAGTCCCCCGCATCTATGGCGGAACCCAAAATTCGAACCAAGGGCTTTATTTTTTTAAAAAGCCCAAAAAAAAATGCCCAATTTTTTAAAAGAAATTAAAATTTTTTCATTTTTTAAAATCACTGGGTGTCCCAAAAAATTTTTGTAAAATAAACGCAAAATGACGCCAAAGTACGTCCAATTTTTTTTTATTATTAAAAATTTTCTTCTTTCCCAACAAACGCTTATTTAAAAAAAAATTTCGATAGTCCCTAGGACGAAAGAATTTTTTATTGGGTTTAAAAAAATCACAGGGGGAAATTTTATTTCAAAGAAATTTTCAGCAGCCTAGGGAAAAAAAAGTCACAAAGACGTCACAGCTAAAAAAAATGGAAAAAAAGTGTTTGCCTCTACGCCGTCAAAAAATAATCGGTTTTTCCCTTTAAATTTTCAAAGATGGTACATCTTTTAAACAAAAGGGGGCAATCCTTTTCCCCTAAAACCCAAAAATTTCCCAAAGACCGAATTCTGTTTGGGTGGGGAAAAAAAATTTGAACATAGGGCCCAAAATTTCAATTTGGGTTTAAAAAGCTTCCGAAAGAGAAAAAAAAATTTTAAAATTTAAACAGTTTTGCCCGGTTTTTGCAGACTTTCAAAAATAAATTTTTTAATTTCCCGAAAGTCATATGACTTTATATGACGTCATAAAACAAACTTCTTAATTTTTATTTTTGGGGAATGAAAAACGGGCATGGAAAGCCATTGTTCAAAATAAAGAAAAATTTTAGAGCTATGAAAAGTAAATATGCGTTTTTGAACAAAAGCATCTCAGCAAACCCTATTTCGGGCATAGACGTCAGAGCTAAAAAAAAATGAAAAAAGGTGTTCCCCCGGGTCTACAGCCGCCATTTAAGGTCCGGGTTTTTTTTTTTCAAAATTTCACAAATGGTACATTTTTTGAAAAAATAAGGGTTCATATCCTTTCAGCTAAAAACCCAAATTTCCCCAAAGACCGAAGTTCGTGGCCCGAAAAAAAAAAAATTTAACATAGGGCCGAAAATTTCAAAATTTTTGGTAAAAGACTTTAAAGGGTGAAAATAGAAAGTTTTAAAACCCAAAACAGTTTTTCAATTTTGGGAGAATTTTTTAAACAAAAATTTTGAATTCCCTGACGTCCAAATGCGCAGGTTTTCTTTTCCCAAGCATACTTTTTAATTTCATTTTTAGGGCAAGATTTCCCACGATGCCAGAATTTCCGAATAAGAAATTTTAGAGTTATTACGGTAAAGTATGCTTTTTTTAAAAACAAGCATCTTCCCCGCAAAACCCTTTTTCGTCATGTACGTCAGAGCCAAAAAAATTTAACAATGTTTTCGCGCTTTTAAAAACCCCCCATTTTTGGTCGGATTTCTTTTAATTTTTACAGATGGTACCAAATTGAAACTAAGGGAAAAAATCCTGCCACTTACCGAAAAAAACCCAAAAAAGAAGTATCGTGGGGAAGAAAAATTTTTAAAAAAAGGGCCCCAAATTTTAATTTTAGGAAAGGGCTTCAGGGTGAGAAAAAAAATTTAAACTTTCACACTTTTCATTCTGCCAAAAAATTTTTACAAATAATTTTGAAAACGTTTACGTTAAAGGGGGGGGGACGTAATTAAACAAACCACTTAATTTTTTTTTTGGGGCAAAGATTTCGACATGATGCCCCTTGTTCGGAAAAAAGAAAATTTCAAGAAAATTCAGTAAAAAATGCGGGTTTTAAAGCAACAGCATCTTCAAAACCCTATGACGTCAAAGTGACGTTTAAGCTAAAAAAAGGAAAAAAAAAAGGTTTCGCGCTCTACAAGCCGGGCCCCCTTTTTCAGATTTCTTCAAAAAATTTTTCAAAAGGAAAATCTTTAAACTAAGGGTGAAATAATTTTGGGCAGCAAAACCCTTAAAATTTCCAAAAAAACCAAGTAAAGGGCTGAAGTAATTTCGAAAAAGGACCAAAAAAAATTTTAATTTTTGGGGCTAAAGAAATTCGGGGGAGATAGAAAAAATGAAACTTTCCCTTTTGCCATTTCTGCAAAATTTTTTTAACCAAAAAATTTGAAACGGACGTCAGAGGGCGTCATAAACCCTCCCCCTTAAAATTTTTTAAATTTTGGGCAAAATTTCCCACAAAAATGGGCCCAAAAATTCCGGGTAAAAAAAATTTAAAGAGTTTTTTGCCCGAAAGTAAGCCTTTTAAGCAACCAACTTCAAACCAAAACCCAAAGACGTCACGGGCGTCAGAGCTTTAAAAAAAGTGAAAAATGGTGTTCCCCCCCTACAAGGGCCCCCATTTAAAATCAGATTTTCTTCCAAAAAATTTAAAAGATGGAAAATCTTGAAACTAAGGGGGTGAATATTTTGTTTTAGCAAAAACCCCATTTTCCCGGGAAAAAACCCAAGTAAAAGTGGCTGAATAAAAAATTTGAAAAAAAAAAAAAAAATAGGACCAAAAATTTTTTATTTTAAAAACTAAAGAAACTTCCCGGGGGGAAAATAAAGTTTTTAAAACTTTAAAAATTTCCAGTTTTTCAGAATTTCTTAAAAAAATTGATCGTTTCCCTTTTAAATACGTCATAACATACTACTACTAAAATTTCTACTTCTTTTTTTCCTTTTGTAAATAAAAACCCCTT
>CM037783.1:5141940-5161618 GCA_021229015.1 Solen grandis
TATTATTTTTTCGGCAAAAATCCCCAAAATTTAAAAAAATTTTTTATAGAAAGTATATGACAAAATTTTAGCTTGTGGGGAAATTTTTTCCATTTTTTTATTTTAAAGAGGATTTCTTTTTGTAAATTACCACCTTCCAAAAAACTTGCCCCTTTATCAAACAATTTGTATATCCTATTTTTTTCTTTTTTTTTCTGTCCGACTTTATTTTTTTTTAAAATTTATCTTTTTTCTTTTTTTAGCATTTTTACAAACAAATAAAATCATAAAAAAAAAACACAATCTAAACAAAGGTCAAGGTCAAAAAAATTTTTTATTTTTATCGGAAAAATAGCCCCAAAATTTAAAAAATATTTTAAAAAGTAATAAAAAAAGTTTTATTTGGGAAAGAGACTTTCCTTGGTTTTTTTTTTGAAGATCGACTTCATTTGATAAATTACCACAGCCAAATTTTTGATCCTTTAAAAACAATTGTATATCCATTTTTTCTCTTTTTTCTGCCCTGATTTTTTTTTTTTAAATCTTCATCTTTTTTTATTGTTTTTGCATTTTTATAAAAAAAAAATCATAAAAAAAAAACCCAATCAAAATTTAAAAAGGGTAAAGGTAATCCAAATTTATTTTTTTTTTTATCGCATAAAAAACTCCAAATAAAAAAATATTCTATAAAAAAGTATATGAAAAAATTTTTATTTTGAAGAGATTTTTTCCTTTGGGTGTTTTTTTTTTGAAGATGGACTTTTTTGATAAATTCCCAGTCCAAAGTTTTCCTTTTATCAAAAAATTGTAAACCGTATGTTTCCTTTTTTTTCCCCACTTTTTTTTTGTTCAATTTCACCTTTTTTCCTTTTTTAGCTTTAAAAACAAACAAACTCAAAAATAAGGAAAAAAATATGAAAGGTAAAGGTCAAATCCCGTTATTGTTATTTTTATCGGCCAAATGCTTAAATTAAAAAATTTTTAAAGAAGGATTGAACAAAGTTTTTTTGGGAAAAGGATTTTTCCTTTGGGTTTTGGGTTTTTTGAAGATGGATTCTTTGAAAAAATTCTACAGCAAAAGTTTGACCCTTTTATAAACAATGAAAATTTTAAATTTTGCTTTTTTTGCAGCTCCGACTTTTTTTTGTTCAACTCACATTTTTTCACTGTTTATGTTTTTAAATAAACAATAAACCAATAAAAACGATAAAATTCAAAGGCAAGGTCATAATACCGTTTATTTTTATGGGCAAAAATATTCCAATCTAAAATATTTTATAAAAGTAATGAACAAAATTTTTTTCCCCGGAAGAGATCTTCAAATGATTTTATTTTTAAAGATGGGACTTCATTTATAATTAACAAAAATTTTTCGAAAAATTTTTAATATCAAAAATTATTCTGCAGTTAAACCTCTCTTACTACATTTAAAGCAAAACCAAACCCCGCTTTGGGGTTTAGTTTATTATTTTTTTTTAACCTTTTTTGTGAAGGCAACCCATGAAGAAAAAATCAATTTTGTTTTTTACCATTTTGCCAAATCTAATTTGATCCAAAAAGAAAATTTTTTTTTTTGTTTTTTTTTTTGCCCGGGGGGGCGTTTTGTAAAAGTACTAAGGCAATAACTCTGTCTTTTGACCCCGATTAAATGGGGGTTTTTTTGCATTGTTTCCTTATTAAAATTAATAAAATTGAAGTTAAAAAAAAATTGGTTTTTTTAAAATTTCGTGCTAAAGGTTGAAGTTCAAATCTCAAAAAAAACGGGAAAGAGGGTGGGTCTACAAAAAAGTCCCCCTTTTATTCAGAAGAGAGGGGGAATTTTTTTGTTGCATAGATTTAAGACATTACGCAAAAATATATGGTGTGGGAAATTTTTTAAAAGGGTGATTTGTCCCTTCGGGCAAACTAACCCAAAATTTTCGAAAAACAACATTTTAAAACATGACTTTTAAAGGGTTTTGCGCTCCCATTTTTTTTTTTAACCTCTTTTTTTTCCCGTTAACATTTTTTTAAAACAAATAAAATTAAAAAAAAAAAATCACCCTTTAAAATCAAAGGCAAAGGGCATATTTCAATTATTTTTATTTTTTCCGGCTAAAAAGCTCCAAATCTAAAAATTTTTAAGAAAATTTGAACAAAAGTTTTTGTCGTGAAAAATCTTTTTCCCTTTAAAGTTTGTTTTTTAAATCGGGCTTCATTTTTAAAGACCCCATCCCAAATTTATCCTCTACAAAAAATTTTACCTATGTTTTCCATTTTTTGCTGTTCCGATTTATTTTTTTTTCAATCTTTAGTTTTTCACTTTTTTGCATTTTTAAAAACAAAAAAAATCAAAGAAAAAAAATCCCCAAATATTAAAGGCAAGGTCTACCCAAATTTTTATTATTTTTACGGGGACAAAAAGCTCCAAATCAAAAATATTTTTTAAAATATATAACAAAAATTTTAGTCATAGAATTTTTCCCTTGGGTTTATTTTTTTAAGATCAACTTCATTTGATCAAATGACCCCAAATCCAAATTTTTATCCCTTATCAACTTTTTATTTTCCATAGTTTCCTCTTTTTTGCTTTCCTGACTTTACTTTTTGCTCATCTTCATCATTATTTCACTGTTTATCCATTTTAAAATAAAACAAATAAAGTCATAGGAAGAAAATCAAGCATAATATGCAAAGGTCAAGGTCATATACCAATTATTATTATTTATATCGGCATAAAATAGCTCCAAATCTAAAAATATTTTATAGAAAGTATATGAACAAAATTTTTTAGTTTGTGAAGAGATCTTCCCATTGGTGTTTTAGTTTTTGAAGATCGGACTTCATTTGATCAAATGACCACAGTCCAAAGTTTGATCCTCTTATCAAACAATTGTATATCCATAGTTTCCTCTTTTTTGCTGCTCCTGACTTTATTTTTTGTTCAATCTTCATTATTATTTCACTGTTATGCATTTTTATAAAACAAATAAATTCATAGAAAAAAATCAAGCATAATATGCAAAGGTCAAGGTCATATACTAATTATTATAATTTTTTATCGGCATAAAATAGCTCCAAAATCTAAAAATATTTGATAGAAAGTATATGAACAAATGTTTTAGTCTTTGAAAAGATCTTTCCATTAATGTTTAGTTTTCGAAGATCGGACTTCATTTGATCAAAGACCACAGTCCAAAGTTTGATCCTCTTATCAAACAATTGTATATCCTATGTTTCCCCTTTTTTGCTGCTCCTGACTTTATTTTTTTGTTCAATCTTCATCATTATTTCACTGTTTATGCATTTTATAAAACAAATAAAATCATAGAAAAAAATCAAGCATAATATGCAAAGGTCAAGGTCATATACCAATTATTATTATGTTTTTTTTCGGCTCCAAATAGCTCCAAAAACAAAAATATTTCATTGAAAGTATATGAACAAAAGTTTTAGTTCTTGAATAGCCCTTTCCATTTGTGTTTAGTTTTTGAAGATCGGACTTGATTTGGTCATTTTCCGGCAGCCCAAAAGGTTTGATCCTCTTTAGAATAATTGTAAATCAGTTTTTAGCTTCAAATTGTGATATATAAGGGATAGAATGTTTGACTAGTGCGACTTGTATACTTGATTGAACCATTTGCTGCATTGCTGGGTACCTAATAGTAAAATTTTAATCAGTTTTGGTTCTCATTTTGCCGCTTGGGGCGATTAGCTTGAAATCACTATTTATAATTTTAAAAAAAATGAAGTCTGATTTTTTATACGATTTCTTTTGCATTCTGTTCTTCGGTGACATCAATTTGAAATGACACAAAAAAGATAATGCGATATTTCATAAAAATGATAGTAATTCAATGCAACAGTTGTTCGTAATAGTGTTGACTGGCATTTTGCATTGTCGTGTGTCATTTTATACTGTTGTTTGTCGTTTGCAATTGTTGTTTATCGAATACAATTGTCATTTGTCTCCATCATAAAGCAAAACACAATATAACATTGCAGTACCCGAAGTCCGTAAAAAATGTTTTCAAGTTTACAACTACACAACAGACAGGTAATACTCAAAAGTATTCTTCTTGGTAAAAAGTCTGATTATACATTGCGACAAAAATGTTTGAATGATCACTGTTAACAGTATTCAACAAGCCATTGAACGAAGAAATATGTTTTTCGAATCATGCGACTCATGACTGAATGGAATTGCTTTCATGAAAACTGATGATATCGCGATTTCATAACTGACAGGTAATACTCAACAATACTCTCTTGGGTAAAAAGTCTGCTTAAACATTGCGACAGAAACGTTTCAAAGATCACTGTTAACAGTATCAACAAGTAATTGAACGAAGAAATGTTTTCGAATCATGCGACTCGTGAACTGAATGGAATTGCTTTCATGAAAACCGATGATATCGCGACTACATAACTGATAGGTAATACTCAAAAATCTTCTTTTGGGTAAAAAGTCTTCTTAAACATTGCGACAAAGTGTTTGAAAGATCGCTGTTAACATTATAAACAAGCCATTGAACGAAGAAATGTTTTCGAATCATGCGACTCGTGAATTTAATGGAATTGCTTTTGGCGAAAACCGATGATATCGCGATTGCGATTCTAGTTTATTATTATTTTTCTAACCTTTTTTGTGAACGGCATATCACCCTGATAGAAAAAAGTCACATTTCTGAATTTTTTTACCAGTTTTGTCCTATGATCTGAATTGATCCTAACGTTGAGAAAATTTCATTTTTCTCTTAGTTTTGCCGCTAGGTGGCGTTTTGTAAAAACGACTAAGGCTAGTAACTCTGTTATTTGAGGTCCGATTTCAAATGTGGTTTTTTGCATTGTGTTCATTGTCAGAAACTTAATAAAATAGGATACGTTTCAATTATTTGCGTATATTAAACTTTCGTGCTACAGGAGGTTGAAAGTTCGAATCTCGAAAAAACGATGAAATAAAGGTAAGTCTACGAAAAACCTACCCATTTTATTCAGAGATGAGATAGGAGAATATTGTTTGTTGCATATGATTCGCAAGACATACACGCACAAAATATATGGGGTGGCGATTTTGAGAAATGCATGGTTTGTCCACAGTACGAGGTCAAACATAACCAATATTTTCGAAAAATCAACATTTTAAAAAACATGACTTTTACGGTTATTTGCAGTTCTTGACTTTATTTTTTATTCAATCTTCATCTTTTTTTCACTGTTTATGCATTTTCATAAAGCAAATAAAATCATAGAAAAAAATCACCCATAATATGCAAAGGTCAAGGTCATATACCAATTATTATTATTTATATCGGCATTAAAATAGCTCCAAATCTAAAAATATTTTATAGAAAGTATATGAACAAAAGTTTTAGAATGTAATGAGATCTTTCCATTGGTGTTTAGTTTTTGAAGATCGGACTTCATTTGATCAAATGACCACAGTCCAAAGTTTGATTCCTCTTATCAAACAATTGTATATCCATATGTTTTCCTCTTTTTTTTGCTGCTCCTGACTTTATTTTTTGTTCAATCTTTATCATTATTTCACTGTTTATGCATTTGTATAAAAGAAATAAAATCATAGAAAAAAATTAAGCATAATATGCAAAGGTCAAGGTCATATACCAATTATTATTATTTTTATCGGCATAAAATAGCTCCAAATCTAAAAATAATTTATAGAAAGTATATGAACATAAGTTTTAGTCTGTGAAGAGATCTTTCCATTGGTGTTTAGTTTTTGAAGATCGGACTTCATTTGATCAAATGACCACAGTCCAAAATTTGATCCTTTGTTCAAACAATTGTAAATCCAATGTTTCCTCTTTTTTGCTAGCACTGACTTTTTTTTTCACTCTTTTCATTTTTTCACTGTTTATGCATTTAAAATAATACAAATAAACTCATAGTAAATAACGATGAAAATATGCAAAGGTCAAGGTCATAATACCGATAATTGTTATTTTATCGGCATAAAATAGCTCCAAATCTAAAATATTTTATAGAAAGTATATGAACAAAAGTTTAGTTTGTAAAAAAGATCTTTCCATTGGTGTTTAGTTTTTGAAGATCGGACTTCATTAGATCAAATTACATCAGTCCAAAGATTGATCCTTTATCAAAAATCTTAAATCAGTATGTTACCTCAAAAGTTTATTTAAGGTGGCATATTTCGTGATTTCGTGTCTTTGTCCAAAGTCGAAATAACATTAATATGGCACGTTTTCTTTCATTCGCATTTTTTGGCCAAGACATAAAGACACATGGTTG
This sequence comes from Solen grandis, assembly GCA_021229015.1. Taxonomy (NCBI): domain Eukaryota; kingdom Metazoa; phylum Mollusca; class Bivalvia; order Adapedonta; family Solenidae; genus Solen; species Solen grandis. Next base: position 5,148,172 of record CM037783.1, read on the forward strand.
CGTTATTTCCCCTTTCACCTTTAAGGGCTAGTACACGAAAATAAAAAATGGCAGATATCAGCCATCTTAATTTACTGCATTTCTAAGCCCTAATTTGCAATATGTAAATAAATTTTGTTTATCATATTCCGCAAAGGGGCACTTGCTTGATATCTGAGAAGAAAGTCCGGAGATCTAATGTCAAACCCTCGCGTCATTTTCGTCGTTGTCGTCCGTGGAACAAACCTTTAACCTGGCTTATATCTTTTATATTCTAAGAGATAGAGCTTAGATATTTTACATGTAGACAGCCAAATTCAAGATCTATCATTTGGAACTATGACTTTTGGCTTGTGACCTTGACCTTGGAGTTTGACCTACTTTTCAAAACTTAAATCATATACAAAAAGTGCTGTTACGGCAAGCTATGTTGTCTTCTGACCTCTCTTGTTGTTGTAACTAAGAAAGTTGTATTCTTGTTGAAAGCCTGATAAATTTGATAAATCTAAGTTCAAAAACCTGATTTTTTCTACTGGCTATAGAAGGTTGAATGTTCGAACCTTGCATAGACTTTGCAGACTTGTGTGGGTATATGATAAACATTTCTTTTGCAATCATCTTCAAACTTTGTGACAAATTTTGTACCGAAGTCCGATTAAAGCTTATATCTTTGAATAAATCACATATTATGCACCTTTTTACATAAAAGCAGCAGTTTTGTACTCTTAAGTATCAACACACGCATAGAAATTCATTTGCTTTTGTAATACAATTCGTGAATTGCAATGTTTGAAAAGAATGAGATTGAATTGCGAAAACCGATGATGTCGCAATTCTAATTGCGATTCTAGTTCTTCTTCTGTTTTATTTTTTTTTTTTTTTTTCCGCCGGTTTTTGTGAACGGCATATCGCCATGATAGAAAAAAGGCACAATTATGAAATTTCTACCATTTTTTCTACTTATTGAACTTAATCCTTACGTTGAGAAAATTTTCATTTTGTCTTTGTTTTTTCCGCTAGGGGGGCGCTTTGTAAAAAAATCATAAAAAGAGGAGTAACTCTGTTATTTGGGGTCCGATTCAAATGCGGTTTTTTGCATTATGTTCACTGATGATAGCCTAATAAAATATGATAGATTTCAATGATTTGGGGTACATAAATCTTTTGAGCTACGGAAGGTTGAAAGTTCAAACCTTACAAAAAATGGTGAAAATGAGGGTAGGGCTACGAAAAACCTATCCAGTTTTTTTAGAGATGAGATAGAAGAGTTCTTTTTGTTGCATATGATTTGCAAGACATATACGCACAAAATATATGGGTTGGCGATTTTGAAAAATGCATTGTTTGTCTTCTAGAAACGGTCATACTTTACTAAAATTTTGGGACAAATTAACATTTCTTGAACACATTTGTGTTGCTCTGATTTTATTTTTTGTTCCTTTTCCATGAAATTTTCACACTTTATGTAGTTTAATGTCCTGAATGTTCCAGAGAAAAAAAATTTAAAAATATTGCAAAGGTCAAGGTCATATCATGATTATTGGATTTTTAAACGGCCTCAAATAGCTCAAAAACTAAAAATATTTCATTGTTATCATGTGCAGATAAGATTTAGGTCTTGAAGAGACCTTTCAAATTATGTTTAGTTTTTGAAGATCGGGCTTGTTTTGGTCATTTTATGGCAGTTCAAAGTTTATCCTCTTTGGAAAAATTGTAAATTTGTTTTCAAAGTTTGAATTTAGTTATTTTTTTGTGTGATTATCCTGAAGTTTAATATCTTATAATTCAAGTAAAATAATCTTGATCAAAATCGGTTGTGAAATGTAGTATCTATGACATGTCAAAGCTAATGGTTTCTGGAAAAAAAAGCTTCTTATCCTGACGAGGATTACCTGTATATGCAAGCTAAAGAGGCAGACTGTCTTATCTCAAGTAGAATGAGTACCGCTGATCAATTACGTAGGTCAGCCTTTGGAGATTGGTAGCTATGTTTAAAAGCAGACTGACTTATCTTAGCCACCAATGCAGTACACTGTTATTGAAGCGAATAAATCACTATAAGTTTCTGCTCTCATCCTTACCTCTCTATCTGTCTGTCTGTCTCTCTCTCTCACATAGATTTAATTGGGCATAATGAAAAATATAGCTATGAAAATCTCAACATTAATGTTTTTATGCTAGAGTCAGTTTTGCAAACAATAAGTAATGTGTACCTTTGCATATACCTTTCTACACAAGTTTTTAAAAGTGTATATATGATTGTAAGGTTACTTGATTTCTGAATACATCTCAGCGTTAGAAAATATCTGCATCATAACAATCATTTACGAATTTTATGAATTTCATATATAATAACTTTATTATGTGTATATACAGTGCGGCTTGTGTGCAAGTCGGCACACGGAACGCAAGTTACACGGACACGGAACGCACGTTGCACGGACACGGAACGCACGGTAAACGCGGTGCGCGCACGTTACACGTTTGGTTCATATACACGATACGATCCATGCACACTCAAAAGGGGAAATTGGAGGCTTCAAGGGGGATTTTTGTAGACACCAATTCAGTACTCATGGTATTGAATAGAATAAATCAGAGTTAATTGTTGGAAAGAAAAATTACAGAGCTTATCACTTATATTATTTTCAAAACTTGATAAATCGCTGTCAGTTTCTGCTCTCTCTCTTTCTCTCTCTCTCCCCCCCCCCCCCTCCCCTCTCTCTGTCATAGATGTAACATATAAATCACAATACACCACTACAGCATAGTTATAATACTGCTGTAATCAATTGATTAGGTAGAAAATACTTAAAAAATAGGATTTCAAATTAAAAAGTCAGTTGTATTGAAATCATTCAGTACTGCATTGAAAACGAGGACACTTTACGTAATCAAAACAACAAAGTTGATAAACTACAGGCTAGATTCACGCGTATATAGCACCTTGGAAGATAGAATTTTCAATATTAAGGGATTTTAATTATAAACATTGCATAAGTCTTACATAGGTTGGAAACATTAGCATTACAGGCAAAAAAAAATCATCATGTGATGTACAGGTAATCAGCTAAGTAAGCTTTTAAATCAACCTAAATTTAAGTGTGAGATTAAAAAAAAAAGAAAAAAAAAGAGAGAAACAGACAGGGAGAGAGACAGTGAAGTACCATGAGAATTAATCGAATACTGCACTGATACATAGATAGCATAGTGTAATAAACAATAACTGATGCTAGTCTAATAACAGAGTATCATGTTCGTGTAGAAAAAATGTGGCACCGGGTGACTCATGAAAGCAAATCAAAACAACTGTGTTACGGATTTTTACACAGTATTAAAGTTTCAATGGAGAAAGATTATATAGATATGGCATGGTTTCTTCTATAAAATGATTGTCATGTTATATATACTAATGACAACATGCTTATAGGTGATTTGACCAACCAGTAACACACATCCTTATATACACATGATCTAGGATAGGATACGGATATGAAGTAAGTTTATAATATTGTATGCTTCTTGTATACTTGACTGAACTTTCTTCAATGGTGGATTATTTTAGACATTTCGTGTGTTCGTGTCTTCATTCCGATAGGCAAAAGGCGAAATAACAAAAACATGCCATAATGTCGTTATTTTACCTTTTGCCTTTCGGTGCAAAAACACGAAAACACAAAATATTCCAGGCGAAATAATGAAATTTTAACAGGCAAAGCAAAAAAAAGTACCCTAATTGAATAAAAACTTTCCTCTTTGAATGTTTCATGTTTGCAGGTAGAAACCATTTCATTTTGGCGCCCTTTAGTTGTCGTGTTCTTGTGTTCGCACCCTAAACCTGAAAGGCGAAGACACGACACTGTAGCAGATTTCGTGTTGTCGTGTTTTTGCGCATCAAAAGGAAAAGTCGAAATAATAAGATAGCACTATGGTTTCGCCCTCCGGTTTCTATTTGTATATATGATCAGGGGACTGTGGTGGCTGATTTCTGCCATTTCGCCCGAAAGGCGAAATAACGAAAAATGCCACAATGTCTTTATTTTGCCTTTCGGGGCAAGGACACGACAACACGAAACATGTCAAGCGAAATATACATTTTTTAAAGGCGAAAGGACAAAATGTTTCGTCTTTGAATGCTTTGAGTTTCTCCCTCCAGATTCTCATCCTATATAGGGTCACCAGTTTCCTGCTTTGTGCATATAGTCAGCAGTTTCCAGCATGTCTTACATAAGAACTTGCTTATATCATATATAAATTGAACTTTTCCATACTAATTTTTTCAGTATTACATTTTCATATAATTATTTACTCTATGTTCTTAATGTCAGCAGATTCTTCAGTGATTAAGTATAACCACGGATGGCAAAACCAGAAGTGTTGTCATTTTGTTCCTTCAACTTTTTTGTTAGTCGAAAACACTACAACAGGAAATCTGCTATATTATGGTGTCTGATGTTTATAACCCAGGACATGAAACATTCAAAGACGATACTTTTTTTCATTCGCCTGTTAAAATTTTGTTATTTTGCCTGGCATATTTCATTTCTTCACAACGACAATATGGCATGTTTTCGTAATTTCACCTTTCGCCTTTCAGAGTGAAGACAAGAACACACGAAACTGCAGAAATCCTAATTTACTGCATTTCTAAAAACTAAAATGTAATATGTAAATAAATTTGTTTATCGTTTTGCTGCTATTGGAGATTTTGCTTAATATCATTTTTGTGTAGCCTGACTATAGTATAAAGGTTACTTTGTTCGGCGGCGGCGGCGTCCCCTTCTGCTTGTCCGGAGCATAACTTTGTCACCATAAGTTTGAATGCTTGAAACTTCATATGTATGTTCCTTTCAATGACACGGAGTGCAGTGGCAAGAACCATAACTCTACCGTTGCCTTTTTTTTTCCCCTTTGAAGAATTTCTTGTCCGGAGCATAACTTTGTCACAATAAGTTTGAATGACTTGAAACTTCATATGTATGTTCCTTTCAATGACACGGAGTGCAGTGTGGAAGAACCATAACTCTACCGTGTGCACTTTTTGTGTTATTCCTCTGTGATAGTATTTTTTGTCCGGAGCATAACTTTGTCACCATAAGTTTGAATGACTTGAAACTTCATATGTATGTTCCTTGCAATGACAAGGAGTGCAGTGCGCAAGAATCATAACTGTACCTTGTGCACTTTTTGAGTTATTCCCCTTTGATAGAATATCTTGTCTGGAGGGTAACGTTGTCACAATAAATTTGAATGACTTGAAACTTCACATGTATGTTCCTTTCAATGACGCGGAGTGCAGTGCGTAAGAACATAACTTCCTTTTTTTTAGTTATTTCCCTTTGATAGAATTTCTTGTCCGAAGCATAACTTTGTCACCATAAGTTTGAATGACTTGAAACTTCATTTGTATGTTCCTTGCAATGATGCGGAGTGAAGTGCGCAAGGACCATATGTCTACCTTGTGCACTTTTTGTGTTATTCCCCTTTGATATAATTATCCCTAGGGGACGTTTTGTAAAAGTCACTAGAGGCTAATAACTCTGTTATTTGAGGTCTGATTCAATTACGGTTTTCTGCGTTGTGTTACTTGTCATAAGCCTAATCAAATATGATACATTTCAATTTCTTTTGTTTAAAAATGTGATTGAATTGCGAAAACCGATGATATCGCAATTCTGATTGCGATTCTAGTTTTTTTTATTTTTATTATTTTTCCAATTCCACCCATTTTTGTGTCCAGCCTAGCGGCCAGATGAAAAAAGCTACAGCTATGAAATTTTGGGCATGGAGTCATCTTTATCTGAACATGTGCCTAAATGGTCAAACGTTTCACTTTTGTTTCTGATTTAGCCACTAGGGGGCGCAATGCATGTAATCACTGTTTTGCTAATAACTCAAAAATTTGAAACCTGATTTAGATGCGGTTTTTTACATAATGTTCCTTGTTGACAGCCCAATCAAATATCATGGAAATCTCATCATCGAGGACGGAAAAAAATTGTTCTAGGAGAGGTTGAATGTTCGAACCTTGGAAGAAAGTGAAATAATGAGGGTAGTTCTACGAAAAACCTTCCCACTTTTGTTAGAGATCAGATAGAAGAATTCTGTTTGCTGCATACGATTTGCAAGACATATACGCACAAAATATATGGGATGGCGAATTAAGGAAATGCGTGGTTTGTCCTCTAGAAACGGTCAAACTTCACTAAATTTTAGGAAAAATTAAAATTTCAAAAACATGTTTTTGTCGCTCCTGACTTTATTTTCTATTCATTCATCATGAAATTTTCACACGATATGTATTGTTATGTTTGAAAGGGCCTAACAATTCAAAAAATAAAAAAGAATTGAAAAGGTCAGGTCATATTACGATTATTGTGTTTTTATTCGGCCACAAATAGCTCCAAAACTTAAAATATTTCATTGAGAGTATATGAACAAAAGTTTTAGTTCTTAATGAGGTCTTTCCAGTGATGTTTAGGTTTTGAAGATCGGACTTGATTTGGTCATTATACGGCAGTCCAAAGTTTGATCCTTTTTTGGAATAATTGTAAATCAGGTTTTATGCTTCAAATTCTGATACATAAGAATAAAAAGTTTGACTTGTGCGACTAGTATACTTGATTGAACTATTTGCTGCTTTGCTAGGTACCTAACAGTAAAATTTTAATCAATTTTCTTTCTCATTTTGCCGCTAGGGGGCGCTTTTCTTGAAATCATTCTTTTGCTTATAACTCAAAAAGTTGAAGTCCGATTCGAATGCGGTTTTTTGCATTCTGTTCCGTGTTGATAGCCTAATAACATATGATAGGATTCGAGGGTCCGTGTGGCTGAAAGCTTTGAGCTTGGAATGTTGAATGTTGGAACCTTGCAAAAAAAAAAAAAAAAAACCTTTGCAAATGAGGGTAGGTCTACGAAAATTCTATCCGTTTTTGTTAGAGATCAGATAGAAGAATTCCGTCTCCGGCATACCATTTGAAAGACGTATACACACAAAATATATGGGGTGGCAAATTAAAGAAATGCGTGGTTTGTCCTCTAGAAACGGTCAAACTTCACTAAATTTTAGGAAAAATTAAAATTTCAAAAACATGTTTTTTGTCGCTCCTGACTTTATTTTCTGTTCATTCTTCATGAAATTTTCACACGATATGTATTGTTATGTTTGAAAGGGCCTCACAATTCAAAAAATAAAAAAGAATTGAAAAGGTCAAGGTCATATTACGATTATTGTGTTTTTATTCGGCCACAAATAGCTCTAAAACTAAAAATATTTCATTGAGAGTATATGAACAAAAGATTTAGTTCTTAAAGAACTCTTTCCAGTGATGTTTAGTTTTTGAAGATCGGACTTGATTTGGTCATTATACGGCAGTCCAAAGTTTGATCCTTTTTTGGAATAATTGTAAATCAGGTTTTATGCTTCAAATTCTGATACATAAGAATAAAAAGTTTGACTTGTGCGACTAGTATACTTGATTGAACTATTTGCTGCTTTGCTAGGTACCTAACAGTAAAATTTTAATCAATTTTCTTTCTCATTTTGCCGCTAGGGGGCGCTTTTCTTGAAATCATTCTTTTGCTTATAACTCAAAAAGTTGAAGTCCGATTCGAATGCGGTTTTTTGCATTCTGTTCCCTGTTGATAGCCTAATAACATATGATAGGATTCGAGGGTCCGTGTGGTTGAAAGCGTTTGAGCTACGGAAGGTTGAATGTTCGAACCTTGCAAAAAAAAAAAAAAAAAAAAAAAAAACTGTGCAAATGAGGGTAGGTCTACGAAAAACCTATCCGTTTTTGTTAGAGATCAGATAGAAGAATTCCGTTTTCGGCATACCATTTAAAAGACGTATACACACAAAATATATGGGATGGCGAATTAAGGAAATGCGTGGTTTGTCCTCTAGAAACGGTCAAATTTAACTAAATTTTAGAAAAAATTAAAATTTCAAAAGCATGTTTTTGTCGCTCCTGACTTTATTTTCTGTTCATTCTTCATGAAATTTTCACACGATATGTATTGTTATGTTTGAAAGGGCCTCACAATTCAAAAAATAAAAAAGAATTGAAAAGGTCAAGGTCATATTACGATTATTGTGTTCTTATTCGGCCACAAATAGCTCCAAAACTAAAAATATTTCATTGAGAGTATATGAACAAAAGTTTTAGTTCTTCAAGAGCTCTTTCCAGTAATGTTTAGTTTTTGAAGATCGGACTTGATTTGGTCATTATCCAAATTATCCTTTTTTGGAATTAAAGGTTTTAAACTCATTTTGTTTTAATTTTCCGAGAGGGCGTTTTGCTCAAAATCACTCTTTTGCTTATAACTCAAAATATTAAAGTCTGATTGAGATGCGGTTTTCAGCATTTTGTTCCTTGTTGACTGCATCACAGAATGTGATGGATTTCAAGGGACAGGGTATGGGAAAATATTTGCGCTAAAGATTTGAATGTTCTAACATTCAAAAAAAAAAAAAAAAAAAACTGTCAAATGAGAGTAGGTCTTCAAATACCTTTTCGTTCTGTTTCATATTGAAAATTGTGGCTGAGTTGAAATAAAATGTTCAAGTTGATTAGGTTAAAAGCGAAAACCGAGATACCGCTTGCGGTTCTAGTTTTTTATTAGGTTTTCGCCTCTGCAGGGCGAAAACCTATTGTTCTTCTTCTGTTGATTTGTTTTTTTTTTTATTTTTATTATTTTTCCAATTCCACCCATTTTTGTGTCCAGCCTAGCGGCCAGATGAAAAAAGCTACAGCTATGAAATTTTGGGCATGGAGTCATCTTTATCTGAACATGTGCCTAAATGGTCAAACGTTTCACTTTTGTTTCTGATTTAGCCACTAGGGGGCGCAATGCATGTAATCACTGTTTTGCTAATAACTCAAAAATTTGAAACCTGATTTAGATGCGGTTTTTTACATAATGTTCCTTGTTGACAGCCCAATCAAATATCATGGAAATCTCATCATCGAGGACGGAAAAAAATTGTTCTAGGAGAGGTTGAATGTTCGAACCTTGGAAGAAAGTGAAATAATGAGGGTAGTTCTACGAAAAACCTTCCCACTTTTGTTAGAGATCAGATAGAAGAATTCTGTTTGCTGCATACGATTTGCAAGACATATACGCACAAAATATATGGGATGGCGAATTAAGGAAATGCGTGGTTTGTCCTCTAGAAACGGTCAAACTTCACTAAATTTTAGGAAAAATTAAAATTTCAAAAACATGTTTTTGTCGCTCCTGACTTTATTTTCTATTCATTCATCATGAAATTTTCACACGATATGTATTGTTATGTTTGAAAGGGCCTAACAATTCAAAAAATAAAAAAGAATTGAAAAGGTCATGGTCATATTACGATTATTGTGTTTTTATTCGGCCACAAATAGCTCCAAAACTTAAAATATTTCATTGAGAGTATATGAACAAAAGTTTTAGTTCTTAATGAGGTCTTTCCAGTGATGTTTAGGTTTTGAAGATCGGACTTGATTTGGTCATTATACGGCAGTCCAAAGTTTGATCCTTTTTTGGAATAATTGTAAATCAGGTTTTATGCTTCAAATGCTGATACATAAGAATAAAAAGTTTGACTTGTGCGACTAGTATACTTGATTGAACTATTTGCTGCTTTGCTAGGTACCTAACAGTAAAATTTTAATCAATTTTCTTTCTCATTTTGCCGCTAGGGGGCGCTTTTCTTGAAATCATTTTTTTGCTTATAACTCAAAAAGTTGAAGTCCGATTCGAATGCGGTGTTTTGCATTCTGTTCCCTGTTGATAGCCTAATAACATATGATAGGATTCGAGGGTCCGTGTGGCTGAAAGCTTTTGAGCTACGGAAGGTTGAATGTTCAAACCTCGCAAAAAAAAACAAAAAAAAAAAACTGTGCAAATGAGGGTAGGTCTACGAAAAACCTATCCGTTTTTGTTAGAGATCAGATAGAAGAATTCCGTCTCCGGCATACCATTTAAAAGACGTATACACACAAAATATATGTGGTGGCGAATTAAGGAAATGCGTGGTTTGTCCTCTAGAAACGGTCAAACTTCACTAAATTTTAGGAAGAATTAAAATTTCAAAAACATGTTTTTGTCGCTCCTGACTTTATTTTCTGTTCATTCTTCATAAAATTATCACACGATATGTATTGTTATGTTTGAAAGGGCCTCACAATTCAAAAAATAAAAAAGAATTGAAAAGGTCAAGGTCATATTACGATTATTGTGTTTTTATTCGGCCACAAATAGCTCCAACACTAAAAATATTTCATTGAGAGTATATGAACAAAAGTTTTAGTTCTTAAAGAGCTCTTTCCAGTGATACTTAGATTTTGAAGATCGGACTTGTTTTTGTCATTATACGGCAGTCCAAAGTTTGATCCTTTTTTGGAATAATTGTAAATCAGGTTTTATGCTTCAAATGCTGATACATAAGAATAAAAAGTTTGACTTGTGCGACTAGTATACTTGATTGAACTATTTGCTGCTTTGCTAGGTACCTAACAGTAAAATTTTAATCAATTTTCTTTCTCATTTTGCCGCTAGGGGGCGCTTTTCTTGAAATCATTCTTTTGCTTATAACTCAAAAAGTTAAGTCCGATTCGAAGCGGTTTTTGCATTCTGTTCGGGGTCCGTGTGGCTAAAGCTTTTGACTACGGAAGGTTAATTTCAACCCCAAAAAAAAAAAAAAAAAAAAAAACTGTGCAAATGAGGGTAGGTCTACGAAAAACCTATCCGTTTTTGTTAGAGATCAGATAGAAGAATTCCGTCTCCGGCATACCATTTAAAAGACGTATACACACAAAATATATGTGGTGGCGAATTAAGGAAATGCGTGGTTTGTCCTCTAGAAACGGTCAAACTTCACTAAATTTTAGGAAGAATTAAAATTTCAAAAACATGTTTTTGTCGCTCCTGACTTTATTTTCTGTTCATTCTTCATGAAATTTTCACACGATATGTATTGTTATGTTTGAAAGGGCCTCACAATTCAAAAAATAAAAAAGAATTGAAAAGGTCAAGGTCATATTACGATTATTGTGTTTTTATTCGGCCACAAATAGCTCCAACACTAAAAATATTTCATTGAGAGTATATGAACAAAAGTTTTAGTTCTTAAAGAGCTCTTTCCAGTGATACTTAGATTTTGAAGATCGGACTTGTTTTTGTCATTATACGGCAGTCCAAAGTTTGATCCTTTTTTGGAATAATTGTAAATCAGGTTTTATGCTTCAAATGCTGATACATAAGAATAAAAAGTTTGACTTGTGCGACTAGTATACTTGATTGAACTATTTGCTGCTTTGCTAGGTACCTAACAGTAAAATTTTAATCAATTTTCTTTCTCATTTTGCCGCTAGGGGGCGCTTTTCTTGAAATCATTCTTTTGCTTATAACTCAAAAAGTTGAAGTCCGATTCGAATGCGGTGTTTTGCATTCTGTTCCCTGTTGATAGTCTAATAACATATGATAGGATTCGAGGGTCCGTGTGGATGAAAGCTTTTGAGCTACGGAAGGTTGAATGTTCGAACCTCGCAAAAAAAATTAATAAAACTGTGCAAATGAGGGTAGGTCTACGAAAAACCTATCCGTTTTTGATAGAGATCAGATAGAAGAATTCCGTCTCCGGCATACCATTTAAAAGACGTATACACACAAAATATATGGGGTGGCGAATTAAGGAAATGCATGGTTTTTCCACTAGAAACGGTCAAACTTCACTTAAATTTAGGAAAAATTAAAATTTCAAAAACAAGTTTTTTGTCGCTCCTGACTTTATTTTTTGTTTATTCGTCATGAAATTTTCACACGATATGTTTTGTTAAGTTTGAAAGGGTTTTACAATTAAAAAGTTAAAAAAAAAACATTGAAAAGGTCAATGTCATATTACGATAATTGTGTTTTTATTCGGCCACAAAATGCTCTAAATCTAAAAATATTTAATTGAGAGTATATAAACAAAGGTTTTAGTTCTTGAGGAGCTCTTTCCAGTAATGTTTAGTTTTTGAAGATCGGTCTTGATTTGTTCATTTTACGGCAGTCCAAAGTTTGATCCTTTTTTGGAAAAATTGTTAATTAGTTTCTATGCTTCAAGTTGTGATATATAAGAAAAATGTTCGACTAGTGCGACTTATATACTTGTTTGAACTATTTGCTGTTTTTGCAATTTTGTTTCTAATTTTGCCGCTAGAGGGCGTTTTGCTTAAAATCACTCTTTTGCTTATAACTCAAAACATTAAAGTCTGATTGAAATGCAGTTTTCAGCATTTTGTTCCTTGTTGACAGCACCACAGAATGTGATGGATTTCAAGGGACAGGGTATGGGAAAATATTTGCGCTAGAAGAGTTTGAATGTTCTAACATTGCAAAAAAAACAAAAAAACAAAAAAAACTGTGCAAATGAGAGTAGGTCTTCAAAAACCTTTTCGTTCTGTTTCATATTGAAAATTGTGGCTGAGTTGAAATAAAGTGTTCAAGTTGATTAGGTTAAAAGCGAAAACCGAGATACCGCTTGCGGTTCTAGTTTATTTTTACTTTTTTTCCATTTTTACCTTATTATTTTTTTAAGGAATTGACAAAAAAAACAACAACAGCGTTTTGAGTTTTGCAACCGTAATAGCCCGATATTACGAAAAAAAAAAAAAGAGTTTAGTGTCGGTATTAAAATAGGATCGATAGGTCTGCTAAACTTTTTTATTTGTAACTTTTTTTTCTCCATTTTTACCTTGTTTCTTAGAGTAATTGGCGAAAAACAGCGATTTTCAACCGTAATTATCCCGAATGCTACGAAAGAAAAGTTTAGGGTCGGTATAAAAAAGGTTGGTCTGGTTAGTGGAAACAAGTTACTCTTTTTATTACGCCTAATTCAGTGAATTTATGAAAGTAAACATCCGAAATCATAAGTTTTCGTTGGCATTGAAGTTCTTTGTACCCGTATTGGAATAACATCGGTTACATATACCGGACTTTTTTTTAAAAAGGATGACGTCTGTTAGATGAATGGTTCCATTATATTGATATTTATGGAAGAAACCAAACATGGGAATACACGAAATTTAATCTCCCACGAAAACTTAGAGTTTTAAAGATTGCTGTCCTTAAAGAAGCTTTGCAGAGAAGTTATTCCTTCTGAAAACGTTAAAAGAATAAATCAGATTTGAATTTCATTAAATATGATAATCAAATATCGTAAAAATTCAATGTGAGCGTTGAATAAGCAAGAAAAAAAGCAACTAAAATGGTGTCCACTGAAAACGGATGCTAAAACTACTGGAAATTTCACGAAAGTCTAGGGCCGTTACTCTGCCATGACATAACATGAAAGTTTACTATCTAAAGGTAAAGTCCCTAGAATAGTTCCACTACATTTCGGACCTTATGGCCTTTCACGGAGATAACCAAGGTGTCCTAATTTTTCATTAGGCTACCTTGGTTATTTTGGTAGATTTTAAGTGATCCAAGACAATGG
>CM037783.1:5161718-5211718 GCA_021229015.1 Solen grandis
AGAACTTATGTATATAGAGAAACCTTTAAACAACATCTTCTCTGAAACCACTGGACAGAATTTGATTAAACTTGGCAGGGATGATCCTTGGGTCAACCTTCACAAAAGTTGCTAAAATAAACTTGATCCATGTAGAACTCTGGTTGAAAAAAAAAAAAAAAAAAATTTAAAAATCATCTTCTTCAAAACTACTGGCCAGATTTTAAAATAAATTGGTACAGGTGTTCCTTGGGTCAACCTCTACCAAAGTTGCTAAAATTTTTCCGATCCGTAAAAAACATGGCCGCCAGGGGCGGGGCTTATTTGCCTTATCTGTATATAGGGAAAACTTTAATCAACATTTCCTCTGAAACCACTGGAAAGAATTTGATTAAATTTGGCAGGAATGATCCTTGGGTCAACCTTCACAAAAGTTCCTAAAATAAACTTGATCCATATAGAACTCTTGTTGCCATGGCAACAAAAAGAAAAAAAATATGAAAACTTTAAAAATCATCTTCTTCAAAACTACTGGCCAGATTTTAAAATAAATTGGTACAGATGTTCCTTGGGTCAACCTATTTATCTCAGGTGAGCGATTTAGGGCCATCATGGGCCTCTTGTTTCTTTTTGTTGCCATGGCAACCAGAGTTCTACATGGATCAAGTTTATTTTGGCAACTTTTGTGATGGTTGACCCAAGGATCATCCCTGCCAAGTTTAATCAAATTCTGTCCAGTGGTTTCAGAGGAGATGTTGTTTAAAGGTTTCTCTATATACATATAAGGCAAATAAGCCACGCCCCTGGCGGCCATGTTTTTTTACGGATCGGAATAATTTTAGCAACTTTGGTGGAGGTTGACCCAAGGAACATCTGTACCAATTTATTTTGAAATCTGGCCAGTAGTTTTGAAGAAGATGATTTTTAAAGTTTTCTTTTTTTTCTCTTTTTGTTGCCATGGCAACCAGAGTTCTATATGGATCAAGTTTATTTTAGCAACTTTTGTGAAGGTTGACCCAAGGATCATCCCTGCCAAGTTTAATCAAATTCTGTGCAGTGGTTTCAGAGGAGATGTTGTTTAAAGGTTTCTCTATATACATATAAGGCAAATAAGCCCCGCCCCTGGCGGCCATGTTTTTTTACGGATCGGAATAATTTTAGCAACTTTGGTAGAGGTTGACCCAAGGAACATCTGTACCAAATTATTTTGAAATCTGGCCAGTAGTTTTGAAGGAGATGATTTTTAAAGTTTTCAAATTATTTTTCTTTTTGTAACCATGGCAACCAGAGTTCTTCATGGATCAACTTTATTTTAGCAACTTTTGTAGAGCCTCACCCAAGGAACATTCCTGCCAAGTTTCATTAAATTCTGTCCAGCGGTTTCAGAGGAGATGTTGTTTAAAGCAAATTGTTGACGACGGACGAAGGGCGATCACAAAAGCTCACCTTGAGCACTTTGTGCTCAGGTGAGCTAAAAACTGGTTATCTTGTACTGTCAATATTCCGTTTTATAACCCATAAGTTTTTTATGAAAACATTTATCATTCAAAAGAAACATGTTTGTTTTATATTTGTAAAAAGCGGGGCATATATGGTTCATATATTTCGCCCCATAACTCAGAATATAAGTGATACATTTACATGTATCTATACATATAAATTGTAGAATTTAGAATCAATGCAAGTTGCGGATTTTGTATTTGTCCCTTATTAAGAGTTCAACATATATTACTTCTTTAAAATACCATGTTTTTGTGTTGCTGTTATCCGTTTCAATGAATGACTTTTTTTAAGATGTGTAAAATTTACCACCTCAACTAGAAATTTCAATAATGCATTTTACAAAATACAAGTAACTGGTGTTGTATGCAACACATAAAGTCCCCTACCGGCTCCACCTTGACTCAATATGGTAATCAATCCCATTTTTTTGCCATATTTTCACTATTTCCGTTACCATAGCAACCACAATTTTAGTCGAAGAACAAAAATAAAATGACGTGCATAATCTACACATTGCCATCTAGTCATATAGCAAGTTTCATCAAGTTAGCTTGCTTAGTTATCGCGGGATCCCATTTTTGCCATATTTTCACTATTTCCGTTACCATAGCAACCACAATTTTAGTCGAAGAACAAAAATAAAACGACGTGCATAATCTACACATTGCCATCTAGTCATATACCAAGTTTCATCAAGTTAGCTTGCTTAGTTATCGCGGGATCCCATTTTTGCCATATTTTCACTATTTCCGTTACCATAGCAACCACAATTTTAGTCGAAGAACAAAAATAAAACGACGTGCATAATCTACACATTGCCATCTAGTCATATACCAAGTTTCATCAAGTTAGCTTGCTTAGTTATTAAGTTATCGCGGGATCCAGATTTGAGCGGACAGACGGACGCACAGACGGACAGACGGACGGACGGACAGACGGAGGGCAAACCTATAGTCCCCTCCGGTGTGAACACCGGTAGGGGACTAAAAATGTTCATTATCTGTTTCACAGGGCCAATGACTGTGTGTAAGAGTAAAGCAATGGGTATATAATGCTCCAGTAAAGCAAGTGAATTTTCTGACAGTGACACAGGTACGGTTTGATAAGCAAAACGTAAATATTGCGTTTTAAAACATAGATACAACCTATCCTTTACCTATACGTTGACCATATGAACAATTTGGTGATATTTTACATGACAGAATGTTAGAATTCGTTTATTCTAAATCAAGTTTTTGCATAATTTACATTAAAACTTACATAAAATCATTGATGATTCTATTGATATTCATATATCCTTGATTTTCAAATTTATATGGCGTTTTCGTTTATTTTGTTTTTTAGAGGAAGAAAACGAAGATGGCGATTCCGACTTTATACCCTCTAGCACTGGTACACTAAATATAGAATGCTCTATATAAAATTTAATTGTAACTTGTGATTTATTTTTCAAAAGAATGCTAAATAAAGTTTTAAAAACAATATGAATAGATAAGTGAAAGATTTAGGCTGCTGGAAGTGAGAATCAATTAAAATATGCATTGTTTTGGCATTCTAAAGATGATGACCTGGATGAAACACGCTGAGCACAGTTGTATTCCATTAAGTAAAGGTAAATATATTATGTGTCAACACACGGCGTTCTTGGATAAATTACCATTGACGGAATCAGAAACAATATATTTTTTCTTGATAAGTAATATCGTTTTTGTATAACGTAATCACCTATGTCAAAGACAGTCAAATTGTATTTTAATGTACCATCTAAAACTTCAGATTTATCGAAAAGATGGTGTTTTGAATGTAATTCTAGCACTATATCTACATATAGCATTTATCCAAATCGTAAATAAGGACCTACACTGATGTAATTTTACGGGTGTTTGATTTTATACTTATGGTCCAATAAAAGTACTTAAAAACTGTGTTCCAGTCTTCGCAAACGCGTATCAGGATAGTGCAGTAAATAACACAAGAAACACTTACATAGCAACGATGTGTGAAAATAACGCTTCAGGTAAGTTTCGATCGATACTTCACTTAAACATTTTTCTTTGTGTGGGTGGGCCATTTTGTCATGATGGTGCCCTAAAACTTGACCATGTCTGCAGTATATTTTCTTTGAACATCGCTTTAATATATATAAACTGATGTTATTCAGTTTCAATTACAACTGGTGAAAAATAGAATGCCCGAAATAAATACTTTATATTATGTATATTAAATTTTATTTTTGTAGATGAAGATGATACAGATGATGATTCCGACTACCTACCTCCTAGCAGTGGTAAAAATCTCATAATTGTGAACTGTTCTACTATTATTGAAATATGCACATTAGATACCAAGTAATAATAACAAGAATATTGTGAATTTCTGTTGGAACAAAATTTGTCTTTCCTATCACATTATGTTAATTTAGTTTTGCCCGACGAAATGTCTGAATATATTCGCTTGACATTTCAAGGGATAAAAGAAATGACATTTTTTAACATCTATTACTATCTTATAGATGGTAATAAAAATAAAACCGACGAAGAAGATGATAATGGTGATGGTGAAACCAAGAATCAAGGTATTTATGATAGCAAAGTACTCGGTAGTTTGAGTGTACGATTAGTTTGGTTATAAACCCTTTCAAAATATCAAAACAACTCCGTTGATGCTGTAACATTCTCTTAAAACTCAAAATTAATTTCTTTTCAGACCAGATTGTAATACTTCATCGTTTATTTAGTCTTAAAAGGTCGTCTATTAACCTAAAGGTATGTAATAAACGGTGCTTTATGTGTAATGCGTGTTAATTGTTAACTTATTTCAATTAACAG
The DNA here is from genome assembly GCA_021229015.1 of Solen grandis. NCBI lineage: Eukaryota > Metazoa > Mollusca > Bivalvia > Adapedonta > Solenidae > Solen > Solen grandis. The sequence goes on from CM037783.1 coordinate 5,166,029, forward strand.
GACGAATAGCAACAGACGCATATAAAAAAGGTGAAGCAAACCGCAATAAGTTTGTGCATATTGATGAAGCATACATACGTCAAATGCTGAACGGTAAGGTTTTGTGACAACTTGTTAAAAGTACATAAAACTATGACATTTCTTAGAAATTTAATTTATGATGAATACGGAAACCCATATATTTCATATATTTACACCAGTCTTAAGACGAAAATGACGAAAGTTTATCATTTTAAATATGAAATTAAGAAATTAATTTTACGTGTTTAAATGAATTATGAAAAAAAAGATATTTAGTAAAGTATATGTTTTAAAAAAAAATCATTGTCCTGATAGCATATTATTCCTATCTTTTCAGTTACCGTGCCAACATACACTAAAAAGGATAATGGAAATCGAGACTACAGAAAAATAAATTACTGTCTATATTGCAAACGTGCATTTACTTCAAAAATTGCACCACACTACATCAATATTCATTCCGACGAGGCACTTGTAAAAAAGATTATACTGTCTGCCCCTGAATCGGAGATGCGCAAGACTCTGCTGATAGAACTTGAAATCAGAGGAAATTTCGCACATAATACAAAAGTAGGTTTTTCACTCACGTTTAAATGAGATAGATTTTTGCCACTTATTATACAATAACAACATCACTTTTATACCTATTCGACATGTAATCGAAAACGGCGAGGGGCAATTAGTTGTTGCAAGGAGACCAAACAGCAAACAGAAGGAAAAGTATACAGCAGCGGAATTTTTGCCATGCGAATTTTGTTTGGGGTTCTATTTGAAAGACACTTTATGGCTTCATATCAATAACTGTCGTTTGAAACCAACGGATAAACAACCTTCCACAAAGAATTTTTGCCGTGATGCAAAAGTAATGTTATCGCCATTTCTAAAGGAGATGAACGAAGAAGATGCCTTGTTGGAAACATTTTTTAATGGAATGAAGGAAACGACCGCTAACCCAGGAATACAACTGTTATGTAAAAACGATGCGCTCATTCAGGAGTTTGCCAAGTCCATGTTATACCGCTTAGGCGAAGAAAACTAACAAAGAGTGAAAGACCTGGACAATGCCAGAACAAAAGTTAGAACCGTCATTAGATTACTTAACAAGAGGGCCAAGATGGCCCTAGATCGCTCTCCTGAGAAAAGTATCATTCATTGCCTGTACAAAACAGATTGCTTAAGAATAAAGATGATGAGGTGAAACAATGTTCAGGAATTTTCTGACCACATCCACAAAAGATATCATCATGACAAACATTCTGCCGAAGTTTGAGGATGATTGGACCAAAAATGTTGCCCTCAGAGTATAAACAAGATTTTTCTAAGATTTGACCTACTGACCTACTTTTTGATCCAACTTGACCCATTTTCGAAAGGGTTCAAGATATCATCAAGACAAACATTCTGACCAAGTTTGAGAAAGATTGGATCAAAATTGTGGCCTCTGGTGTGTAAACAAGATTGTTCTAAGATTTGACCTACTGACCTACTTTTTGATCCAACCTGGTTGCATAGGGCAGGTCACAGCTTATTGCAACTTATAACACTTGATGAAAGCTATTCAGTTTACTGATGTGTTGTATTGAGCAGTATCCTTACCACAAAAACATGGGAAGAGTCTTTTGCCATGGCTTCCTAAGATATGGTTCTTAAACACATATATCTGCCTTTTTTGCAGGCGACCTGTTGAGGAAGCCGACACCGCATGCAACTTGGAAGGACTCTTATCAGATTTCCAAAAGACTGCAGTTTTAAGTGATACACAAAAATAATTGTCTTTCGGAAAAATGTTTTAGAGAGTTCTCTCAGAGCACTTAGCAGAAAATCTCTTAATTTAAAGACCAGGCTATATGTCAAGTTCAGCGGAGAAATAGGGGAGGACTACGGAGGGCCAAGAAGAGAATTTTTTAGGTATATGGTATGGTTTGAAATTTTTACCACATACAATTATTTGAATAAAACTGTTAGAATATATCTGTAGTGATCAGCTCACCTGTACTTCTGTACAGGAAAGTCAGTGTCATACACCTAATTTTTATCCCCCTGCCGAAGGTGGAGGGATATGGTAATGGTCTCCGTCTGTCCGTGCTTACATTCAGCCTTTATGTGGCTATGAGAACAATAGCTAACAGTAAATTCTCTTTGATCCTATTCATTCCGCATAGCTTTTATGTGGCTATTTTCTTTTACATGACTATGAAAACAATAGAGAACAATAGGGTGGCCACGTAAAGGCTGAATGTAAGAACTTCCGTCCGTCCCAAATTTTTGTCCGGAGCGTAACTCCAAAAGTATTTGAGCTATCAACTTGAAACTTCATAGGTGGATAGAGTGTTAATAAAAGCATTACACCCAAGGACTTACAACGTTTATGGTTGCCATCACATCTGTGTATATGTAGGTAGAACAAAAAGTAATTTCATCTATGATAAATTTGGAACATGTTTACTAATCAACAAGAGGGCCATGATGGCCCTGAATCGCTCACCTGAGTACCATTGCTTCAACTGATGTCAAGGTTTTTAAACAGACAAGGATTCTGATATAACTTAATCTAAAACATTTTACCCCTGACAATACTACACACCAAATATCTAAGCAATGGGCCATATGGTTTCAGAGAAGACTTGGGCGCAGGGTCATTTATCACCGTAGGGCCAAGACTTTGAAAATCTTTGTAATGAACCATTAGATGCTACTACATACCAAAAATCTTAGCTCTAGGCCTTATTGATTCATAGAAGAAGATTTTTTAAGATTTTCCTATTTAACTCTATGTAAAACAAGTGACCCCTGGTGTGGGGTCATTTATCACAATTGGGCTATGATTTGTACAATCTTGGTAGTGGCCCATAAGATGATGCTAAATTACCAAATATCTAAGCTCTAGGCCTTATGATTCATGAAGAAGATTTTTTAAGATTTTCCTATATAACTCTGTGTAAAACAAGTGACCCCTGGTGCGGGGTCATTTATCACCATAGGGCTATGATTTGTACAATCTTGGTAGTGGCCCATAAGATGATGCTTCATACCAAATATCTAAGCTCTAGGCCTTATGCATTCATGGAAGAAGATTTTTTAAGATTTTCCTATATAACTCTATGTAAAACAAGTGACCCCTGGTGCAGGGTCATTTATCACCATAGGGCTATGATTTGTACAATCTTGGTAGTGGCCCATAAGATGATGCTACATACCAAATATCTAAGCTCTAGGCCTTATGGATTCATAGAAGAAGATTTTTTAAGATTTTCCTATATAACTCTATGTAAAACAAGTGACCCCTGGTGCGGGGTCATTTATCACCATAGGGCTATGATTTGTACAATCTTGGTAGTGGCTCATAAGATGATGCTTCATACCAAATATCTAAGCTCTAGGCCTTATGCATTCATGGAAGAAGATTTTTTAAGATTTTCCTATATAACTCTATAATGTAAAACAAGTGACCCCTGGTGCGGGGTCATTTATCACCATAGGGCTATGATTTGTACAATCTTGGTAGTGGCCCATAAGATGATGCTTCATACCAAATATCTAAGCTCTAGGCCTTATGCATTCATGGAAGAAGATTTTTTAAGATTTTCCTATATAACTATATAATGTAAAACAAGTGACCCCTGGTGCGGGGTCATTTATCACCATAGGGCTATGATTTGTACAATCTTGGTAGTGGCCCATAAGATGATGCTACATACCAAATATCTAAGGTGTAGGCCTAATGGTTTCGGAGAAGAAGATTTTTTAAGTTTTTCCTATATTAGCCTATGTAAATCAAGTGACCCCTGGGGCGGGTCATTTATCACCATAGGGCTATGATTTGTACAATCTTGGTAGTGGCCCATAAGATGATGCTACATACCAAAAATCAAAAGGTTAGGCCTTGTGGTTTCGGAGAAGAAGATTTTTTCAAGTTTTTCCTATATTAGCCTATGTGAAATCAAGTGACCCCTGGGGCGGGGCCAATTTTGACCCCAGGGTCATAATTTGTACAATCCTGGTAGAGAGTCATAAGATCATGCTACATACCAAAAATCAAAAGGCTAGGCCTTGTGGTTTCAGAGAAGAAGATTTTTTAAATTTTCATTTTTAAAATCTATTTTTAGCTCCTGTGACCTAATTATGCGATGGACCAGAACCATTTATACAACTTTAGTAGAGCTTCATCCAAGGAACATTCCTGCAAAATATTTTTCAAATTGGCCAAGCCGTTTAGGAGGAGATGTTGTTTGAAGCAATTGTTGACGCCGGACGCACGCACGGACGACGGACGACGGACGCCGGACAAAAGGCGATCAGAAAAGCTCACCTTGAGCACGTTGTGCTCATGTGAGCTAAAAATGTGTTCAATGACTATTCCAAATGACACCCACATCAAACAAAACATCCAAGCCCAAGAAAGAAATGTTGTGTTTCAGTGGGTTCCAGCACATGTTTGTAAACACAATAATGAGGTTACAGTTTTGCCAAAGAAGGCTGTAGTCAGACACGGGCAAATTGCAAATGTTTGAAGATCTTTACTTGTTCATGTATTCTTTTAACAACTTCTAATTTCAGACTTGCAATTGGTGCTCTACATGAATCAAGATTTTTTGAAGGTCCTGATAATTCGAAAATTTTCACCCATGACCTTAGTTCAGTGGAGAACCAACATTATCTCGTAATTGGGTATGTGTAGGGCAAGAACTGAAATAGATTTCAATTGATTTACCAAAACCATTTTTAATAGTCGAGATCTTGTTTTATAATGCTATAACATCTTTCTTCTTCATTGGATTGCTTCAATATTTTGACAGTTGCTTAAGTGGATGAACATTTACATTATGCATTTAACCTTGTCTTTTGACCTACTTTTTTATGAAAAAAAAAAGCAGCATCTGGACAGTTCTTATGATCCCGAAAAACCCATCCATAATACCATCAGGTCTTGTTGACTTGTATTGACATCAAAATTGTCGTTTTATAAAATAGGGTATTGTCATTGCAATGTTCAAATCTGAGAAAACTTAATCATTTTCATATTATGATCATCACCAACATGATGTCTTTGTCATGTTCCATCAACAGCAAGAACCATGATGGAAATTTCTTGATATTATCAAAACCACATTTTGTTGCATTCCATATACATTTGTTGATAACTTGTAGGTTAATGAGCTTTAAATCAAAATGAATTATAAATAACTTGTGGTTGATTACCAGGCCGACAAGGAACCCCCAGGCAGCCACCAGAGGCAATGCAAATCGGCAACCCAGGCCTTCAAGGTATCGGCATCTTGTTACGTAGTCAAACAGGCATATCTCAATTTGAACACATTTTTTGCTTTTTATCCTTCTTGAAGGGAGAGCATGTAGTTGTGGCTTTGTCTGTCCATCTGTCATTATTTTGGTCCGCAGCTTAACACAAAAACTATTAGAGGTATCAACATGAAATTTAATAGGTAGATAAATTTCAATGAGGAGAAGTGCAGTGTACAAAAACTATAACTCTATCTTGCAAGATTTAGGAGTTGAATATATACTGCCCTTTGTTACTTTTTCATACTTAAATTTAATCAGGTGTATAATGAGATATTGACTATCCACGAACCATAACTCTGTTCTGCATGATTATGGAGTTATTAGATGGTATACCAGTGTCAGCAATACATTAAGTTGACAAATCAGGTCAAAATAAACATATACTGTGCCTGTTGATAACAAGGTATGGCACGCGTCATTGTTATGAAATGCAATTACCTTGGTTAAATATACATATACACATTCATACATAAATGTACAGAGACATGAGGTAAAAAGATCAAAGATATATTTAAAGTGAACTATCATGTAACATCATGGAATTTATAGATTTTTTCCCCTCTAACTTTTATCATGTAGTGAACTTAGTGTTTTCACAGATAAGGAGAGATCGCTGATTTGACTTAAAACACATGCCTCTATTCTCAAAGGCAGGCAGTATGTTAATATTCTGTTGTAGGGGGGCCTGTTTTTTGTGTCGCCTGACTAGTCAGGTGACATGTAGGGGTTTCTTTTGTCGGCGGCGGCGGCATCGACTGCAGCGGTGTCAGTGGCGGCGGCCCCATCTGCTTTGTCCAGAGCGTAACTTTGTCACCATCAGTTGGAATGACTTGAACTTGATATGTATGTTTCTTGAATGACGAGTGCATGCCAAGAACCATAACTCTCCTGTGCCTTTTTGAGTTATTCCCCTTTGATAGATTTCTTTGAAAATTCTTGTCCGGAGCATCTTTTTCACCTTAAGTTTAAATGACTTTAGACTTGATATGTATGTTTCTTGAAATGAGCAGAGTGCAGTGCACAAGAACCATAACTCTACCATGTGCGCTTTTTGAGTTATTCCCCTTTGATAGATTTTCTTTGAGAATTCCTTGTCCAGAATTTTAGAATTGTTTAGAATGTTATTATAACTAAGCAAATAATAAGATTATACTACATTATATAATTTATGATGCATAATTAATACACATAAGTAAAAAGTTGAATTTAGAGATATAAAGAATAATTATTTTCTAAAAGAAAATAAAGAAAATAAAAGGTGTCCCGTAACTTAGCCAAAAAATTTTGAGTGATTCGATACTATATATTTTACGCGATGTAGGATTTACGATATACCATTGCTTTACGATACGATGTGATACGATCCTGTTCATTATGTCTAAAACGATTTGATCTGATAGGATATGATTCGATGCATGATTATGTGATTGAGTATACAATGCGATACGAAATGATGAAGTACAAATGAAATGCGCTATTTTTGACAACTGATGCATTAGCACCACTGTAACTCAAAAAGTATCAAAGTTATTAACTTTAAACTTCACATGGATAGACCTTATGATGGAAAAGTGCCATGCACAAAAACCATAACTCTGAACATCATCATATTTTTTTTAGTTACTGCCATTTGTTCAGTTTTATTCTTTTTTAAAGGCATTTCTTATGCACTACGAGACATAAAACTTGAAACTACATAGGCGGATAGACCTCAAATAGGAGAATTGCAGTGCACAAGAACCTTAATTCTTCAAATTATATTTTTGGAGTTTTTTCCCCATTGTTTAATTTGATATTCAATTAAGTTTTATTCCAAGCATTAACTCATGCACTATGAGACATATAACATTGAAGCTTTAAAGGTGGGTAGATCTTATGGACAAGAACAGTACACAAGAGCACTAGATTTGCATACTGCAAATGCACCGGTTTTCGTGATGAGAAACAGTTTCAAACCTGATCAGCGAAGTTAAAATACCAGAAAAACAACAAAATGCAAAATGCTTTATATATCTTAGTGTTTTTCTTCATTGGTGAATTCAGCTGTGACCAAAACTTAAATTAAAGGCATCTCGAAAGGAATGTGATGTCCCACTGAGCCAGGCCTCCATCTGCTGTGATCAGACCTGTTAATATCTGGTCATCACTGCAGGGAGTCTTTAGCCAATACAGTAGCTATGTGTGTAAAACCTCTGATGGGTTGATGCATAACTAAATTACCTGCTACAATTGAAGTGAGATAGTAGGCTAGTTTTACACATACATTCATGACCTGTTACATCCCAACCTAAAGAGCAAAGCTAGCAGAGCAGAGTTCTAATTATAGAACATAGGTATCAAGTGATGCACATTCTGTCAAATTTTCTCAGTTTTTATTCTGGGTCATGTATTTAAATTCTCTATAAATTCATCAATTCTCAACAGATTTGCAAAATTCTTTTTTTGTTGACGAGGTAAGACATTCTTTTTTCCAATGATGACAAAATATATCACACATTTAAACTTTAAAGGCTTTGAAATCAGTTCAAAGTATGACCAAACTTCAAACTGCCACCAAACAACCAAATCAACCCCGATCTGAAAAAACTAAATTTCTTCAAAAAGTACTCTTTAGAGGCTTTTGATTTTACCCAAATTCTTTCGATAAAATATTTTTAGATTTTGAGATATTTAAGGTCAAAGAAATAACCAATAATCGCAATATGACCTAGACCTTTGCATTTTTTGAAATTTTGAAACTGTGAAGTCCCTGGAAACAACAAACAATACAATCTGTGAAAAATTCATAAAGATTGATTAAAAAATAATGGCAGAATCATCAAAAAACTAAAAAAATGCCTATTCTCAAAAAAAAAAAAATCCTCCATATTTTAGTGCACTTTGACCGCTTATTGAAAGCCTTTTTATGCATTTTCTGAAATCGCCACCCCATATATTTTGTGCGCAAAGATCTTCGGAATCAATTTCAAAAAACAATGAGCGTATCTAATCTCTAACAAAAATGGGCATGTTTTTCGTGGACACACCATACTTTGCCAGATTTTTTCAAAGATTCAAACATAACCACTAGAAAAATTTATTTTTAAAGGGGAAAAAATACAAATAAAATGTCAAATAACAGAGTTATCGGCAATATATGTTTTGATGCTAAACGCCACTAGCGGCAAAAAGTACTAAAATAAAAAACAAACTTAATGGTGCACAACTTCAGATACATGTGAGTATGCATGGAAATTTTCATATTTGTAGCACTTCTAATCATGCCGCAACAGCGGCCACAAAAAAAGTGCAAAGAATAATAATAATGGAAACAAATTAAAAAAAAAAAAAAAAAAAAGGGAAAAAGAAACACAAGAAGAACAGTAGGTTTTCGCGGCTGCGTTGCAGTCCACGAAAACCTAATTATTCATTTCCAAGGTTTCTTGTTGGAGTTTTTCCCCCTTTTATACAATTTCGTGTCCTCAACATAACTCCCTTTAGACTTATGCTATTGAAATTTCATTTCATTTTTGGAAAGAAATTAATGAGAGAAAGTGTCCTGCACAATATTTCTAACTCTGGCCTCATTATTTTTGTGTTATTCCCCTTTTTACAATTTCTTGAAATTAAATTAGAGTATTCAAGTCCCTTAATTAGCATAGTAAATTTGCTTTAAGCTTAGCTGGCAGGTGCGGGTTTGAAACCAAATCGGGACGACTGTTTTCTTTAATTATTTATTTATTTCTTTTCTTTTCTTTTATCTTCTCTTTAAACATGTATTAAAAGCACTATTATGACTTGTGACTAATAACTTGTGACGACGACGATCATTAATCACTAGCTAAAAGGAAGATAAGCCCTACTTACGTCTGTGTGGCAGTCTTTCTTCTCTTTAATGGTCTTTCCTGGACTGGGCTGCAATGCTGGACTGGGGTACTAGCCAGTGGAGGATCTGCCACGACTCCAAACACCTGATTCACGTCCAGCCCTCCGGTCGCGGCCATTAATGAGTGCAGTCCCGCCCTGAATGCGTTTTCTACTGCAGTTATTGTCGTCATCCCCCACTCCGTCTCGAGTTTTTTTATAGCCTCCTTCAGCTGCCCGTTTTCCGCCTTTAGGAGGCTGATTTCTTTCTTGTACTGGGCCTGCTCGTCTTTCAACACTTTTATTTCTTTCATAATCTTTGCGATTTCTTTTCCAACTAATCGCTCATTTTCTCTGAGCATTTTAAGTACGAAGTCAGTGTCATCGACGAGACTCATTTTCTACTAATGCTATGGAAAGAAATTTTCAGTTCTGGAAAGAAATCGGTGAGAGAAAGTCTCACACTTAAGTTCCATAACTCTGGGCGGAGCTTTAACAATATAGTCAGCCCTTTAACTATTTTCAAATGTCACTGTGTGTCTTAGTGTATTATGTGTGTGTGAGGGAAGGGGGAGACATCAGTTTTATACAGAAACAAATCTCTCATTATAATCTGCTTCTCAAGGAACAGTTAGGGCCTGTATCAGGCACATTGGCCTACCAGGTTCAATTTTGTAAAATGTTTCAATATCTTTTCATATAGCTGAACCAGGAACATTAGAACAAAATGAAGAATATCCAGTTCCTGATTTGTCGCAGGTGAGAATAGAGATGAGGGAAGAGAGAGAGAGAGAGAGAGTAATATATACATGAACGTCATGACTTCAGAGATGATTTGTGTAAAGGGTTTTGGGGTGCTGGATGGATAGGACAAGACGATCATACTGAAAAAAGAATGAAAGGGTTATGATCAAACCAGGGATAAATCTTGGAAGGGAAGCAACTCTTTATTGCCAAATTAATTATATTTTCTTTCCCGAAAAATACAAATTGTACTTGTATCAATCTCATTAAAATCATATCCTAATTTGCGCTCCTCTACTATCTGCGATTAGGATCTGACAACATTGCATTAAAGGTCACATCAGATTGACTTTTGAAGTTATTTATATACATAAGTGCTCAAGTTTAAATTAATTAAATAGCATGTTTCTTACTGATTTATTGCGTACAGGGCAAATGCTCTACCAACTTTATATCTCTACCCTATTATGAGTAATCAGTAAAGTGACACATTAAAAATGGATGCCTAAACAACTGCTGATCTTACTAAATTATGGATAACAGAATTAAAGCACACTTGAAAGGTCATTGCAGTTCAGGAATCATAACCCATTTCCATAATTTTCTTGTATCTATCTGCCACAAATTGTTAATGGATGGTTTTCACTGGTGGGACACCTGATAGTATAGCTTGCTATACTGACAAAGCCTTGTTATTTATATTTTAAAAAAAATTAAAAAAAGTCAGCTAAGACTCCTATATTTGAGAACATTGATACAAGATTTGTATAACGCAGAATTGTTTATTACAACACCTAATAATTACTAATAATTATCTTGATAAATATTTAGAACAGAATGAAATGATGTTAAACATAATGAATAAAGTATTGTTTCTCTTATCTTTCAAGGTACAAATAAACAATCTTCTGACACTGCAGAGAGAGCTGGCAAAAAATCTGTTGGTGAGCGCATGCCCACCCATGGACATTTTAGGGTCTTTCTCAAAGGCAAAATCCGTACATTGGGTAATTGTTTATTATTGATTTGTTCATTTCATGATTATTTTGACCTCATTTGCTATGATTTTCAAAGTAATAAATATGAATCACACCCATCCCAACCCCACTAAGTTAGGGGAGGTATACAGGAGTCACTGTGTTGGTCAGTCTGTCTATCTATAGCTTTCTTTGTCCACACTATTTCTCATAACTACAGGATGGATTTCAATCCACTATCAAGCACAGATGTCTAGTTGTGTCTAGCAACCAAGTTAAGCTGTGCATATTGTTGGCGAAACATAACTGGCTTAAATTTATTTGAGTTAGGGCCCTTTGTTGTATTTATTAAATATACGAGGGTCATCCGTAAAGTTTGTGAAGAGTTGTTTTTATACAAAAAAGAAGTGACATGTTAACAAAACTAATTAGGTTCCTTTAAGGTTCATTCCAAGTTTAATTTGTTTAGAAAATTCGTTTCAGTACAGCAACAAATAAAAATACTGTAATCAATACAACAATATAACCAACTCACTTATGGAACACTTCTGAGTTCAAACGACGTTATGACGTCCCTGACTTGACAAATCAAAGCGTACAATGCGCTGAGAGACGGCGACGGGATTAACTCTAAACCCAGTGTTTCTGAAGTTATTGAAGCAGTCACATGACGACAAAAACTCCATCCGCTGTTGCTACAGAAGTTCTGTTTGTAACATAATAATCCGGAGTAAAGGTCATGAACCTTTCATTCACTAAGAGCTGCATACCTAAGTAGGTCATTCTCTTTCTCTAGTGCTAGCGAATTCTATCTGTTGTTTTGTATGTGTAGAAATTGACCAGGTATTTGATTATTTAAGATACTAGAATGTTTGGCTATCTATTTCAAAGTTAAGAAATGCCCTGGGAGGAACCTAACTCGCCATCATGCAAAATATTGTGTGGACTACTTTAGGTCAATTACATACATACGGAGCACTACTTTTTCTTTTTACAGGGGTAGATCTTCATGTTCGTAAGATGGGTTGCTGTTCTGGTTAAGAAATGTCATGGATATTTTTTTCACGCTTAAAATTGATGTTTCCAGTGCAAATTAATGGCAAAAGAAAACATGTTAACAAACAATAATAACACACTAAAAGTGGTTACGGTAATGATTAAAACGTCTATGTAACATATTCCATTCGTATTCGTTAGTGCAGAATCGCATTGCATGGATCCTCACTAAGCGCGGAGAGGTACAGTTAAAAATGTTGTGGAAAATATGCAAATTAGCAAGGCCTGATTTCGTTCTTCAGCATTAGACGGCGATAGCTATCGCCGTCTAAAAATCATAATTTCGCAAAGTAGTCACCACTAAATGAAACGCACTTTCCCTGCCTGATAACCCATTGATGGTAAATGTCTCATTACCACTCATAACACTTTTTTGAGAGCAATTTTATGACAAAAAGCTGTGTGGGGGATATTCATCACCTTTAGTAATAGCTCTAGTTTGGTATTATAAATCCAATATTTCCATCCGAATATTTGTCACATCTTTAATGTGATTTCCAAGCTCATATCAGAAGCATGCATTTCAGAGCTAGCACCATAATTTACCTTGAGATAAAAAAAATCCCTTGTTTGAAATTGCATGAAACTACACCAAATTGATCAGTACCAAGTCTAGCTGTGCCATATTTTCTCTTTAGGTTGGAATGTATTTGTCTTTTAGAACATAATGTCTTATACAAATTCTTGTCCACACTTAGTCTCCATAAGCTACATGGAATTGATAGGTACAAAGTCTTGTTGCGCATATCAAAGCATGTCAAATTAGTATATTTTATCACCGAGTTATGGTCCTTTTTTATTAAAGTGCCTTATCAACAGATCATAATGCTGTCACATGATTTGATTTTATAAATAAGATTGCATGCAGGGTCTCTTAATGATTTGGTCAATGCTTTTTTTCTGTGACAAGGAATATGCAGTGGTATTCAATCACCTTCACCTTCTAGATTGCTTCTCCTTAGCATAATTCTAAAACGCACATGTACATATTTTCCTGAAGATGACTTATTGGGGTAATCCTGTATTCAGTGTCATCTTTTATTTTCAGCATTGTGCTTTGAATGACATCTTGGAAACCACTTGGTAGAATTTGAAACTTGGCATGCAATATTCTTGGATAGATTTTCAACAAAATGCTAAAATCACAGTTGTGTACAAAGTCAGACTGTACTCTTATAAGAAGTTGGCACCAAACAGGCTACAGACATATTTATTGTTTGCTTGCATGTTGTTAAAATGTAGATTATCAAATTAATCTTCAATATCAAGTATGTAATGTAATTCAAGAAAGAGAATTAACAGAGAGGTAATTTCTCAATTATTATCTTTCTTAGAAAAAGTAAGTAAAATTTTGAAGTAGCATATATTTTCTTTGATGCTTAATATTAACATCACCAGCTCATGTATGGAACATTATTTGGGAGAGATTTTTCTATATCCAATAATTTTTCTCATATGCGACTGTTAAGACTGAACATCTAATCAAGAACTGTATGCAAATCACAAATTATATATACTCAAGGGAAAAAGAAACGCAGGGTAACTAGAATCTGTAGTAGCCAGACTCAAGTTTTTACCCCCTAATCTTGCAATAAACCTCATCATCTCATTCTAAAGCATTTATTTTGTTTCAAAACAATTTAAACTGTAATACTGTCAAATATTTCCTTTTTACAAATGTTTACCCTGCGTTTCTTTTTCTTTTGGGTATATTTTGATTGTATGCTTAATTGCACAAATGAGTTTGGAAATCTTAATGATTCTTCAAGTTTTTTTTGTTTTTTTGCCAATCCTGTCTGACTTCAAGGAACCACTTAAACAAGCAGGTGTAATATAGGTATCAGGTTTTTACTCAATCCATCTGTCTACAAATAATGTTAATATCATTCTAGTGATAATAATATGTTATTACCCCTTGGAATTTGTCAACTTTTATTTCCACGTGTTTGTTTAATTTTAAAATTTGGCTGCCATTGCAGATCGACTTATGATATTTAAATAGGAATGTAATGCATGGAAAGTAGTTCAGTCACATTCAAGAATGGTACCTCTCACTTAATATTTAGCTTGTCTGTTTTTAAAAAAAAAGTGGAATTTATTGTCTTCACTCTGGGGTCTTTGTTAATGTTTTTGGCATTGTCATTTTTCATGGAAAACTTTATACTTGGACTTAACTTCAAAACTATTAAACATTCTGTCATCAAACTTCACATGCTTGTTCACAATCACAAGGACTACATTTTCATCAAGTTTTAGCCATATTTATATCCCTTAAAAAAACAACAGACACCTATTGGCATCTGCATACGGTGCATTTGTTGATAGTTATGTTGATAGTAGTAGTATGGTCGTCGGTTTACCCCCAAGACTGCGCATGCGCAGGAGTGACGTCATCAGATTATTTGCGCATGTGCGGCGGCCATATTGGTTTTCTATATTTAGAATGACATCATGATCTATAGTTAGAAATGGCATCATGATCTATATTTAGAATGACATCATGATCTATATTTAGAAATGACATCAATGTACAGAGTTGTACATTTGACCTAGGGCTAAGGAGATTGAAGGTCAAGTCTTAGGCGGAGACACATGGTAAACACCAAAGAACATGAGATACAAAAGAGGTATTGATAGTCCCAATAATATACAGAGCTGACTTGTATATTCAGTCATAAGGCTTAATCACGGACATTGAGGGTCAGGTCCTCAGCCTTAGACGGGGACTATACAAAATCTTAAAACCAATAATGTTATCAACATATGATCATCATACAATAAACATACAATATATAAAACTATATCAAATAATATTTAGAAAAAAATAATAACGACATTACTTACGATGTGAACAGCTCCACGTTCTGTTATAAAATGAACTCAACACTCATGTCTTATGCGTGATCTGCCGTTTATGGTCATAATACTTCCGGAAACTATATTTAGAAATGTATTTAGCACTGTACAACTAGAATGAACCAGAATGAACCAGTTTTTATCTAAAAATAACCATGATTTTGATCAACAACCAATCAGAATAGAGAGCGATGACGTTAGGTTTAAAAATAAAGCACAATGGAATTGACAATGAGGCTCAGAAGAAAGTATAAAAGGGCGCGCCCAGTTTACAGTCGTCATTCTGACTACAGAACTCAAACCGACAACATGGAAAATACCTTAGAAATGATGGTGAATTCTTTCACCGATGTTGACGAACTGTTGGAATTTGCTGTCACGTGGGATATTCAAGAATCTCCTTCCGTTAGATTTCGTTTGTTTCAATTGATGAATCGACAATATGATGACGATTTCATCATTGAACAATTTGACAATATACTTGAAAACTTAGGAGGACCTATGGAGAATAACAATTATGAAGAAAATATAACCACAGCATTACAGTATATCAAAGAACAGGAGGAGATAGAGGAATGTGTCAAGGCCTATTTATTTGATGAAGAAATGAATGACCTGACACATGCGTGTGAGGAGGATGGAGATTGGAACCCCCAGTCTCCCCTGCAAACCGGATGTGGAGAGGAGCCCCAGCCAGGACCCTCTCATGAATTAAAATATACCATGAGGAAAAAATCAGAGAGAACATTCAAGAAAACAGCGGCCGTGGACAGAACATATGAAATTAAAATAGACGAAACGTATCACGGTCAAAATTTAATGGATATAAAAGGTGGTCTCCATAATATGTTCCAGGAAGTGTTGGAGGAGGCCCGGGGTGATTTGGCGGGGAACGATTTAGGGCGAGTAGTGATCCATCACGAAGGACTGCATGACCCGATTGTTGTACCCCTTCAACCATGGGAACAGTTAAACGCCGATAGCGTTATGGCGATGCTGGAAAAAGTTCTCAACAGTAATCAAGATCTCAGCATTGACGCTAGTTTTGAAATCTCCGTAGGATCGATCGAATTACCAAAAGGTGGTGGTGGTCCACGTCGCAGAATAACACGCATTAAAGGAGAGAGAAACTCCTTACATTTAAAAACGTCGGTCGTCACTATAGATAACGAAGATCAATTGTGTATGGCCAGAGCGATCGGCGTCAGTTGGGCGAAATTAAAGAAATGTACAGCGGAAGAATGGAAAAAAGTAACACAAAAGAGAGAGGGAAGGAGCAATTTACAACTTATCCTAGAAAACAAGAAAGTACCGGACAACTATTATCAAAAACTACTTGAAAAGAAAAGGGACGAGCAGAGACAATTGGCGGTGGCCATTAGTCAGCTGGCTGGTATACCGTTGGATCGACCAGCTGGTCTGAATGACGTGGAGGCGTTTGAAGAACTCCTTGGTGTGCGCGTGATGGTGGTCAGCGCCAGACTGGGCAACAAGTTCATCACCAGTCCCAGTAGCGACCAAAGACCATGTCTTTACATTTATTTGGTGGACGACGACCACTTTCACGCCATCACCAGCATCACGGGTTTCTTCAGCGCCATCTACTTTTGTGAGAAATGCCTTAAACATTATGACCATCGAGAAAAACATGAATGTGAAATCACCTGCCGTGTCTGTAAGACGTCTCCATGTGTCGAAACAAGCTTCCCCATCACCTGCAAAGACTGTAACATGGAGTGTAGATCCAAGGAATGTTTTGATCAACATAAAACAGTCCCGGTCTACAAAAAGGGTAAGAAAAAAGATCAACCCAGTGGCCCTTCCGAATGTCAGAAATGGTGGCGGTGCCCAGAATGTTACAAAGTGTTGAGAAAGGACCAGCGGAATACAGAGGATCACCAATGTGGAGAGTATTTGTGTACATCGTGTGAAAAATATGTCATGGATGATCATTTATGTTATTTGAGAGCCACCCCTGCGAAAGAACATTTTATTCTAAAATTTATATTTTTTGACTTTGAGTGTAGCCAAGATGAAATCAATACCTGTCAAGATGGATACCAGCCCCTGAAGAAACCTCTTTGTGAATCACACAAGGTATGTACTTCTTGCTCCAAATGTCAAAACTGTAAATCGTCATGGTGCGGAAAAGCCACCCACCGTCCAAATTTTGTCGGCGCATACTGTTTGCCCAAAATGTATAAATAAGGAATTGACACCCGAGTCCAAATGTAAAGCATGCGGTAACCGGTGCGACAAATGTGACAAAACCGACCTCCATGAAAATGAAGATGAGGGACCTTGTCCCGATACATGTGGGTTTCGGGAAGTCACATTTGAAGGACCGGAAACCGCTGAGAAATTTGGAAAGTGGTTGTTCTCTGATCAACACGCATATTTCAAAGTTATAGCGCATAACATGAAGGGCTACGATGGTTATTTTCTTTTGGAATACCTCATTGATCATTCTCTACGACCCAATAAAATTATTTACTGTGGGTCAAAAATTATGTATATGACAGTGGAGCGAGATGTACATATCAAGGTGATTGACAGTCTCAACTTTTTACCCATGAAATTGTCACAATTACCCAAAGCGTTTGGATTGAAAGAATTGAAGAAAGGATGGTTCCCACATTTTTTTTAATACGAACGAAAATCAAACTTATCTAAGACCCTACCCTGAATCGAAATGTTATGGAGATATGTTTATGAGTGAGACAGAAAGAAATGAGCTGCGTGTGTGGTTGAGTGAAAGAGTGAACGAGACCTTTGATTTTAGAAAAGAAATGTTAGAATACTGTCGAAGTGATGTGTCGATTTTGCGAGAAGCATGCTTAAAATTTAGAGACTTGTTGATGCGTGCGACGGGTGAAGAAGTGGAGGAGATGAATGATAAAGGGAAAGTAGAAAAGAAATGGGTGGGCGCCGTGGATCCTTTCAATTCCGTCACCATAGCGCCTGTATGTATGAACATTTTCAGAACTAAATTTTTAAATGAAGAATGGAAAGTTCAATTGGACAGTGACGAAACTGAATGGATCCCTGCCAAACGTGTGGATGATAAACTGTATGTGTTGAGAATGGGTGAATGGGTGGAAGAGGAGAAGTTGACCATTACGAAAAAAGATTTTGTACGGTCACCTATTGCGAAGATTCCTCCCAGTGGCTACAATGATCAATTTAGTAAAGTGTCCATTGAATGGTTAGAGTGGAGGGCGCGTTTTGACAATGTTCGCATTCAGCATGCGTTGAATGATGGCGAGAAAAAGATCCCTGGTACCCGATATAAATTAGACGGGTACTGTGAAGAAACAAATACGGCTTATGAATATCACGGCTGTGTGTTTCATGGTTGCCCCGTTTGTTTCTCAGAGGATCGTGAAGAGACATGCCATCCACTCACACACCAATCATTGGACGAATTGTATGCGTTAACTATGAAAAAGAAAGCTCATATTGAAAGTTTAGGAATGAAGTATGTTTGTATTTGGGACCATGAGTATTTAAAAGAAAAGAATCAAAACAATGAACTTAAATCATTCAGTCAACAGTTGGACATGACAGACAGACTAGACCCAAGAGAGAGTTTTTTCGGTGGTCGCACCAATGCCAGTCAACTTTACTATCAAATTAAAGAACACGAAGAAATCAAATATGTGGATTTCACCAGTTTGTATCCTTGGGTCAACAAGTATTGTCGGTATCCCGTAGGTCACCCTGTAATAATTACCAAAGATTTCGGGGACATGAATGATTATTTCGGTATTGCCAAAGTCAAGATCTTACCACCTCGAGGGCTGTATCATCCAGTCCTTCCATATAGATCAAATGGTAAATTGAAATTTCCTTTATGTAGAACCTGTGCGGATACCGAAAATCTTGACTCATGTACGTGTTCCGATGATGAAAGGATGTTGACTGGTACTTGGTGTACACCGGAGATTCAGACGGCGGTACGACTAGGTTACACAATTCGGAAAATATACGAAGTATACCACTGGAAGGAATCGACTCAATATGACCCGAAAACCAGAGAAGGGGGGCTATTCGCCAAATATATTGACACATTTTTAAAGTTTAAACAGGAGGCGAGTGGTCCCCCTGACTGGATTAAAACTGAAAATGATGCTATGACATATATTGAACAATACTTTGAGAAAGAGGGTGTTTCATTGGATCGGAAAAAGATTAGGAAGAACCCAGGACTACGAGCTCTGGCCAAGTTATGCCTCAATAGTTTCTGGGGAAAATTTGGTCAGAGACTCAATATGCGTCAGACTGAGTTCTTTCACGAAAGTCAGGCCAATTTGTTCTTCCAATTATTTTCTGACCCAATGAAAGAACCTCTGGACTTTCACATTTTATCCAATGAAACCATACAGATTGAGTGGATATACAAACAAGACTGTCAACCCGAAGACAATAAGACCAATATCTATCTCGCCACCTTTACGACATGTTGGGCCAGACTCAAACTGTACAGTGTGCTCGAACCACTCGACAGACGCGTACTGTATTATGACACAGACAGTGTTATTTATGTCAGTAGACCCGGTGAATACGATCCTCCTCTTGGAGACTTCTTGGGTGAATTGACAGACGAGTTGGGTGGAGGAGAGTACATTGTAGAGTTTGTGTCTGGAGGGCCAAAGAATTATACGTACAAAACTAACAAGAACAAAGAAACATGTAAAGTGAGAGGATTCACACTGAACTATACTAATAGTAAACTTATTAATTTTGACAGCGTAAAACAGATAGTGACAGATCCCAAAAGTACACCCCAAGTTACTGTGACCAATCCCAGTAAAATATGTCGAGACAAAAGAAAAAGAACTTTATATAATTGAGAAGAAAACAAAAACTATCAAATGGTGTATACGAAACGTAGGAGAATAGACAATTTTGACACTGTACCTTATGGTTTTTGAGTTGACAGCTTTGTTTATGTATCTTTGACTTGTACGATTATTGTTGACACTTTTTTTTAAGTGTGTACCATTGAATGTTATTTCTGTATATTTGAATTTTAATTTTACTCGTGATATTTTTAAATGTAAATATTTTGTGTACATTCTAATGTTGTTGAACTGTTTACATTTACATGAAAATAAAAGATAAACTATACCCTATCTCCTGTGATTTATCTTATACCACTTTCAAACAGAAATATTATAAGGGACAGTGTTGTCACCAAAAAAGAGAAAAGAAAATATGGACCGATCAAGAGTATTTGTTCATTTGAACTTTTTGATTTCTCTAAGGGAACCGAGTACTCGACGACAATTGTTACAAAATATGACGTCAACACAAACAAAAGCCATTTGCGAGATAGTACAACGTATAGTTAGAGGTAGGATTTCAATACTGAGACGAGATGTTCAATTCTTTGAAAGAAAACGGTTATTGTTAAGAACAATAGCTTTGAAGCATGTAAGTGTTTCTAGAAAAAAGTCATGTAAGTGTTTCTAGAAAAAAGTCCCTTCTCCGAAGAAACAGTTCCATGTTCCCAATCTTATTGAGAGAGAGATATGTGATACAAACCATCGTCGACGAATTAAGTCTTGTTACAAACTGAACCATAAGTTTATAAGGGAAACAGAACATGGACAACTATTAACAATGAACCAGTGTCCAAAGTGTCAGCGTCATTTCTCTAGACGAGACGTTATGTTAAGACATCAGAGAAGTAAACATAAAATCAGTGAAGCGTATCTGCCGCCGCCGCAGATCAATGAAGCGTATCGACCGCCGCCGCCGCCGCAGATCAATGAAGCGTATCTGCCGCCGCCGCCGCAGATCAATGAAGCACATCTGCCGCCTCATAACACATTAACTTTATTGCCATTCGAACCTTGTTCAAGTATTACAGTGGTAGGACCGACCGGATGTGGAAAAACGTGGTGGGTGTATCGTATGCTACGTCATCTTGATACAATGTACGCTAGAGAAGCACCTAAAAGAATCATGTGGTGTTACGGGGTGTATCAGTCCCTCTATGACGAAATGAAAAAGACTATACCTCATATAGAACTTCACGCTGGTTTACCGTCAACAACTGAACTGGAAGAGTTTGCTAATGGAGACCATTGTTTGATTGTCATAGACGATCTCATGCATCAAGTCGTTGATAGCCAAGATACACAGTTATTGTTTACACAAGGATTTCATCATCGACGTATTAGCGTCATTTATCTCTCTCAGAATCTATTTCAACAAGGAAAATCGGCTAGGACCATTGCTTTAAACAGTTGGTATACGGTACTTTTCAGAAATATGCGCGGAATGTCTCAGATTATGACATTAGGACGACAGCTGTTTCCAGGCAAAGCTAATACATTATTAGAAGCTTATGAAGACGCCACAAAAGATAGCCATGGATATCTAGTATTGGACCTGACGCCCATGGGGGAAGACAAATACAGAATGAGAACAAACGTGTTTCCTGGGGAAGATCCAATTGTCTACACAAGGTTATAAGGGGAGGTCTTGCTCTGATATAATAAAGATGAGTCGTCTCGTCAAAAAACATTGGAGCTATTTACAGCTCTTGATGCATACCACATCTAAACAACAAAGAAAACAACTTTTGGATACCATTACCAACGATCAGTTGAGAGCGTTGACTCAAGTGGTAGTCAATTTACTCCAAAGCGTACTTCCAATCACACCGTCGCATAAACCAAAACTTAAGAAACACAGAAACATTATCAGACGTATTGGTGATACAAAGATTACCAGTAAGAAAAAGAAGGAACTATTGTGTAGACAAGGAGCTGTCATTGCCCAACTGTTGAAATCCATAGAGCCCGCCCTGCGTGACTTTATAAAATGAAGAATATACAAAAATCGATTCTGATACCATATGACAAATATCAACGATTGTTAGACCACAAGCAGACAACAACGCAGTCGGAAACCTCAAATTCACCAATTGACTTGACTACTGAAGCTATAGTAGACGTATTACCCAAACGATATCAACAAAAGGCAAAAGCCATACTTACTTATATAATTCGTGACCGCGGGCGTACATTACTATGGAACGACAGAGGTGAACTTGTTTATAAAGGGACTACAATACCTGGATCTCATATTGTGGATTTGATGAAAGGTACACAATATCAACAAAAACATTTCACGCCTGTTGGTTCTAGAGAATTTTATGAGGGTCTTAAAGAGATACATTTACCCATCTCGCTTATTGTTAAACGTGACACACCATTAAGGCCACCTGGTCTGCCTGTTGAAAAGAAAACGACAAGGCGGAAAAAGTGGATCCACATATAATGGACTGGAAAGAGTACTTAGCATCCATTTACTTTGATCCAAAACATCCTGCTAGTTTTGCCGGAGTAGAAAAACTGTACAAAGTCGTTAAATCGGAAGGAAAATTCAAAATTGGACGAAAATGGCTACAAGACCAAGAATCATATTCCCTCACACGTGTAGCTAGAAGACACTTTCCACGGTCTCGAGTTGTTGTTCAGGGATTTGACCATTTATGGGACATGGATCTTATGGATTTAGTTTCTCTGTCTAAGGAGAATGACAACTACAAGTACGTTCTGGTGGTCATTGATGTATTTTCCAGATATACCTGGTGTCAACTTCTCAAAACAAAAACGGGATCGGAAGTGATACAAGCTTTAGAAAAGATATTACAGGGTCACAGAAAACCTAAGACTATACGTTCTGATAAAGGAAAAGAATTTAAAAACAAAGAGGTGACCAGATTTTTGAAGGGAATGAACATTCACCATATTGTGACACAAAATGAAACTAAAGCCAACTATGCGGAACGTGTCATCAAGACGATTAAACACAAACTGTTTAGACGTATGCTGAAAACGCGAAGTAAAAAGTATATAGACAGATTACAGGACTTGGTCACCAGCTACAATCATACTGTTCATCGAAGTCTCGGTGATGCGCCTGCATCTGTGAATAAAGTCAACGAAAGCGAAAGCAGACTACAACAATACATATTAAGACAGAAAAGTCAAAAGAAAGAAATAAAAAAAGAAACCAAAAAGAAAAGATACAAATTTAAACTTGGTCAAATAGTACGTATATCACACGCCAGAGGTGTATTTGATCGAGAATATTCTCAAAAGTGGACCGGGGAGCTCTTTAATGTTAAGTCACGTTATAAAAGAGAAGATTTAAACGTGTATAAGCTGGAAGCGTGGGATAGTGAGGTCATAGATGGAACATTTTATGAACCCGAATTACAAGCGGTGAATGTGGATGAAAACACTGAATATCATATCGAAAAAGTGCTGAAGAAAAGAACGCGTCGCAAACAAAAGGAAGTACTTGTTCGCTGGCTTCACTGGCCAAAGAAATATGATTCGTGGATTCCTGAAAAAGATGTCACGCGTTATAGTTTATAAGGGAAGGTTATGACCATGAACAATTAACCATGACGAGTCATACTTTAGTTCGGGAATGTTTGGAAGGAGATGATCAAGTAAAAGACCGTTTCAGGGTTATGACAAGGATAGTCGTTGTCATCATGACATTAATTTGTACCGTACCTGGTATTGTCTTAATTAGTTTACCCGTCAATCATCACCCAGCAGTCTCAAAGATCCAACCGAATCTTAATCATACTGCATGCGTTTATGTCAAACAATATCCTCTTCAGAGTAATGTCTATGGCACTTTGTGTAATTAAAACGGACACATTTTCCTAGATATACGACACTTTATCAATGGGACAGCGACAACTTTTGGTATACAACTGGAATTACATCAGTGGCTGGCTTTGAAACAATTGGCCCATCGTATTGACGAAGCTATTTCTGAAGCACGAACCTACTGGAAAACATTGAAAACCTATAAGGGCCAGACCAGTATTCATCTTACTCAACAAGATGGACAACATTTACCTGTTTCTATCCAGCGATGACTCCATGGTAGAGCATCCCGACAATAACTCTACAGACTTTACCATAGAATTGCCAAGATCGTATACGTTAGAAGGCCAGTGGGAATGTACTCTGACTGAAATTGAATCAAACATCAAAACAGATACATTGTATGTGTGTACCGATTTGTGTCAAGAATCTTATGTTGAAAACACGATGATACCCTGCTTGCGACGAGTACGTATTGAGAAAAAAAAAGAAACATTTTGAATATACTGTGCCCTACTACATACCTGTAAAGAAAACTCACATTGATCGACTTCGAATCTTTATAAGGGGAGGAGAGTTGACGCGATTAGAACCAAATAAAACTATTATACGTTGCGTACTTCACTTACGAAAATGGATGTGAACAGATGGGAACATCATTTTCGCCTTATGGCCGAGGGAAAATTACGTCCTAATCACAAAGGACACTATGTGGTAGAAAAAATACAGAATGGTGGCACGTCTAAAGAACCGACCATTCAATTTGTTACTCCTGTAGCACAGGCTGTCGAACTGGCAAAATCAGAGTTGAGGGAAGTTTATAAGGGCAGGTCCTCAACTCAAAAACAAACCAAAAAGAAGATCAAGTCTGCACCCTATCCTAAAAGGAAAGATAAACTATCATAATGGAAAACATACACGGTGACAAGTTGGCTTTGTTTCAACTACCGGAAGTCTATGTAGGGTCACAGAAAACAGAATGGCTAACATATAGACCAGTCAATCAACTCACTGAGGGCGCGGCAATTGAATTTAACATACCCGGAACTTCCACAGCTTATATTGATCTGTCAAATACATTACTGCATGTGAAATTCAAGATTGTCAAGTCAGACGGAACCAACTTAGAAAAAGATGCTCCAGTGGGTGTCACCAACAACATCTTACACACCATGTTTTCACAAATCGATCTCAATGTACAACAACACCCCACCAATGAAGTGGGTAACAATTACGCGTATAAAGCTTACTTAGATTTACTGATGGGTAATCCTACACAACACGATTTGGAGTGTGTGGGGTTTGAGCAAGACGATGATGATGCTCCAGATGTCACCAATCCATCGGGTGCGAATAACGGATTGTATAAGAGAGCTAAATGGACTCTCCTAAGTAAAATGTTTGATGTCATTGGACGCCTTCATGTAGACATGTGTCAACAAGACAGGTTACTGTTGAATGGAGTACCTGTCAATATCAAATTGTGGCAAAATAAAGACGTATTTAGACTCGCCGCTGATAATGACACGGAAGCCTATAAGTTAGTGATTCAAGAAGCGAGTATAAAAGTGGCTATGGTAAAAGTCGACCCTGAACTGATTATTGGTCAGACCAAAAACGCTCAATAACTCAGAGGCATTGTATCCCTATATAAAATCGGTGATAAAGACCTATGCCGTACCCAGCGGACAATATTCATTCATTACCGATGACCTGTTTCAAGGTGACGTTCCGAGACAGTTGATTGTCGGACTCGTGTCTTCCTCAGCGGTACACGGTAAATACACCAAGAACCCATTCAACTTTCAACATTTCAATTGTAATTACGCGGGATTCTTTGTGGATAGTCAGTCTACACCCTCGGTACCTTTACAACCAGATTATAAGAGTGACAACTATGTAGAAGCCTACCAGAGAATATATGCGGATAATTTTGAAAGACATCATCATTTGTCTAGAAAAGATTTTAAGAGTGGATCTTGCTTATACGTGTTCAGGCCAGAAGGAGACTTGAATGATCGACTGTCACAGAGAGCGCATACACGTTTGGAACTCAAATTTTCTGAGGCTCTGCCAGAAACCTGTACAGTCATTGTCTATGCCCAGTTTCCAGCGCTCATGAAAATTGATGCCAGTAGAAACGTGACGTTGGAATCATGAATACAGAACAGTTGAACTATCGATTGAGACATTTGAGACATTTTGGTGGTGTTGTACCGGCAGACAAGTTACCTCGTGTGATTAAAAAGAGACCTATAGCCTATGTGGTGAACACAGATTTAGAAAAAGACCCAGGGAGACATTGGGTTGCCTTCTACTTTCCTTTGAGAGGACCAGCAGAGTTTTTCGATTCCTTGGGCCACCCTCCTGACTATTACCATAGACGGTTTAAAGATGTGTTACTGAACCATGGACGTTATTACATTTATAATAATAAACGAGTACAAATGGATGGAACAGTGACATGTGGACATTTTTGTATCTTTTATGTGGTCCACCGATGCCACGGTTGGATTATGAAACGTATTTTAAAATCTTTTGACACTGTTAACTTGGTCTATAATGAACGACTTGTGAATCGTTTTGTGTAAATATGAAATAAAATGAGTAGAAATAAGATTTAAATGTTTGTTTTTCTTTCTTTACCTTCATAAATAACAACACAAAAGTTCAATTTCACATTTTATTGACCCCGCTGAATATAGTATGTTGGGGATTAGGGTGGTCCCCCAAACACACTTTACAATAATGGTATTTCGATAAGTACAGGTAAACATACATCATACAATTGTTTCTCAGATTTGATTCCAGTCATAAGAACACTACCAGAGTGAAAACATGTAAAATGTACAGAGTCTTTAATAAACATGGCGGCTGGAAATCGCCCCGGTTCGTAGCTTCCTTGGTAGTGTCTCACAATCTGTGTCAAGTCTAAAGGTCCTTCTACTTTGAATGAGGCGGATATAGTCTTGACGTAGATATGTCCTATATGAACGGGCCATCCCATCTTCTGTAATACACGAGCGTATCGTCTCACACGTAATTTTGCTTCCTTCACAGTTTTAGTTTTTCCATTCACAATCATTTTTCCATTGGAAAACAGCATACAATGACCACCCATCTTTTTACTTTTCCACTGAGCACCAGAAAATGTGTTCGGGTTATGATATTAGAACATTTTAATGTCAGTTCTGTTAGGTTGATAGCACAATTTAGATCTGTATACAAGACGATGTTGTTAATCATTATCCACCTCGGGCGGGTTCAAATTGTTCTAATATTTTAATGAATCTGGCTGCCTCAAGCCTTGTTTCTCGTCTAAGTCTTCGTATAGTCAGCCACCAGATCATTTCATCTATACACCAATATACTATGTACATGAGCCCGAACATACTGACAGTATGCAGGACTGTAACATCTATTTATAATGCTCAAGTCCATTCTGATTGGTCGGTGATGTTTATCCAATAACATCCATGCCTGGTACCCCCACCATTTTTATATACTCACAGTCAGGTGACCATTTTTCGTGTTCGATCATGGCGTTATCATGTCTTTCCCAGTCTTTTAAAATAATACCACACCTAAAAGAAACCACTTTATCCGCCGTTCCAGTGTAAAAAAACCGGCTTTAGCCAAATCATATTTGTTTGGAACCATTTGTTTTGGATAGGTGTCAAAGGTCTCTAGTCTTTTATCATAATATACGTGGCCATTAGCCATGACGCGAATTGAGTCGGTAAAGTTCATAGTGTGAAGAAAATGACGATGTTCTACTCTTTTATAGTGTGTCTTGTTTCTGTTTTTAGTGCATTCTATTTATAGATTTTACATCATTTTTTACCAGTTGTGAAAATCATTAGGGTGACACTCTGAACACTGTAATGAACCTAAAATATTCATATGATCTGCTTCTAAATAACACGGAATGACTGTGTCCAGTTCAGGACACACCCGTCCCACTTCCGGTATGTGTTCTTTCAAGCGTTGGTATTCATCTGGTCTTAAATAAAGTCCTTTTTTGGTAGGTACCACGTCCTCCTCGGGTTTCCAATACTGTCTTATGTCGACGCAAACACTCCCCTCACTCACTGTACAATAAACGTTTCCTCCAAGATGGGTATTATAAGCCTGCTTGTCTTTAAGTCGCTGGTCCGCAAACTCTGATGCATCTACCAAGTTTTTCCACCGCATTAGTGTTAAACTGATACCTTTTTTCGTTGGTTTTCCATTCAGCCATTCTCTCAAGTCAACCCTGAGCTCCCCTTTCCATTCGCACACTTGAACGTAACGATCATTTCCTAGAGCAAGTTTACATCTATAGTTGTTTCCCATAGTTGTTTGTCGATTGCCAGACAACATATGACAACAGCCTTCTTTACAATGTCTTTTATATGTTCAAGTCCATTCTGATTGGTCAAGAATACCTAAATCTGATTGGCTAACAAACGTCATCAAATGTTGAGCGTGTCCAAACTTGTTTGATGATGAAATCTCAGCATCACTGTCGAATAAGAGAATATATCATTAAGTAAAGTTGAATTGAAAATGATGAGTATGAAGTCACTATCATATGATTGTCTATTTATTTTTAGAATGTCGTTAAGACCTGTTTTCAGAGGTCTACATAGAGGTACTATCCTAGCATCGCCAACTGAAAATGTTGTTCCATGTAGGGATCTTCGGGTCCTATGTCAAAGGATATACAACCACCATTTCTCCAATCATATATCCAATTCACAACATTTACATTATCTTGAACGTAAGTATTCCACTCTGTCATAGTAAGTATTTTGATGTTAATACGTTCGTTGTACTTGTATGATAACTCTGTTAATGACTTTTTGAATGTTAGAAATGTTTAAATCACTCTTTGAAATGCCAAGAGAGTTTTCTTCCTTTATAAATTAAAATACAGAGATTTTCTGATAAAACATCCATAGTTATTCACTATCAACAGTATTTAAATCACTCTTTGAAATGCCAAGAGAGTTTTCTTCCTATGATCA
The DNA here is from genome assembly GCA_021229015.1 of Solen grandis. Lineage (NCBI taxonomy): Eukaryota > Metazoa > Mollusca > Bivalvia > Adapedonta > Solenidae > Solen > Solen grandis. The sequence continues at coordinate 5,194,481 of CM037783.1, forward strand.
CAAACAATATCAACATAAAATGTCGAAATGGTGAATTTACATTGAATATATATGTACAACTAACCAATCAGAAAATCTCAATCAGTCATGCATGAACCGCCAATCAAAAGACCTCTACGTTAACGAAAGCTTATCGCTATGAGCTTTTCATAGCTATGAAAATGATTCAAATCGTTAACAACTAAGGGAGATAGAGTCATGTTTTACATGTGATGACGTCATTTCCGGTTTTTATTCATCATGGACTTCCGGTTAAGAGTGTTCAAAGTAAAGTTCTCACTTTGAGCTTTTCATAGCTATAAAAAAATATATATAAATCGAGTGAAAACTAAAGGAAATAGGGTCATTTTACATTGATACGTCATTTCCGGTTTTAACATGGACTTCCGGTTAGAGTTCAAAGTAAGATCTACTTTGAGCTTTCCATAGCTATAAAAATATTCAAATCGGATAACTAAGGAGATAGAGTCATTTTTTACATGTGATTACGTCATTTCCGGTTTTTATTCATCATGGACTTCCGGTTAAGAGTGTTCAAAGTAAAGATCTTACTTTGAGCTTTCCATAGCTATAAAAATGATTCAAATCGGATAACTAAGGGAGATATTTTTTTTTTTTTCTAAGGGAGATATTACCTTTTAACATTGTACCTTTAAAAAAGTGGGTGGGGGAAATCAATGAAATCGATAATTGACAATAATTCGATTGAAAATAAAAACAACAGATTTATTTTGAAGCTTCTTACTATTTGTTTGTTGAAATGACTAAATTTAAAAATTGATTTGCATAAAACAATATAAAAAATTAAAAAATAACAAAATTCGTTCAATGTTTTATACTTATATTCGAATGGTATATAATTTGGTAAACTGAAAGAGGTAATGACTTTTTAATTAGCTTTTCTGCTGCAAGGTCACAGCTGTTAAGAGTATACCGATTAAACACACACATGTGTTTTAAGTTAGCGAAGCCCAAAACATAATCTTTTTCACGCACAGAGTACACAGGTTTTTTTTTCTATGTATTCTCTTGGAGTGATCACTTGGAATTTTTTGTGTGCAGGAAATTTCTAAAGACTAATGGATATACATGTCATTCACTTTTTGGAAATTCTGTTGTGTGATATAAAAAAATGGATACTGAGGAAAAAAAGGTAGGTGATTTATATATTAAAAAGATTACCTTACTCGGCATGTCCATTTCATTTCCAGAACACGTTCACATTTGTGTGAATAGTGTGCGCGCGTGTGTGTGTATACGCCTCATAGGTTCATGGAGTAAAAATGATTGCTGGTTGTTGTGCAATGTCATGCCTATTCATGGAATGAAACATGTTATTGGTTGTAATACTACATTTCGTTTCTGATTGGTTGTTGATCTAAGTCATGGTTATTTTTAGACAACATGTCTAGACTTGTTCAATCGATATAAAATGAAGACATGGCAATGGTCGGTTCAAATTGTAAACCAGTTATCTCTGGTTTACTCTAGTTGTATACTGGAAATACATTTCCAAGAATAATTACCGGAAATACTTTGACTTAAAATGGTATATCACGTGTGCGTGTGTGTGTGTGTGTGTGTGTGTTGCGCGAACGTGACTCTGTGTGTGTGTGTGTGTGTTGGTATATCACGTGTGTGTGTGTTGCTTGTAAATTCTGGTCTTACACCACCATGAGTTCGAATCTTGCTTGGGATATTGGTTTACTCCATTATTCAAATTGTCACCTTCCTAGTTGACCATGGATACCTCTGTCTGTATGTGTGTGGTAGAGTCCGCAATTACTAGTGTTATGTGTGCTTGTACCTCACATTGTAATATAATACTAACATTCAATGATATCAGTGTTATTCACACATTTTTTTGTCCGAGTCAACCATTTGCCAAATATATTGCCAAAGCAACCTGTTTCTTGATACTATGCACAGGTAAAAAACACTTAGAATGATTATCAAAATCAGTTTATCAATATGCTTTGAACAAAGCATTATTATAATGATAGATAGACTAGGATAATCTTACTAATCAGCAATTACAAATGCTCGAAGTACTACTCCAACCCAAGATCCGTTAGTATCAATACCTTGTATTCATCAATATTCAAAATGTTATAGTAAGATCATGTCCAACCCAGGATCAGTGAGTATCAATATGGTTATTCAGAAATATTCAAAATATAATAGTAAGTTCATGCTTAAAGTACTGGTCCAACCCAGGATCCATTAGTGTCAATAAAGTATATTCAGCAATAGACTTAATATTATGGTAAGCCTTTATTGTGTGCATATTGATTTTTAGGTCACCTGAGCTTAGCTAAGAAGGATGATGATGAAGTGCTGTCCAGTTCTGCTAAGAAAAGACGTGTGATGTCACCCGGAGGTGATGCTACTGCTATACCCTACTTCCCGGCCGCACCACTCTCTGCTGGCAGCGAGGATCCATCACAGTCTATAGCTGGAGGTATACTATATTGTTAAATGAATCCATGTCTTCCTGAAATTTGTATTGACTTTGACCTTCAAGCCAATGTGATTACCTATACAATAGATTATAGATACCCCTGTATGTATGTGTCATGTTGACAAGATAAGCACTCCAGTGTGAGATGTTTATATTAAGTCCCATACCATAACTGTGAACTAGTGGTTACTTCATGTTGCTTGTAAATTCTGGTCTTACACCACCATGAGTTTGAATCTTGCTTGGGATTGTATATTGGTTTACTCCATGGTTCAAATTGCCACCTTCCTAGTTGACCATGGATACCTCTGTCTCTAAAAGTGTATAAGTACATGTAAAGCACAGGTCTGTATCTCCAAGGTCAAGGTTCAAGTGTAAAAAATGGGGTAAATTTTTTTGGTTTCTGCTCCCTGGCTTTATCATTTCCTTGAGGGATTTAATAATACAGTGCTTTATCTACAAATTGTCATTCATGAGTCCATGGACTCACTGTCTTAGAAAATGGTTCATCCCATAGCATAAATTTGTATCTGATTTTTCCAAAATAATTGGTATGCTCTTGTTACTTGATAATCTCTAGGTCAAATTCCATAATGAGCCATGTCTGACCAAGGTCAGGGTTGTGTTGGACTTAGACAAGGCACTTTTTTGGCTTGAATCAATTAAACAACTGAAATATCAATTGAATTTCAATAATGTTGCTTTTTAGCTCACCTGAGCATAGCTCAGGGTGAGCTTTTGGGACACTTGATTGACCGTCGTCCGTCAACGATTCTAATGTTTACACACTAGAGGCCATAATTTTGATCCAATCTTCCTCAAACTTGGTCAGAATGTTTTTTTATGATGATATCTCTGACATTGTTTGACCTTAGGTCAAAATTATCTTGGTCAGAGTTGACAAAATATTGTCAGTTTAAAAAAAAGGACCTTTAGCAAAGAGCGAGGCCATTTAGCTCATGCTGTCTGACCATGTGAACACTTTTGTTGTCAGTCTTCAGGGTAACATTAATTTATCAGTAACTAACATTTTAAGCCTCTGTCATACCATGATGTCGGTAGTGAGATCGGGAACAATCAGGGTACAAGTGTAACTCTACATGTGACAACTGTAATTAACCTGGATGAAATTGCATATATGATCCCAGAGGTATAAATATTAAAAATATCCAAAATTTCTGGCAAGCAATTGCTGTAGCTCTGCCAGAAAAGATTAGCAATGACATGCGCTCTATCCGCATTTACCATAGGAGCAGAATTGGATGAAACTTGGCAGGGATGATCTATGGGATAGCCTTCACAAAAGTTGCTGAAATTAAATTGATCCATGAAGAACTCTTGATTGCCATGGCAGCAGAAAGAAAAAAATATGAAAACTTTAAAAATCATCTCCTCCAAAACTACTGGCCCGATTTCAAAATAAATTGGTACAGGTGTTCCTTGGGGGTAGCTATACAAATATTGATAATTCCAATCTGTAAACAAAACATGGCTGCTAGGGCTGGGGCTTATTTTCCTTATATGTATATAGGAAAAACTTAAAAGAACATCTCTGAAACCACTGGACAGAATTTGATAAAATTCAGCAGGGATGTTCCTTAAGAGCGATGATACTCAGTTGAACGATTTGAGGCCATTGTGGCCTCTTGTTTTTGTTATTAATGTCATACAGAAGTATCCAATAAAAACCTTTATTCATTATTGTATCTGTTTGTAATAGTACCTCTATCTGCATATACTGTGTTCATGGGATTAATATTCTAGTGTGCTTGTGTACCTCATTCTTCACAGTACATGTACAGTCAATGTCATATGGCACCTTTCTAGTTACATAGATGCACATGCTAACCACAGTAACTGAATGGTAAATCTTTTCTTGGTTCATTCCTTAATGGGTCTTTAATGTTAAATATTGTTTATTTTCAGAATCTGATGTCAGTGAAGATTTTGATGACACTGATAATGACCCGAACTACAGATTAGAGTCTGATTATGTCTCTGACTCATCTTCTGATTTATCTGATATTCAGCCAACAGATTTTCCGGAACTATCTAAAGGCTTAGATAATGAAGTTACCTCAAGCACTGATGGTGCTCCAAGGATTAGTCCAAAGCACGAATAACAAAAATGGGAGAAAATGGGATAAGATGCAGTATTGCCTCTTCTGTGAGAATGGGTTCACAAACATTAGAAAACATTACCTCAAAAAACATAAAAATGAGAATCAAGTGCAAAACATACTAAGATTTCCACTGAAATCCAAGGAGAGACATATAGAACTCACCCGCATAAGGAATGCTGGAAACTTCAAACATAATGTAAGAGTTTTAAAGGAAGGGAGAGGTGAACTTGTTGTCATATCCAGACAATCAGATAATTCAGATTCAGGTGACTATCTTCCATGTGAGGATTGTCTTGGTTTTTTTCTGCGAGAAAGTCTTTGGAGACACAGGAAAGAGTGCCCATTGGCGACAGGGAAGCAAAAATCTAGAAGAGTACAAGCAGATGCAGCGCTACTCTTACCTGCTGCCAGCTACATAAGCAAAGGACTGAAAGAGAACATCTTTGGAAGAATGGCTAGAGATGAAGTGACTATTGCAGCACGCAATGATCCAATAATTCTGAAAATTGGAGAGAAACTGTATCAGAAACACGGACATTTAACACATCTATACTCTCACATTAGTCAAAAAATGAGGGAACTTGGGCGGTTTTTGATATGCTCCAGAACACAAGATTCAAGTATCACTTGTTTAAATGACATACTACGTCCTGAAAAGTTTCCTGTTGCAGTAATGGCTACTAAGGTTTTGTGTAAGTTCAACGATGTGACAAATAGTTATGCAAAACCTTCGTTAGCTCTCAAGTTAGGGCACCTGCTGAAAAAATGTGCAAAAGTGGCAAAGTCTGAAGCCTTGATACATGTTGATGTAGAGCAAGGAAAGCAAGCCGACAATTTCCTTACTTTGTGCGAAGACGAATGGTCTGATGAAGTATCAAGTTCGGCTTTGCAAACACTTGCTAAAAACAAAATGAATAAAGGGCATTTGTTGCCATTGTCAGAGGATGTAATGAAACTCAATAAACATTTTGACCTGAAAACTGAGTCTCTATTGAAAACCCTTAGTGAGCGCTTTAACAAAAATGAATGGGAATTGCTGAACCAAGTAACACTAGCACAGGTTGTCATGTTTAATCGCAGGAGAGGGGGCGAAACCCAAAGAATGTTGGTCAGTGCTTACACAGAACACACACAGAGCAAACGGTGTCCAACAGAAGTTACAGAATCTCTAAGTGCTACGGAAAAAATCCTTCTCAAAACCATGTCAAGAGTGGAAATAAGGGGCAAGAGGGGACGCACTGTACCAGTTCTACTGACCCAGAGAGCACAGAGGTGTATTGATCTCCTTTTGAGATGGAGAGATGCAGCAGGTGTTGCCAAAGACAATGGATATGTGTTTCCTAAGCCACACTGTGGTTCTTTAGAATCACTGAGGAGCTCAGATGTCTTAAGAAATTTTTCACAGGCAGCAGGTTTGACTTGTCCAGAACTGATAACAAGCACAAGACTTCGAAAGCACATAGCCATATAAGTTTAAACAAGAATGACCTGGACATTATGGCCAGCTTTATGGGCCATGATATAGCAATACATAGATCGTTTTATAGGCTTCCACAGGAAACACTACAGGTTGCTAGGATGGGGCGCCTGCTGACGGCCTTTAACAATGGTACTGTTGGCCAGTACAGTGGCAAGTCATTGGATGATATTCAAGTGGATGAAAGTAAGTAAATGTTTAAGGCGAATGTGTTGTTGTTTGTGTCAAACTAATATGCATTAATTTATATGAAAAACAAAACAATTATATACAGTTTATAAATACTTTTAATGCTGTTTATCACATTCAGGTACACATATTTACACCTGTTAGTCATTCCATCGCAAAAACTGAATCATACAAAAACTTAAAGTACTGCAAATATTTTCATGAAACTTAATGTTCTGGTACTATAATGGGCAATATAGATGTCTTTTTAGCTCACCTGAGCACAAAGTGCTCAGGTTAAGCTATTAGTATCGCCCTCTGTCCTTCGTACATCGTCGTCCCTCGTCAACAATTTGCTTTAACAGACATCTCCTCTGAAACCCCTTGGCAGGAATGATCTATGTATGGGACAGCCTTCACAAAAGTTGCTAAGATAAACTTGATCCATGCAGAACTCTGGTTGCCATGGCAATGAAAGAAAATTTAAATGAAAACTTTAAAATTCTTCATCTTCAAAACTACTGGCCAGATTGGAATATAATTTGGTACAGATTTTCCTTGGGTGACCCTCTACCAAAGTTGCTAAAATTATTCCTATCCGTCAAAAAAACATGGCTGCCAGTGACGTGGCTTATTTGCATTTTATGTCTATGGGAAACACTTTAAATGACATCTTATCCAAAACCCCTGGGCAGAATTGGATGAAACTTAGCAGGTATGATCTACAAGACAGCCTTCACAAAAGTTGCTAAACTAAACTTGATCCATGTAGAACTCTGGTTGCCATGGCAATGGAAAGTAAATATAGATGAAAACTTTGAAAATCTCCTTCAAAACTGAATATAATTTGGTACAGATGTTCCTTGTTATATAGCACATATAAGGGCATGCGATGAGAGCAAAGTTATTCAGGTGAGCGATTTAGGGCCATAATGGCCTTCTTGTTTATTTATAGCAATATCAAGATTTTTTGTATGTACTTTTTAAATATATAAATCAATATTAATTTAAGGAAAATATAAAACATTTTTGTACAAATGCTCATCTATCTAGAAAAGTAGAAAAAAAGGTAGAAAGGACATACATTTAACGTTCAGTTAATGAAATTAATAAACATTAAAAAAGATAATAATTCAAGATATGTCACAGGATGTGATGAATGCCCCCCCCCCCGAAATATACCAAAATTTTGACCTTTGACCTTCAATTATGACCTTGACCTTGAAGCAAAGACCTGTGGTTTGCGCGAGACACATTGTCTCATGGTGGTGAACATTTCTGCCAAGTATTATCAAAATCCATCAAGGATTGACAAAGTTCAAGAGCGGACACGAAATCCGGACGGACGGTTCGACTACTATATGCCCACCTTTGGGGGCATAAAAAAAATAAAGCATGCTTTTAATCATATAAAGTTTAAACATGTCCCGTTTAATGGCAGACATATTAATTTTGTCTTAAGCAGCCAACTTGTCTTAAGTGGCAAGTTTGGGCATGCCACTGTTGCTAAAAAATAGAAAAAAAAATGAATACTTCAATAACTCCAAAAGTATGTAAGATCTGGTTTTGAAACTTGGGTTACAGATGAAGGGTGATATAGTAGAGAATTGTGATTGACCTTTCTTATTTCACCAGAAATCAAAGGTCATGTAGTTGTTCTTAAAAATAGAACAAAATTATTCAATATCTCTAAAAGATATAAGGTGTGGTTAGGACACTTTAATAACGGATAAAGGGTCATTGGAGAATTATGCTTGACCTCATTTTTAGCAGAGGTCATATTCATGCATCTGTTACTAAAATAGAACAAATCTTAATAATCTTTTTACTCTAAATGTACACAAAATGTATTCATGGACCCAGGAATTTTTATAACAGTGTCAGGATTATGCATGATGTATTTTTTACACTTGAGGTGGACGTTCAAATCCTGTTACTAAAATAGAACAAAATCAAGTACTTTTTAACACTACAAGAATATAATCTGGTATAACTAGGTATACAAAAAGTCATATGAAGGATGTTGAAGAATAATGATTCAACAGAGCTTTAGATAAGGATTTTGTATAATTGAGTATTTATTCTCAACATTTCAGTATAATTGGGTGTTTGGTGATTTTAATTGGGTGATTGACAGAATGGTATTGGATAAAATGTTATTTTTCCATATATAATCTATAGCAAGGCAAAGATTTTAATTGAGTATTGAAGATTTTAATTGTGTTTTGTCTTATCTGTTCCTCTGAATTTATTCCTTTTTTGCCTGTGGTCAAAGGCTGCACTACTGGCCAATATTACTTAAAATAGAACAAACATTATAGTTCAACTATTTGAATAGAATATAACCTTGCTATTCTTATGAAAGGCAGTATGAAGCTTTATACAAGCATGTCCTTTCACATTATTACCGGTGGTCAAAGACTGTGAAGCAGTTACTTAATAAAACAAAAAAAATTCTTGCTTCAATATCTCAAAACAGTTCAGATAATAAATCAATGATTAAAGATTTCATAAACGTACTGGTACTTAAACCCTTTCCCTCATATAGACTAATTTTGGCATACTCAATAGGTACCTCATTAAGCTTGAAAGTAGAAAGCCACAGTTAAATCTTACCAAATGTTTTGGTAAATTCTCATTACCAGACCACCGAGGAGTAGAGAATAGCATAAAACCTGATCTTTCAGCGTGTTTCTTGCAGGCTGATCTGGTTTTATGCTGTTCACATAGGCCATTTCATGGTGTCCTCCATGAGGGAAAGAGTTTATGAGGATGTTGAATGCTTGTTCAAATGAGGCATCATCTCATGGCAATGATTTCTTTGACAGCTGAGGAGTTAAGCAGTGATGATGAAATGGGGGAGGAGGAAGGAATAGACAATGAAGAAATTGGAGTAGAAGGTATCTGTTGCGTAAATAAGACTATGATTTATAAAGATTTAACTACTGTATCTTTTTAGTACTTGCTTGTAATTTTAATCTAGCAATTTTCTTGTTACAGCATCCAAAGTAATGCTTAATAGTGCCTATAAGTCTTAAGAATGGATAATAACCCATTTACCCAATTTAAGCCAATTCCTTGTTTTGTAAGAATTTAAATGTCAGACGGCCCAGATTTTTATAAATATTTTTAAAATCTAAATGCCAAATTATACATTTTTGCTCTGAGTGGTACATTCTGAGGTATGCACCTCACTTTGTAAGTTACACAACTATACCGGTTGTATTATAATTAAAAAATCTTGTTTATATTTATTAACAAGTTTTATGAAGACTAACTCAGGTGAGCACAGGGGTTTTTCTGCCAAAATTGGGAAGAGGCCTAGGCCTCTTAATATTGGGAGGAATTATCGATAAAACTGGCAAATTGGGAAGTGAAAAAGCTGGTGTAACTCTGAAAAATTGGGAAAATTGCATGAATTGAAAGAAATTTTCAATTGGGAAGACACCTTTTACAGGCCTCTGTTATATAGCAGGAAAAAGCCCTGAAACAATACAGAACCAGCTTGGCCCTCTTGTTTTTATATTGGAAATTTTATGTGTAATAGTATTTTTTCTTTTAACTTCTCATCTTTTAGAGCTGGAACCAAACCAGATCATCCGACAGTTGCAGCAACAGCCTAAATCAGTTCAATCCTCTGTGAGCTTATCTGGCCAACCCAGTAAGTATGTATTGTTATCAACAACAAAATGTCATCCCTGAAAAGTAAAAGTATGGTGTATTTTGTTTGAAAATGTGTCATGAATATACAACTAAGACAAAAATCCTTATTGTAATTATACATCATGACTAGATGTACATTGTAAAAGAACTGTTCTTTATTTTGGTGTCACTGTGTCAAAGGTAAAGGTCGAGGGAGGATGGGGCCCCTACTTGAAAAACCTTGTCTGCTCAATAACTTGAGAATGGTTTGGCTTACCTCAGTCAAACTTTAAAGGGGCATTGCCTAATTGACTGGAAAGACCCCCCTATTTATTTTGGGGTAGCTGCATCAAAGGCCAGGTTGTGCAAGCAGGGATATTGATGGTTACATGTAGTCAATAGAATCTTACATGTTGTGCATCCATCTACCCAAAGGATGCATGTTAGATACTTTTTTTTTGCATATCCACAAAAATGCTATTATTAATAAATGTCATTTTCCAATACAAAATGGGAATTATATCTTTAGAATAGTTTATCAATTTACTACAGCAACAGTTTCATACTTGATGAAGTAAGTCGTGTAGATTTCCGTGAATGCAAAATCAGTGCATGTTGTACCTGGCTAAGCTGTTATTATGTCCCCTGAAAACACCACTGACACGATTTTCGGCAGTGGTTATTTTTAATACCTACTCCTTCATCAGTCTGGGGTAAAGGAAACTGGATTCATATTCACAGTCGAAGATTTTGGGCAGAGGTATGTATCTTTAATTATTTTATCAAGTTTATCATAGTGTTCAGGAACCTTATCAGAATGTAAACGTGATTTGAACCTTACTTTTTTATTGTTGTTGAAATTATCATACACCTTTTTATTATTATCGTTACGGTTTCTATTATACATATTTCATTGGTAAATATTACATTTCCCAGGGCGGAATGAAGCTGCCATTAACTCCATGCAGCTGATGCAACTCCCAAGCTGACACGGCGCTCGGGAAGGGATCTGCAAAGAGAATAACAACATAACTATGATGCGCATGGAAACCACATCATAAACATCATGAATGATGTGTACAGGGAACACAGTCTTCTGGGTTGTAAACATTTAAATATCGTCCTAACAGTGAGTTAAACCTGGGACTTGGTTCAAAACTGGAGTTTAGGTGCTCTTCGTGTGGTGTTCTTTCTTCAAAGATGGACAGTTACAATAGATGCCAAAGCACAAAGGCAGTAGCTTTAAATATGCAAATAGCTTCAGCTTTGCAAGACACTGTCATGGGATAAGAGAAGGGGAATCTGCTACTTGCATCTATGGGCATACCTCAACCTTCCAGGTCCCACATGCAAACGTTGATGAACCAAGCTTCCGTCAACACTTAATGAGGAGGACATGGCCGTCAAGAGGCAGCTTGTTATTAAACATAACCAGGAGTAAGGACGAAAAAACCTGAACCACTTGGACCTGTCTTTTGATGGCCGTTACAATGCAAACAGAATGATTTCGTCGTACAAACCTGGGCAGGCTGCATCACAGGCTTATGGTGTAGCCATAGAGAACAACACAAGTTACAAATACATTGTTGCCCTAGCTGTCTAGAATAAGCTTTGCTGGACTGGAGCTTATTTAAGAAACAAGGGATTTGACACATGTCCTGGTGGGCCATGCAGCATGTACAGCAAACATTCCATACATGGCGCCCCATTCAGAAAGATCCATGGCTTTCAGTATTGCCGAGCAACTTTCTAAGGAAGATATACTTTTTCGCAGCCTAACAACAGATGGGGACACCAAGGCTCACCTGGGCATGTCTGATTTTTATGACAAGCTCGGAAATGCCCGGACTGTAACTCGCCAAGCAGACCCCTATCACTTGGGAAGCAAACGGGTAAGAAAGACAAGGCAGTCTAGCTGGGGCCCGACTATTACTCGTCAAGCAGGCCCCTATCGGAATAGAATATTGAATTAGCCTGACTATGTCCAAAGGAAAAAAGCTGCCATATGAAGCTAAACAACAAGCAACAACACCTCTAGCCAAGGATAGCAAATCAAGATGTCATGCCATAATTGAAAAACTTCGGGCCGAGGCAGACGGTGATCTTTCAAACTTATTGAATTGTTTACCTGCAATCAAAGCTACAACTGTGGAGTGTTACGGGGGTAACTGCAGTTTCAGCCCACATGACTCCCTTATTTGTCATTTTAAATCATTTAGTGAAACTTCTGCTTTGTGTGAAAGAGGTGGTTGAAGGGTGTCCACATTTTTTTCATAAATGTATTCGACCGATCAGCATTGAGGAAGAAATTCGCTACAATTACAACTACACTACAACTTAAGTTTGAAAAAGCGGCTAAAATCGGTTGTTTTCTAAGGATGATCATACATTTTATTTACTCGGCTCTTGAAGTCAGAGGATTAAATTATCAGAAGCTGAACTTTCTGTCAGTCTGAAAATCTGGTTAATGCTGAATATCTGAAGAACAATGTATATATAAATGCCAGTGTTACTCTAGTGTTGTGCTGATGATCAATTATAATTGGTTATTGATAAAAAAGCTTGCATTGGTGAGAAGGTTTAGTAAGAAAAGAAGCTAATATAGTAATAATCCATTTAAACTGATAGGTGAAAAGCTGGCGGGTTGATGTTACAATTAATATTTGCATTTAAGTTTTGTTTTCCGTTCATGAATTCAAGTTTTTATCCAATCTTCATTAAATTTGGTCAGAATAGAATATTGAATTAGAGGCACCTCAACAGTCGAAAGACCTCTAAATTTGGTCAGAATACTTATCTGCATGCATGGTATCTTAGACTTAATTAGTCCCCTACCGGCTTCGCCGAAGGGGACTATAGGTTTGCACTCCGTCCGTCCGTCCCACACATGTTTTCCTGACCTTTTTTCTAAACGCTTGCAGATATTCATCTAATTTTTGGTATGTGAGTCTACTACCATGACATACAGATCAAGTTTGAATTTCGTTCCCGTTCACTGATTTTTGACGGAATAACGGCCCTTGGATTTAGAAAATTTCGTTAAAATAGCAGTTTTCCGGGCTTTTTTTCTAAACGCTTGCAGATATTCATCTAATGTTTGGTGTGTGAGTTTACCACCATGACTTACAGATCAAGTTTGAGTTTCGTTCCGGTCAATTGATTTTTGACGGAATTACGGCCCTTGGAATTAGTGGTAAAATAGCAGTTTTCCGGATTTTTTTTCTAAACGCTTGCAGATATTCATCTAATTTTTGGTGTGTGAGTCCAAAGGGGTTTGAAGCACCCGTTGTCTGTTATCCATTTCACGAATGTAGTATCAAAATAATAGAAAGGGCAGCAAGTCGATAAAGCTTACTTTTGACAGTGACCTTAATTATTCTCCGATTTTTTCGCAAATACTTAGAATAAATCGATTCCGTAGGTCTCGATCGAATCGGAAATAATTTATCTTTACGAAAATATATACTTTTGCCACTCTGGAAACTCTTCCAACCTCTTAGTTGTCTTTCATTCATAAAAAATACCCGTTTTTTGTTAAGTCGGACAAGAAGTCGTAAAACCTAAACACCCGTTCCTCCCAAAGTAAACCGCATAAAAAAGCCAATTACTCGATAAAATCGGGACAACACATCATTAAAATTTAATAAATCGATTGCGTTTAAAATACAAGCCCGGGCGTTCCCTACCGTGCAACAATCGGCGAAAGTTTTTACTGTCGGCATTTATATGTAAATCACTTTCCATTATTGTGTCACGAGATGTATATGCAAGACAAAATCCGATTGGCTTACACCTATTGTCACGCGCATCTGTCGCTGGCTCCCGAATGTCGTGCTGTGAAAACGGGATTTCCCCGCATGAGACAGGTTACCACCTGCAAATGTGTGTGTATTAGGGAATACACAAGTTTCTATGAACTATGAATTCTTTGCAGGAAACTGCATTCAACATTGTCTTCTATGGCCTAATTTGTTGTTAACGGGTGCGGCAGGGACTGGCAAATCATTCGTGGTAGAAAAAATGGTCAGTAGGCTAAAAGAAATCGGTAAGACAGTTTATTTGACTTGTATCACAGGCATAGCATGTGCTTCATATTCAGTTGGAACGGCAATGACTATTCACAGATATGCAGAACTAGAAGATTGTCGTCACGGGCCATTAGAAATTCAATCTGTTATCATAAATAACCAAAAAAAATATGAGGAAGCACTTGCGCGTATTGTAAGCACAGATGTTTTAGTGATCGATGAGTGCTCGATGCTCAGCAGTAGGACATTTGACATTCTCAATGCAGCCTGTCAACTAAAGGATCCCACAAAGTTGTTTGGGGGAATGCAGGTAATACAAAACAAAATTCTTAATGTGGACCACTACCAGGATTGACATGAATGATAATAACTGGGTCCCAAACCAGTTCGTGGCGATCCTTCCACTGAAATCTGTAGCAGTATCACGTGAGTCAAATGTGGAAACAAAAGAAAATGAATCTGACAATCCCAACAATAAATCAGACAATGTTAAAAGCTTAAGAAAGAATAAAAGCCTGAGCAACACAACAAGTGACAAGGACACAGAGGGTACAAATCATCCTGAATACAAAGAAACAAGAAAGACAGTAACAAGGACAATCCTATGCTCAATAACAATACACAGCCATACAAACCAACGGATGTTTCCCCTCAAAGTCTTTTAGGCCTCTATGTTTTAGTTCAGTATGACAAACAGCCATACCCAGGGGTGGTTATTGACTGTGATGCACTGTATGCATAGGGTAGGAAGGAATTTGAAAAAAAATGTTCATTTTTTTGACCAAACGCTGTGCGAGATGAATGCTGGTATAGCATCGATGATATTTTGAGTATAATACCAGAGCCAGTTCTCAATGGTAGACAATATAACATAGATGAGGATCTATGGAGATTGGCTCTTGAAGAATTGAAAAAAAAATCTGTTTAAATGTCAATGTCACCGTTAAGATGTAACAGATTCTAATGTAAGGAAAACATCTACATGTATTACATATTTACACATTAGGTATAATATGACTTCTGATCCACAGACATGATAACAAAAATGCTCTTGAAGGAGGTTTTTTATTGCTAATGACCTTTACAAAGCAGCCATCTGTTATGCAATTTATGTTCATTTTCCGTATTATCATAGATTTTTTTTACTGTTATGATATCAAAAGTTTTATTTCTTTTAATTCAATAGTTAAATGAATTGAAATTTATTTCCATTATGAAAGCAAATTATTCAATGAAACATTGTAGAGATAAGGTAAACCTCTCTTATCTAGAATCCTCCCAAATCCGGACATTTTCCAGTCCAAAGAGAGTGGGGATTAAGAATTTCCACTGCAGTATTATTGAAAATTCCTTCGCGTAACCAGTTATGTCTTTGGCTTATGTAGGGCTAAAATATTGATATATATTGATATATTTTATTCTAAGCAATATGATGTTAATCTAGGAGAAGAAACTGCATAAAATTAATGGTTCTGCCAGAATATTCACAAGCTAAACGTTTTCATCCTGTTACGAGTTACATATGTCATGGCTGTTACTATTCATGGTCCTTTGTGTTACTCTTAAATGCAGAAGTTCATGATACCATGGTAAATTCTATAAAGAAGATTCATGTTCTATCTTTATATGTTTTTTTTCATGTAAGTTGATGTTATATACTTCTGTTTTCAGTTGTTTTTTAATTCTTACGAGGTTCATTGGAAAATTGTCCATAGTGTTGCTTTTCTTGTCTTTTTAGTTACTTTGATTTCCCTGGAGCTACAGTGACATTTAAGCACCCAATTCTTTAACATAGCTATAATTGTTTTAGGTGTCTATGTTTCAAACTTGTTATATGGTTCTTATAAGAAGAAGATAAACTAAATGTTTTAAATCATTCTAAGTTAACTGTAATCCAAGATTTTGTGTGGACAACTACATTATTATAGAACAAGTCACAAAAATATACATGTGAATATGTAATTTTGTTCTAGTAAAAACATAGCTCTGTAATAGGAGACGTAATTCACATTAGTTTAGACTATCAAAATGTTACACATGTTAAATGTGTTTCCATTTATAATATAAATGAAGATATGTATATGTAACACCAATGACAGGGAAGGGCATCCCTATATAATATTTTATGAAGAAAATGTATTTCATTGAAAGAGTTTTATATTCTAAGAGTTATTTTTGTTACCCTTAGTGTTCATATAAGTTAATAAACTTCAAACGAAGTTAATCGTTCTGTTTTCATTTTCTTCAAATTCCATGTACGAAAGATGGACATTTTTTGAAATTGTCCCATATATGTTCGGAAATGCACTGGATGAGTTGTATGGGGATAGACCTAATATTAGACCTGACGTTGTAATAAGCAATGCATCTACAGCTACCGGTACCAAAAGTGCTGAAAAAGGTAAGGTTAACCAAACTGTAACTGGTGGAGGAAATCCGGGAAACACTGATGAGCAAGTTGCAGGTCCCAGTAATACTGGTAATGTTAGAAGAAAGAGGGCAACAATGGATGACAGTGAAGGTAATCCCTCTGCACCAAAAGTTCGCAGAACACAAGTTTCTGAGGTTTTACAGTATTTACAGAAGCACAGTGAAAGTATGGAAGAAAGACATGCTAATGAACAAAAAAAAACAAGAGGGCCATGATGGCCCTAGATCGCTCACCTGATATCATTAGGCTATGTAAAATCAAGTGACCCCTGGGGCAGAGCCAATTTTGACCCCAGGGTCATGATTTGAACAAACTGGGTAGAGGTCTATTAGCCCATGTTACATACCAAATATCTAAACTCCAGACCTTGTGGTTTTTGAGAAGAAATTTTTCTAGATTTTTTTCCAAAATAAGTCTATGTAAAATCAAGTGATCCCTGGGGAGGGGCCAATATTTTCACCAAATATCTAAATGCCAGGCCATGTGTTTTCTAGTTTCCTAAAAAGAAGAATTTTCAAGTTATTTCTATATTAGCCTATGTAAAATCAGGTGACCCCGGGGCGGGGAAATATCTAAACCCTAGGCCTTGTGGTTTCTGAGAAGAAGATTTTTCAAGTTTTTCCTATATTAGCCTATGTTAAATCAAGTGACCCCTGGGGGGGGCCAATTTTGACCCCAGGGCATAATTTGAACAATTTTGGTGGATCATAGACATGCTCAACCAAATATCTAAACCCGGCCTTGTGGTTTCTGAGAAGAAGATTTTTTCAAGTTTTCCTATATTAGCTAGTTAAATCAAGTGACCCCTGGGGCAGGGCCAAATTTGACCCCAGGGCCATGATTTGAACAAATTTGGTTGTGATCTACAGACAGTGCTGCACACCAAATATCTAAACCCCGGGCCTTGT
>CM037783.1:5211818-5261818 GCA_021229015.1 Solen grandis
TCCCGGGGCTTTTACCTACATTTTGGCGGTAGATCCGTCAAACTCTGTTCTCACACCCTTCTCACACCCTTGTGCATCTGCACTAGAACCTTTGCGGACTACGGAATTTGACATTGCCTTAGTCATCCGTAAGCAATTAGACCGTAGCCCTTCCATGGCTGTTCTCCGTGAATATGTGACCACGCCATTACACTGATTACATACAAGGGGTAACTCAAAAAATATGTGGACTGTCTAAATATCTTTTTTAATGTTTTAATGTCAATCATAATGATTTTTTTAATCCCTCATAACTTTGATGAATTTTCAGCATGTGCTTTAAGTTAAAATGTGATACTTTATTTAAGTAATATTTTTATGGTGTTATGAAAAACGTAAATAAACAGAAAGCAACACAACCTAAAAATCAAAAATAATATTCAATTTAAATTCAATATAAAAGTTAAATATGGAGATAAAATTCCCTCAAAATGACATTGATTTATGCAATTACCATAAAATTTTTCTTTTCTGGCATCATTTTTGTGAATGTATGGCAACACTATATGTTAAAAATATTATGGTTTAGTGAAAACATACAAAAATGATGGAAACTGAATACCACACCATTATCAAGTATTGCCATAACCTCCACCATGACACGTTGTAGATGACATGCAATATTTTAAAGTCAGTGACAACAACTTTACCATTAACAAGCACTCCCTCTAATTAAAACCCTGCTAAAATTAGGCAGCCCTTCCAGGTTAACATGAGAGTATTAAATCTTTGTACAAAACTAGAAATATCTTTAAAACAGATATTCAGCGGCATGCTTACGTAGTCACAAGCTGTATTTAATTCTGGTACCGTTACATAGCAAACTTTCTGTCTTTGATTTTACATATAATTTTCATGTCCATTTACATTTGTGAAAAGTAAATAAACCAGCATAGACCATTAGCCTTAGCACTTAGAAATAAGTTTCTGATTGGTCAAAAACTGGTGAAAAATCTGGGTCATTAGAGCAAAAGGTAGCACACCACACTAAATGTAGCCACAGCTTCGAATGGCCAGGGAGGATTTCTTGAATAGGGTTAATATTCTGGATTTAAATGGCTGTTTGTCTTTTAAATGCTTTTTTAGCATCAAATTTGTTCTTGTGACTTCTAATATGAACTTTGGCAAATTCGAAAACAGGGCCAAGAATCATTTGTTCATGCTTGAGAATGTCAAGGACGCCATTTTCTGTAAACAGTACTTTTCGTCTGCATGGTGGTAAATATCAAGTCATTTTACAAGGGGGTACAAACTTTTAGCAATTGCCAAAAATATTCATGCGTGAGCACCACATTTTTGGAGATAGTTTGCAAGTATAGGGAGTTGCTAAAGCAGAAACACTTTGTTTAAAGCCTTTCTATTTGCAGATATTTTTTGCCAGAGTGACAAAATGTGGCGTTTGTGGTCTCGGCCCACAGTAGATTTTTGCCTTCAACAGGATGAATCACAGCTTCTTGTACTGCCTGGCCACTGTAAATGTCACAATTTTATTGCAGATTTGCAATGCAATGACTAATATGTTATCAATAAATGGTGTCTTTTTTTTCCAGGTTTTTTATTTCGGAGTCAGGAATTTTGGACATCTTGTTTGTGGGACATGGACAACAAAAAGTTGGATTTTTGTGTGGAATGCTACCAAAGCATACAGCTGCGGCCATAATTAAAAACATATTCCATCAAGAGTTATCTACCTTGATGGACTGATTTCCCTGAGCACCCTTATAAAATTTCAAGTAAATCAATTGCTGAGAAATAAGCATTATAGTAACTGATGCATGGAAAACTTAAAACTTACTTACTTAGTTTTAAAAACAGCCATAATTTGATCAACAATCATCTTACTTGTTTGTTTAATGCCCCTGAAGACCTTAGTAAAGTATCAAATCAAAAGGCATAGCTGGTAACTAAGATTTAATTGCAAACAAGTGGCAAAACTTTGGTAAACATAAGGCAGCAAAATAAAACACAAGATACATTTTGTACAAAATTAATAAACATACACTGACTTAAACTTTTACATAAAGATTTATAACTTAAAGCAACTCATTCACATATGATCAGCAAAAATAAAACAAAAGCACCGAATGTTTTTTTTGTTTTTTTTTAAAGAGGGGGAGATAAATTTGGTTAAAATGGACCTAAGAGTTACAGCCCTTTATAACAAGAGCTGTCCATAAGACAGCGCACTCGACTTTTCTCAGTTCGCCATTAAAGAAAGGGCCAATCTTTGATGTTATTAGAGGTTGTTGCCCAACCAATTTGCTATTTGTAAATACAGCCAAAAAATATCTAAGTATAAAAGGGTAAAATTGAAAATACACTGCATATAGGATTATGGGCCCTGCCAGTAAAGTTGAGGTAGTGTGGGTAAACAATAAATAAGTATTCCAAGTTATGGTGGAATACCTGTGATAGTATTGAAAATATACAACTTTGTAAAAAAATAAACCATGATTTCGGCTGTTTTCTAAGTATGAAAGGGGCATAATTCAAGAAGTAGTACAGCCAGGGTTATGGGCCTTGCTAGTAAGGCAGAGGTAGTGATGGTGAATAAGTACTTGAAGTTTCAGTCAAATACATGTGATAGTACAACTATGTAAAAAAATTACCATGATTTTGGTTGTTTTCTAAGTATGAAAGTGGCATAACTTAAGAAGTAGTACAGCAAGAAGTTATGGGCCTTGTTAGTAAGGTAGAGGTAATGATGGTGAATATGTACTTGAAGTTTCAGTTGAATACCGTAGATAGTATTGAAGATATACAACTTTGTAAAAACTTTAACCTTGATTTTGGCTGTTTTGTAAGTATGAAAGGGGCATAACTCCAAAAATAGGATAGCCAGGGTTGTGGGCCTTAGAAGAAAGGTAGAAGTGATGATGGTGAATAAGTATTTTAAGTTTGGGTGGAATACCTTTGATAGTATTTAAGTTATTGATGTTTGAAAAAAACTTTAACCTTGTGTTGCAACGCCGACGCTGACGCTGACGCCGACGCCCGAGTGACAGTATAAGCTCTCATTTTCTTCGAAAAGTCGAGCTAAAAATGTATAACCCTGTGATAGTGAACAAGTTTGTGAAGTTTGATGACAGGGTTTAATAGATTAGATGTTATGACCCAATTTACAGTTTTTCACTGTAATTTTTTAAAGGGAAACAAATATGCATTATATGGACCCAAGACTTTAAGCCCTTGATGAATATGTAGCCTTGTGAAGGTGTGCAAATATGCGCAGTTTGATAACAGAAGGATGGCCAAGGTTTAAGTTTTATCATAAGGACTAAGCCAATACCAGCAATAACACCAGAGTGCTGAAAATACCTAGATGTTTTTCTTTGAAAAACAGTCAAGCTAAAATGTATTTTTCTACTCGCCATTGTTAATGTTGGATAAGGTTTCATTTCCTGACAAATTAACTTGACAAGACTTTGTGTAGGTAACAATGCATGGTAAAGCGCTGTTTTGCCTACTTTGGGGAAATCAGTAATATAAAGAACATGGTATCCATGAAGCAGATGCTGGCAGTACTATATGATACCATCTGCAACGTGACTTCTTCATCAGTTCCAGGATGCGAATTCAAAAGTTCAGCTTGGGAAGAGAGCACATGCACAAAGAGGTAATGTGATCAGTCATGTGACTGCACATGAAAATAGAATTTCTAAATGTAGGTTTTATCATTCTTAATATAGGTGGTTCAAAACCTGTGATGAGGAAACCACTTGTTCTTTCTTTGCCATGCAGATTCTGTAGAATCTGAGCTAAAATATTGTACTGTAAGTAAACAGAAAAGACCCTGATCAGCCAGCTGGCATCAAAACAAATCTATATAAGAGAAAGGGTTACAGAGCACCTGAAATACAGAGCACTTGGAAGATAATCCTGTTATTAACTTGAAATAGAACAAACTTAGTTCATTCCTGCTGAAACCTTATTGTAGTCTTCCTGATGGTTATTTCTGAATCAGAATGTGCGTTTTGGAGCTCGTTATTTTGTTTTCTATGTTGGATAAATTATTCTTCAAATCAAAGGAATCCTCCAATAACAGCTATTTTAGTACATCTGTAAAGGGTCTCCGACTGAAGGCAATATATAACCCCCAATTTATCTGCGCTGGCCTCAGATCTACTTTTTAGATATCTACATATTTATTATTCCTGAAAAGTCCCTGAGAATAAATGAATAAATTATCTTGACATAACTTTTAATAGAGCTGTCACTGAAAAGGAAATTTTCCCTCTAGTTAATTCAAATAAGATATAAGTGCATCAAGTTCAACATTCCCTGAACACTCTCAAATATCAGGAATACCATAAGCCTGTAAATTAAAGTCCTAGTCTATGTGAATTTCATCCTCAAAAGACCTCGAGAAATATTTCTTTAAAATTCCATATGAAAAATTCTTCTATTTAACGCACACCAATATCAACATATAAACATATGACGGGTATTTCAGAAGTTTCTTTTACTTTGGTGTATCAAAATTTGTTCAAGTTATAACTAGCTGACACCCCTGGGGGGCCTCATTTTCCAAGGATTAACTTTATTTAAGCAATTATTGAAGAGGCCATGGCAACCATAGTTCTATTTGAATCTAGATTATTTTACCAAATTCTGCGATGAGCCAACCAAGAGTCATGCATGCCATGTTTCATCTACCACATGGTTTCACATGAGATGTCTTCCAATAAAGAAGTTACATGGTAACAATGCCTGACAATCAACACATATGACAAACAAAAGGTAATCAGAGCATGCTTTGCTTTGGAGAGCTGAAAACCTTAAATTCTGTATCGTCATAATTTTGCCAGTCTGAAGCATTTAAAGACCTTTTTAAAATATTATCATATGATTTTATGTACTCTTATGCCAATTTGTTTGTGAAACTTCAATACCATTTGCATATTTAACTTCTTAATTCCAATGAAATTATTCTGATATATTAGCAACTTTATTGTCATTAGTGTAGGAAATTGCAATTTTCCAAAAGCTTAGTGTCAAAATTGTTTTAGATGTACAAATGTGTCCATTAACTTGCTTATGGAAAACAAACCCTGATAGTACACCACAGTTTAGCAATATTTTACTAAAAAACAACAACAGTATACTATGGTTCTCATTTTCTTAATGCGGGACCAACCCATATCATGGTGTGTTAATTTCAAATTACTTATAAGTAGGTGACAATTCCTTTATCCATTTTCAAAAGGTCAAAGTAAAATGTCCATGGTAATAAAACTGATGGTCTTGAGACATTGATCTTTGACAAAATGACCTTGATACATTGACCTATGGCAGAGTGATCTTTAGATATTGACCTTTGATATGAAATGACCTAAAGACACTGACCTTTGACAGAATGATCTTGAGATATTGACCTTTGATAGAATGACCTAGAGACATTGACCTTGGGAAAATGACCTTGAGACACTGACCTTTGGCACCCTATTACCTTAACTGCCACTACACTAAAAGAAAAATGTAATAAATAACATGAATAACTTATCATTAAAATCAATCTTCAGGCAGATCAGGGTTTATACATGCTTTAACTAACTGGTTGATAACTGACCCTGAATGATCCTGATGAATAATGAATGACTTTCATCTGTTTATTCATTATTCAAGAAAATAACTACACATCATGCTATAGTCATTCTCCTAATGACAATCAAAGTACTTTAACAATGAAAGGGAAGTCTTCGGAGCCTGCTGATAACTTTGCATTGTCCTAGCTATACATTTAATGATCACTTCTCAGACATTCAAGACTCTTCTCTCCCTAGCTAAGTGCTTCATTCCTGTATGTGACACTAATCAGACAGAGTTTCCTTCATATTCCTTGTCTTCATGGAACTTCTTCATCAACTACAGAAGTAAAAATATTACCACCAAATGGAGACTTTTCAGATATTATTAAGATTATTTTTAGAAATATATTCCTTCATTCTATTTTTATACTGATCATGTGACAATCTAGTCCTCCTTGTTTATATACTTAAGCGACAAAATTATTGACATGACTTGACTATTTGAGTCTACTATGGCTTTGACAGTATTATAGATGTCCAGCTAATTACAGGTGGAGGAAGACCCCGAATGCACGTAGAACCGCCGACCGGACAAAATTGTTATCATTTTTTATTATTATCCTCATGAAGACCAATGATGGTCATAACTAGTTGGTAAATAACATATATCTACTTAACTGATGTACAAGTCATGTGTTCCACTTACCCTCTCTGTTATTAAGATTTAAGGAAAGTGGGTCTTAGGGTCCAAATTCTTAAAATCTGAATTGCCTTGAACAAGAATGAACTGCCCCCACCCCACTCCAAAAGAAATAGCAAAACTAACTTCTACATTTATCAGATAAATATAACTCTAATATCTTAAATGATCTGGAAATATGATACAATATGATAAAAAAAAAGATGTTGTAATGGTAAGCCATATTGTCTTGCTTCAACAGGCTACCAGTTTTGTCTTGTATTCTAAGAAAATATAAACAAATAAAAATGAGTGAAGGAGCCAACCTGATCATGAAAACTAAAACTGTAGAAATTTCCTTTTCTGTAATATTATACAGCAGAAATTGAAATCACTGGTACTAAACTGAAAGCTGCTTCAAAATGAAAATTGTTAACATTAAATTTCCACTGGATTTGGGTTAGTGAATAATTATTGAGAAATACCGGTATGCAGAGATTAAAAACATGGGACCAGAAAAAATACCACTATGTTGATTTTTCTCGACATGATGGTGGGGGGAGGGGCTTAAAAATCATTGAGATGTGGCTTTTGAAGCAGCTCATTTACAGATGGTCATTGGTTCTTGACTAAGAATTTTATTTAAAAATATCTCTTGTGTATCATGTCTATCAGTGCCCATCTACAGACACAGAGTCATTAAATGCAACATTTCGGAATTGTAGAAAAATGGGTGATTTCTCCATCACAGGCAATTATGTTAGGAACAGTACTTGACCAATATTTAGAATTTCTATCACATGACTGATCAAATTTACTCCATGTGCAGCAAACTGGAAGTTTATGATGGTCTAACAAGTTTTCGGGGTACTAACGAGATCGATCCATATTTGCATATCAAATATAATTAAACTTTTCATTTAATTAGAATAAAGAGGTGCAACAATAAATTTTGTCACTCCCTGTACGCATTTGGGATCTTAAATTCATCTCGATCAAAACAGAGTAGCGTTCATTCCAATGTAGGTCAACGATGATGACATAAAAAGTTACTTACAAGTTTTTGGGGTATTTTCAAATTAAGCTCAACATACTCTGTTAGTTAAATATGCATCCAAATTCCACTTCAGGGAATTAATGCTGTTATGATTTGATATTTATAGAGCCTTTATTTCATCTGAGATGCTTATCTGATTATTTTTTTTTCTGATTGGCATCCACGGTCGGAAAAAAGTTGCAACTTTATCCGGGAAAACTGCTGACCTTACACCCACCCCATTCCACGATCATTTTTTTCATTTTAAACTTAATTACAGTTACCATTGATGACACATATGGATAATAGAAACATTTTTACACATATTCATCACAAATCATACTTTACACACCTTAAAAACCTCGCACAATCTATTTTCCAACCCCTTAAAATTCATAACAAATATCCACCATTTTTTTATTCAAATTAAGCCATCATGTGACTTATTATCCGGGTAATTGATAAAATTTAGTTTGCTGTCTGCGCAAAATACTAAACCTGTAAGTTGTATTAACTTAAATCAAAAAAATAAATGGATTTTTGTTTGAAAATATGTAAATTTAAATAATTCAGATGAGTTTGATCTACAAAATAGCTAATCAAATACGAGTTCAAGATTTTAATGAAATGGACGTACATCTTAAACATTGTCTAGAATTTACACAAGAAGTCACATGATGTCTTAATTTGAATATTAGAGCATGGTTGACATTTGTTTTGATCATATGGGACAGCGAAAACAACTCCTCATACCACGTTCTCACACGCAAACTATGTAAAAGTAAAATACCCCGAAAACTTGTTATACCCCGAAAACTGGTTAGTCAACCATAATAGCACATTCAAATTCCCTACCTTAAACTAGTGAAGACAATAAGCTGAGGAAATTGTCACATTGTACACTTGCCTTGTTAATTTGTCAGGAAACAAAGACTTCACTAACATTAACAAGGGAGAGAAAAAGAAACTTTAATTTATTTCTACTGATCATCTGTGAATGAGCTGCTTTAAAAAGCTTCATTGTATGTATTCATTAAAACCAGTGAACAATTATGTAACAATAAATAGTTAATCCTATGTACCATAGAAAACATGTGGCTGTAAGCAAATCACATATCCCTAATTATATGTTACAAAATGATTAATGAAACAACCTAGCGTGGAATCTTAAAAGCTCATTTCTTATGATTAGTTTGCCAATAATCATAAAACTCATCTCTGGTTTTTATAAGCAGTTCATTAGAGAACAAAATTTCATTTACAGATAAACTTTCAGCAATTGAAAGATTTAATATCACATGCATCAAAGATAAAATATCGCCCCACTACAAACTACAATTGATATCTTAATCCTAAATACTGATGAGGAAATCTGCAACATGTAGAAAGAGAAGTTAATTTCAGATGAACTGCAGGCACATGGAATCAGTCAGTGATGTCATGTGGTCCCAAGGCTCTCTTTGTTGCTGAGATAATTAGTGGTTAAATGAGGGAATTGTCAATTAAAGCAGAGATAGCCACTGAAATAATTGATGCACAAATTAATTGACTGCAATTCCTTCAATAATTTAATTGGGGTGATTGCAGTTTAAAAAATGTTCATTTCATGCTATATGGCATCAGCGTGTTATGTCCTGCGTGTGATACATAAGATGAGTGGCAGATTGATGCTATTGATGCTTTGGAGTTATCAAACTCACAACAATGAGAGGATGATAGGACATGTAAGTCACAACTAAAACCTGACTTGGTGACACTCTGAGGCCTTCCAGATGAAAACTATCTTAATCTGTTTGCAATGATTACTAAATCTCCCTTTGCAACATAACGAATGCAACTGAATATCATTCATTCCATTTATATACATAGGATTTCCAGGCGTGTAGCTGGACAGAAAACAATTTGCAAACCAGCATTGCTCCCCCCCCCCCCCCCCCAAAAAAAAAAATTTTAAATCCTAGAATGCAAATGATGATGACGTCTGGTGCTCTATTTTAATCTTGAACTTGTATGAAGATACTTAAACAAAATTGTTGACTAGTATGTGATTTTATTTTAGTTTTCCATGAACTACTGCTGTTACCTTAAAGTCAATTATTGATTAGAAGAAAAGTAAAATCAGGAAAATAAGCCCCGACTTTTTGGCATAGAGGCAACTATGCGCTCGATTTCCAAAAGAAAAAATCTTTATGGGGTAATCAAAATACTTGCATATTCTAAAACTGATCTTGCACAACTTGGTTTACATTCCCAATGGTGACTGCTGTGCCTATCCTTATAACATCACAAGATTTTATAAATAATTATAAAAGCTTTATATAGACTGACGAAGCTAGACCAAAGAGACTCTCCCTATCCATATGCGGCATGGAAGACCGTTTGTTATTGCAGGATTGCTAAATGACTGGAATGATGAATGTTTCCAATACTAAATCTGGTTTACCATTAAACAACTGATCCTTGTGCAGGTATTTTGGTTGTGAGTGATGAATAGAAAGCAAGCCGCTACTGCATTGCATTAATTAATCAAACGTTTCGAGATGGATGAGACAATAAACATTTCAATTAACCTGGAGCCTCGATTGCCTTAACCACAAGGTAATTATACAACAAATAATTTGAGATAATCTCTCATCATTCTAACTTTATGTTTCTTCATAACTTTCTTTGTTTTAAGCATGGCATCATACATTTACTGTTTTCTTGGTAGTTATGCACAGTGGTTCATTTCAAAAGGATGCTGTGGATCAGTGGTAGAGTACCTGATCACAGATCCACAGATTTGGGTTTGAACTCCATTTACTGATTTTTTCCATGCAGACTCACGGTGTAAAGTCTGACCTACATTATTGTGTGCAAACAGAGATGACCCTAATTACCTCAGATAACAAATGCATCAAAATGAGACTAATAGGAGGTAAGGATTAATACCTTTTTAACTTAAGCTGGGATCAAACTGTAATAACAAATCAAGTTCAAAAAATGATGTTGAAAAAAAATGTTACATCTTATGATTAATTAGGAAATTTCAATAACAAAAGTTAACCCTTTCCCTCATATAGACTCATTTTGACGCACTCAATAGGTACCACATAAAGCCTGATCTGCAGAAAACCACAGTTAAACCTTACCAAATTTAATTACAAAATCCTCATTTCCAGACCACTGCGGAGCAGCTAACAGCATAAAACCTGATCAGCCTGCGAGTTACTCGCAGGCTGATCTGGTTTTATGTTGTTCGCATAGGTCTTTTCATGGTTTCCTCTTTGAGGGAAAGGGTTAAAGTATGAAAACTAAACAGACTTCGCTCCTTATATAGAAAAATCATATTTTTGTCATATAGAAACTACCATTTTCAATTGAGGCTAAGTAACCCTTGACTCATGAAAAGAAATATGTCTGTATATAACTGGTGTAGCTTATTCTTGACATGAAATATGATTCAACAATATGACAAAAATAAATATCCTCCATACTAGTTATCTGGTACATTGTCCTGGGGAGCATCCAGTTCTTATCAAAATAACATTTTAATACACTTTTACTGGATGTCTAATTAGCAATCTCGTCAAGAATATCATTTGAAACGAGCAAGACTCTTGACAGGAAACTTATTATAATTAAATAAGAATTAATTGCTCTCGTTTCTTGTTCAGTCTAAATTAACACAATTACGTTGATGCATTAATAAAGACTTTTCCTGAGAAGGGAATGGCAAATTACTGTATAGAAACATTTTACTACAATTCTACTTTTTTCATTTTAAAGTTACAGTTATTATTATTACTAAAAAGATAAGAATAAATATTATACAATCATTTTATAAAGTTCATTGTTATCAAGAAAATATTCTCACAATGTTAGCTACTTCTCTTTGTTTGAAATGTCGCGTTTCCATTCAGCACAATGAACCTGTACCAAGATAGTTTTTCTTAGAATAACTGACAGAATCTAATTGTATTCATGTACATGTCTGTAATTATTAATTTTGATAATAATGGATACACCCTTTCAACTTTCAATACAGGCTTATTTCACATACAAAAATGAAAAATAAATAAACAAAATAAGCATATATGTAAATTTATTAGTATCCAAGTTCTATTACAGATAACACATTTTATTTTAAATTTTAATTTATTTATTGTATTTTTGACCCCATCCCCCTATAACTAAAAAGAAGGGGGTCATAGAAAAAACAATCTTTTGAAGTTAGGTGGGTGGGTGGTGGTAGAATAAACACCGGAAGATTTACGTGGATGTAAGTATATAATTTAAGATATGGAAACCCAAAAGTTATACCTAAGGGCCTGGCAGCAAAATGCAGCCCTCTGAAAGAAGGATGCAATATAGAGAAAAACCTGCTTTTCCAAATATCAGGGCAGTGGGTGTCTGCAGGATCTATATACATGTGCTTTTGATTTCGTGATTATTCAAATTATGGAAAAATATTAAAAATTGTCATCTGTTGCACAAACCTAATTAAGCACTTAATTGAGCACTTACATACCTAGGAACAAATTTCCTCAATTGTGTTCTGATCTAAATATTTCATATCCCAAAAAATACTCTAAGACAGTAGAAAAATATGTAATGTCACCTTTGATATATATTTACATGTAATGCAAAACAAGAATTATTGAATATGTTTCAATTTTAAATATATCTTCACCCAAAGTATTCTTGGCAGATTCACTGAGCCTGGTTTATCTCGTTCCATATTACGTAATACATTTTTACTGTTGCAGGGGATTTTTGATACTGCTATGGAATGTTTATAAATAGAACAGTGATACAGTGCAGCTTCATTATAGTGCTATTTATCTCTTTCCCTCATAGAGGACACCATGAAAAGACCTATGCGAACAGCATAACCAGATCAGCCTGCGAGTTACAGATCAGCCTGCGAGTAACTCGCAGGCTGATCAGGTTTTATGCTGTTAGCTGCTCCGCAGTGGTCTGGAAATGAGGATTTTGTAATTAAATTTGGTAAGGTTTATCTGTGGTTTTCTGCAGATCAGGCTTTATGTGATACCTATTGAGGGCGTCAAAATGAGTCTATATGAAGGAAAAGGTTATCGGGGACTAAACCAAGATACTGCATTATATTAATCTGCATTATAACATTATACCCAAGAAACATGGAGAACTGTAACTGATTTGCATGGTGTCTTATGTAACCATTGTTAAAGGTTAATAGTCATATTTTCAATGGTATTTATAAATAATTGCCTTTAAATAATCCCATGAATATAGATTGTTAAACAAGTAGATAGTGGGAGCTTAAAACATTGAGTGAGTGAGTGAGTGAGTTACCTTTCCCTAAATTACTGATTTAGAATTAACATGTTACAATACAGAAAAAAACAACAACATATTTTCTTCAATTACATTAAAATTGTGTTGATACAGATTTTTTTCTTATTTCTGAATCAGGAAATCTTTTATTTGAAATGTTTTGTGAAACACAAACCTGTTTATCTAGCCAGAGTTGTGTCTTCTAGGCAATAGATATATATAGCTTGCACTGCAAAATATGTCATCATCAAATTATGTTAAATTTTCTCGAAATCTGTCATCAACATTCTTCCCCTATTAGGTGAAAAAATCAACAACAACAAATAACTACGTATGACACAATTAGAGTCATGACACTGACCTGAAGGTTACAATATTTATTACTTTTATATGGCCTCCCTATCTGGTCTGAGACTGTTCAAAATGCTCCTCCAGTACCATGTATTATAACAAGAAGCCCTAAAACTTCAACTTTACTGAAGCTTAAGTAATTCATGGTGACTGTGACAAGATTTCAGCTTTCTTAAAGATGTAATGCATGCTGCCTAACTCAATCATCAAATGGTCTGACAGTGGAGGAGATAAAATACAATGCGATGGAAATGGATAGAAATGATATTTCTGCTTATTCTGAAGCTGATTTGTCTTCTTTTAAGCTAGGATGGAGAAGCTGGGTACCAATTCATCAACCTATTGACTTACACACCCCTCCCCACTGCTTCATTTTTCTTCTCTTTCTCTGGGCATTCAACCAATTTCAACAGTCAGTCCAGATTTCATGGAGCCATCTTTAACATCTAATACACAGATTGTTAACTCAGATGAATCTTAATCATGCCAATTGTAAATTGATAATATCATGAATTCTTTCGATGTTTTTTTCTAATGACAGCTTCAAGTGTCCAAAACTGTCCATGAAGTACTTGTACTCCATGCGATTAGAAAAGACAAATCAAATGGAAAACAAGAGCACTGCTGAGAGCAGGGCAATATACGCCCTATGAAAGGTATTGAAAATGAACTACCTTTTACAAATGGATAAGCTCTTTATTAACAGCAACATCTTAATAAGGAGATGTGGACAGACAGAAAGAAGGATATGGGCAAACTTACAGTCCCCTCCTGTGTAAACATTGGTAGGGGACTGATAAACAGACACAAAATATTTTTGAATTATATCAATATGACATGTTGCTTCAAACTGTGACCTTGACCAACTTGCACTTGATCTGCACTTCATCTCAGTATGGTTGCCATTTCTGGCAAATAGTTAATCTGCTTAAGTGATTCAAATGATACAGAGCGGACACAATTATTCTAACATTATAACAGTATGACATATGACCTTGACCTTGAACCAAGACATCCAAAACCTATTCTCTGCACATCCTCTCACTATGTTTGACATTTCTTTCAGATAATTTCAATTTCCTTCCAGCAGTTCCAAAGATACAGAGAGGACAAGAAAAGATACAGAGGAAACAAGAAATTTCTAACAACCTTCAAGCGTGACCTTGACTTTCACCAAAGACATCTGAAACTGATACTCTGCATCTCCTCTTTGTATGGTTGACATTTCTGTCAAATAATTATAATTTCCTTCCAGTGGTTCTAAAGATACAGAGTGGATGCAATATATTCTAACATTATGATAGTATGACATTGACCTTCAAGTGTGACCTTGGCCTTAAACCAAGACATCCAAAACTACGCTCTGCACATCCTCTCTGTTTGGTTGACATTTCTGTCAAATAATTTCAATTTCCTTCCAGTGGTTCTTAAGATACAGAGCAGACACAAAATTGCTAATGGACAGATATCCACTGGCATAACATAATAATGCCCTTCGGGCGTATAAAAATAAATAAAGCGTTATGTTTAACACATCAAATTAATAAGTAATTACTGATATGATGAAAAGTATCTGATATATAACCGTTCAACTCATATAGACATGTTTTTCAACTTTGGCAAACACATAGACTCTGACCCCAGACAGCTCCTGATCAGGGTCTTCACTGTTTGCTGGAAATCAAATCCTTTTTTTTTTTCATATACTATTTAAATTTCAGTGAATTAATATTCATCACCTCATAATATTGTACATGAATATTCATTAGGATACTTATCATTGTTTCATATAAGTAACCATTTAACCGAGAGGAGAACACAGGCTTAGATGCAAAAAGAACAAAATAAATTTGTATGCTCTTAAATGTACAGCAAAAAGGGGGGTCCAAATTTGCATCAAAAGTGATGACATTACTTTATCAGTCTTGTAACATCTCATATCATTGTAGGAGATTTCTCTACTGAAAAGAGCTTGTGTTTGTTAAAAGCTAGAACTTGAAACAGAATTAATGGAGCACTGTGACAAAATAATGTTATAACAAGGTTGTTATGACGTTGTATAAAGACAGGAGGAAATGGAGTGAAATTTGTTTACTGGATTTCAACATTACCCCACAGATTCAGGGAGTTTGCATGAGACAAATTACTCTTATCTTAATGCAAGACACATGCCATCACCAGTTATCAAAATCAGTCACATTATCTTAACACCAGCTACCCATAGTCACATTATCTTGACACCAGCTATACCTAGTCACATTATCTTAACACCAGCTACCCATAGTCACATTATCTTAACACCAGCTACACCTAGTCACATTATCTTAATACCAGCTATCCATAGTCACATTATCTTGACACCAGCTACACCTAGTCACATTATCTTAATACCAGCTACCCATAGTCACATTATCTTGACACCAGCTATCCATAGTCACATTATCTTGACACCAGCTACCCTAGTCACATTATCTTGACACCAGCTACCCATAGTCACATTATCTTAACACCAGCTACACCAAGTCACACTATCTTGAAGTCCTGCAACTGATTATTGTACCAAGCACTAAGTTGTTGTGGGGGCCGCCATGGCCGAGCAGTTACAGTTAAGGACTACAAATCTCTCAGCCCCTCACCACTGTGGGTTCGAATCCCAGTAGGGACTTCGGATTTTTCATGTGAGGAAGCCTTCCAGCTGGCTTGCGGTAGGTCGGTGGTTCTACCCGGGTACCTCTGTGTACTCGGGGTCTTCCTCCACCTGTAATTAGCTGAACGTCGCTATCTGATTGAAATACTATCGCAGCCATGGTAAACCCCAATACAACAACAACAAAGTTGTTGTTGTTGTTTATGTGTTGGAATGTTCTGTCACTGTAACAGTATTTCAGCATTAAATCAATGTCAAGCTTAGTATAGGTGGAAGAAGAATGTGAGTGCACAGGGACAAAGAGTAAAACCATCATTCTACCGCTGGCCAGCTGGAATGCTTCCTCACAAGAAAAATCAAAGTGAGCTGTCCATATCTAAACTCACGGCAAAGAGAGAGGCTGGTTAGTAGATGATAATACTTATCACACTTGGTATTCATTCAAAATGCTAAAAAGCCTATATCAACCCTTAACTTCATGAATACATGATTGTATTCATGTTTAAATTTATGACTTCATGAACATAAGTAAACTGTCAGCCTTAAATGGAATATTAAACAATATAGTCAGACTGTGTAGAATTTGAGCAACAATATTGTACAAACAAATACAGGTGATCCTTGGTTCACTCTGTTTAATTAGTTTAAATTTATGCCTGTCATTTTATCCATACTGCAAAAATATCAGAGTTTCAAACCTTATATTAGATCAGTTTCTAATCCTTCGATAATATTTCACAAAATAATACAATATAAATCTTTCAATAATATTTCATAAAATAAAATGATATAAAAAAAGAAGAAAAACCCTCTTGCAATCAATACCACTCTTCAAAATATGAATTATTTATGGGCCTTTTCATATTTATTGATTAACTTGCATCAACACCATCCCTTCATCCTGATACTTAATGTGTGAAACTCAGGAAACTGGTCATGAATTCAATATTTATATTAAGTAATTTAGATACATACAGTTTCAGATAACAGAATAGATTGTCAATCTTATTACTCAAATTCTATACTTGTAATATTAGATATGTTTAAAATTCAGGCTCAGAATGAGCAAAATGATATAATTTTATGAGGGAAAATAATTTTTATGATGGTATATACTCACATATGGGTTATCCATTTTGTGGAATGACAATTCTATAACATTTGTGACGCTCATACAATGTTTATCACTTCCATTAATTTGAGAGTCTTTCAATCCACTGCAGAGCAGTCTCATTTAATAATCTTGCAAAAGCTGTCAAAAAACTGCACTTATTCTAATACAATTGGAGAAATTGGTACAAAACTATAGTAAATACAAATGAATAAAGAGGCAGTTACAATAGTTTTCAGGGGTATAAAATTTACTTTTAGGTCACTCGTCCTGTAGGACGAGTAGGTGAAAATTTTTCAATTTTTCAAAAAAAAAATTTCATCAACCACAGAAAGCCAGAAAACCAATGATCTGGGGCCTTTCTTGTGCGTTTCAGTTAATCGTAAGCGCTTTGGTGTTTACTATGTTTTAACTCTCGCTTTTTTGTATTCTTGTCGTCTCTACCGCTGAGAAGTGCCTTCATTGACAATTGTTCCGACATTCTGAACATATTTGCTGTCCCTGACTGTGCCGCAGTCCCCGACTGTGCCGCAAACAAACAAAAAACGTAATGAAAAAACACTGTAGAATATTGTGAACCAGTCTGCGCTAGACCTTATGGATCTTTCTAAAAAATGAGCGTCACTATGGTGATATTTTGTCAAAATTAGCTCCCCTGATCAAGTAAAGCGTTTTATGATCTTGATTAACCATCGTAACAATATGAAATTCATTTTTTACTGAAACATTTCTTTCTTGGCCGCGAAAAGTTACTCGTCCGTCGGATGAAATTATGCTCGTCCGACCCTGAAATTCACTCGTAAATACGAGCAGACGAGTGGATTTTTACAGCCCTGGTTTTGCATAAAGAATTATTAGATATATTTTCTAAGAAGACTCATTTTATAACTATCCATGCCCCAGTCCTGGACAGCTTGTTCAGACTGAACATGCAGCTACATACAGACATAGATATCAACCTAACTATGTAGTCAATACAAATTGAGTGGTAAGAGCAAAACTATGCTAAGTGCTTATATATTTATATGCACTTAGCCTAGTTTGCTCTCACCCCTCAAAATGATGCTTAACTTTGCCAGGAAATGCCAAATTCCATCAAAATCATCTGCTTGGAGTTTATAATGTAACCAGCTATAAGGGCACATAACTCCTGACAAGGTCACACTTTGTCACTGCATGGTCTTTATAGTATCAAGTTTCATTGATATACACTGTAGTTTGCACTAAAGATTTTCTTGTCAAATGACTTAGTGAAAGTAAATTTCTGAAATAACCATAACTTTTCATTGCTGTCTAAACAATGTTTCCAGTTTCAAGAACAGATTGCCTTGAAATAAATAAATGGCCAAATAGTCTTGCTTAGACAGTTCTGGGACCAATATGTTCATTAATCATTTACAAGATTCTGACAGAATTCACTGCTTCATGCAGCTAGAA
Source organism: Solen grandis (assembly GCA_021229015.1). Lineage (NCBI taxonomy): Eukaryota > Metazoa > Mollusca > Bivalvia > Adapedonta > Solenidae > Solen > Solen grandis. The sequence continues at coordinate 5,229,945 of CM037783.1, forward strand.
ATACAAATCTGGACATTGGGACCATATAATAAAATTTCTCCTCAGTTTGAACTGAATACAGAACTTGTGTTTATTATAATTAGGGCACATGAAAAAGATTTCAAGATAATCAGCTTCAAACAGATTCATCATTCAGATTCAGTCATGGACCTTTCCTGTACTAATTAACAGTCATATTTAAAATGACAAACAGGTTATTCAATGGTTACACTCAAATAAAAAGTAGTCAGTGGTTGACCTGTTTTACACAAAAGAACACAATGGTTTTGTTTGTGATTCTGTTCATGAGCACTTGGCCTAGCCATGAATGGAAAAGACGGGGCTTACATTTTCACCTCTAAAACTTGCAGCTGAGTATTGATACCCTGTACTATATTATCAATCAATTAAGTTTGTATGTGTGACACATGTGTATATATGCAATGAAGATATAACATTATCCTTTGCACACACACACACATTATATATAACAATAAGGGTTGGTATGTTTAGGTCAGCGATACAATTTTTGTTCATTTGTTGCAGGTGCTTTTGGGTTAACAACCACTACAATGGTATTCAAGTTACCTACCCAGGTCAAACTTTGTTTACAGGAGAGGGGAGAACACAGAGAGACTCTGGGTTGAGCTACCAACGCTCTGCAAGCCAAATGGTTGACTTGCTTATATGGAAAGATTCAAGTGTCCAGCCAGAACTGACACCCACAGCTGTCAGAGACTAAGACATTGTACCACCCAACCACAGACACCCCCACAGAAATGCTAAATGTACTTAGATCATGTGAGCTAGTATGAAACATCATCTATCATGTGGCCAGTATAAATCTCAGGCTTGATTTCCACCAACAATATTTAGTACTAAGTCATACTTAAATTCTTATATAGTGTGAAATCATTAATTTTGGTGGGACACTAATTTTCATGGATTTTGTGAAGGGTTTATCCACAATTGTTTACCCTCCACAAAAATTATTCATCTCACAGATCTAATGTTTTCTAGGACATAAATCCATTTCTGTTTTATAACAAAAAATCAACTACATGTAAATGACTGATTTGACATGACCTGTTACCTTAATAACAAACATTATTAATTAAAAAATGAAATATGTGGGTATTTTAATTAGAAAAACAACAAGAGGGCCATGATGGCCCTGAATCGCTCACCTGAGTACCATTGCTTCAACTGATGTCAAGGTTTTTAAACAGACAAGGATTCTGATATAACTTAATCTAAAACATTTTACCCCTGACAATACTACACACCAAATACCTAAGCAATGGGCCATATGGTTTCAGAGAAGACTTGGGCGCAGGGTCATTTATCACCGTAGGGCCAAGACTTTGAAAATCTTTGTAATGAACCATTAGATGCTACTACATACCAAAAATCTTAGCTCTAGGCCTTATTGATTCATAGAAGAAAATTTTTTAAGATTTTCCTATTTAACTCTATGTAAAACAAGTGACCCCTGGTGTGGGGTCATTTATCACCATTGGGCTATGATTTGTACAATCTTGGTAGTGGCCCATAAGATGATGCTACATACCAAATATCTAAGCTCTAGGCCTTATGCATTCATGGAAGAAGATCTTTTAAGATTTTCCTATATAACTCTATGTAAAACAAGTGACCCCTGGTGCTGGGTCATTTATCACCATAGGGCTATGATTTGTACAATCTTGGTAGTGGCCCATAAGATGATGCTACATACCAAATATCTAAGCTCTAGGCCTTATGGATTCATAGAAGAAGATTTTTTAAGATTTTCCTATATAACTCTATGTAAAACAAGTGACCCCTGGTGCGGGGTCATTTATCACCATAGGGCTATGATTTGTACAATCTTGGTAGTGGCCCATAAGATGATGCTTCATACCAAATATCTAAGCTCTAGGCCTTATGATTCATGAAGAAGATTTTTTAAGATTTTCTATATAACTCTATGTAAAACAAGTGACCCCTGGTGCGGGGTCATTTATCACCATAGGGCTATGATTTGTACAATCTTGGTAGTGGCCCATAAGATGATGCTACATACCAAAAATCAAAAGGCTAGGCCTTGTGGATTCATAGAAGAAGATTTTTTAAGATTTTTCTATATAACTCTATGTAAAACAAGTGACCCCTGGTGCGGGGTCATTTATCACCATAGGGCTATGATTTGTACAATCTTGGTAGTGGCCCATAAGATGATGCTACATACCAAAAATCAAAAGGCTAGGCCTTGTGGTTTCGGTTTTTTAATTTTTCCCGGGGCCAATTTTCCCCAGGGTCATAATTTGTACAATCCTGGTAGACAGTCATAAGATCATGCTACATACAAAAAATCAAAAGGCTAGGCCTTGTGGTTTCAGAGAAGAAGATTTTTTAAATTTTCATTTTTAAAATCTATTTTTAGCTCCTGTGACCTAATTATGCGATGGACCAGAACCATTTATACAACTGTAGTAGAGCTTCATCCAAGGAACATTCCTGCAAAATATTTTTCAAATTGGCCAAGCCGTTTAGGAGGAGATGTTGTTTGAAGCAATTGTTGACGCCGGACGCACGCACGCACGGACGCACGGACGACGGACGACGGACAAAAGGCGATCAGAAAAGCTCACCTTGAGCACGTTGTGCTCATGTGAGCTAAAAATGGATTTTGAATTTGCATATCTGGCATATTTTGACCTCAAACAATGATAACACAACAGTCCACATGGCAATGTGTTTTATTGAAATCAGATGTCAACACTCACTAAAAAAAATTGCCAGTCACCTTTGCATACTAAAAAGGATTTATGCAATGATGTTATATACTCTCTGCTTCTCAACAGAATATTGCAGATATGGATGTAAAATTAATTCAGAAAACATTCAGTCTGATATGACCTCTCAATGGAAAATCATGGTGTGAAATTGCCAAGTCTTTGGAAAAGATTTCAAGAGCTGATCCCTTCTCCAATAAATCAAATATTAGGGAAAATAATTTTTGAATGTGTGTTAAAGCTTAATTCCTTAAATGATTATTACAGAAACTAAAACAGTTAATAACAGAATTTGCAAACGAAAAACTTTGGAAAACAATTAGTGCATCTCTAATAGAAAATCTTCTCCATGAATGTTTATTAACAAGTTAGAACATGATTTTATCATTTTTTTGTTCAGAAATGTTCGGGTATTTTTATCAGAGAAACAAGAACGAAGAAATTTACCCTTAAGTATTAATCTGAGCTTGTTATTGGTGGTGAAATTCAAGCCACGCCTTCTTCTGGACATATAATTATGCAAAATATTGCAAATTAGGGACATAAGTAATTTTTTCTGTCTAAATCATTATTATTTACATGTACAACAGTTTACAAGCAGTCAACAAGAAAATCACAAAATCACATTTAAATCAAATTTTTAATTCCATCAGATCAGGGTCAGTGTATCAAACCTGAAAAAAGATAGCATTTTTCATATTTATACATCAGCAATAATTTGGGTGGTTTGAGCTTATTTAAAACAATTTTGAAATCTGGCCAGTAGTTTTGAAGATGATTTTTTAAGTTTTCATTTTTTTTTCTTTCCCCTGCCATGGCAACCAGAGTTCTACATGGATCAAGTTTATTTTAACAACTTTTATGAAGATTCACTTAAGGATCATCCCTGCCAGGTTAAATCAAATTCTGTCAAGCGCTTTCAGAGGAGATGTCGTTAAAAGCAAATTGTTGACAACGGACAATGCGCGACGATGGATGCAAGGTGATCCTAATCGCTCACCATGAGCATATTGTGTTCAGGTGAGCTAAAAAAAAATGGGAAAAAATAATTTGGCATTAGGGATGGGTCCAGACTATCTTGACCACTGTATACATAGATAAGGGCCTGACAATTATAAACACTAACCAAACTAGTGGATCTGGGGCAAGTTTCACTAAACTTTGTACAAAAATATTTGATATAAGTCATTAGTATGTTGTTCTCCATTATGTCTACTTACAATGTATGTCTTAGTCTTATTTGCATAATAAACATGAAGAAGGTTGACCCATTTTCACTGCATTCTACAAACCAGCACTCTTTGTAAGAAAAAAGTACAAAAAAATGCTATTTCATATCTGTGAATTTATGCTTAGAATGATTTTATTTCCTATACAAAGTTTAGAGATTCATGCAACACCAAACTTGTTTAGATTATGATCACATGAAAGTTAACATGATTCCATGCCTTGTTTAAATTTCGTTATCCAATCATTGCAAACCATTTAAGAATTTGTCAGCATCTTCAGTGCATTTTTTTAAATAAGGATAAATTACGATGCAGAGGTTTTGAAAACATTTTTTTATTTTTTTATTTTGCAGGCCATAATGATTGCTTTGTGACGGTCTCAACTGTTTTTGGCGTGAGAAACATACACAATGATTCCTTTTGCTTTCTTTAATTATAATTTTTTTGTACTTCTTTTAATGACCAAAGCATGAACATAATTATATAATGCAGCTATCAAGCTTTTGCAGTGAAACCAAAATGAAGATTTTACATTCATGACTTGGTTAGTAGCTCACTAACAGAATCGCAAACAAATTAACATGCTCCTTTTAATGATAAACAGGTCAACATTTGATCACATGACATCCCAGTGTAGCTATTGAATGAACTTGCTGGGTTGACTTGAATATTTCAATAGAGTTACTCTGGAATTAAGAATATTTGGGTATTTTCCAGCTAATTTTGGGGTACAAACAAACTTTTACAGTTACAATTTCATGGTGTTGCAGTACTATAATTCTATTGTGAACAGTAGAGCACCGTGAAGCTATAAGGTAAAAGTTTGTTTGTACCCCTGGATAAGATGGGAAAAACCCACATTTGCTGAGTTCTGGATAACAGCTATTCACACTGGAAAGGAGTGTACATCATCTTGCAGAGGAATCAGAAACTTACTTCAACATGTTTGAGGTACTTTCTTTCTCCCGCACTGTACAAGGATACTTCCACAGTCTGGGGGTTGCTTGTAAACTGCATGTTTCCACTAACGTAATATGACCCATCATCATTGAAGCTGTAAAGGGGGTACGCTGTATAGAACAGTGTATACTTGTCAAGGTCACTCTCCATAAACTGTGGACCAGTCAGCTCAACCTGAAAGGAAACGTAAACATATCCAATATTATACTTGGACTAATTGATAATCGCATATTATGGCAATGAAAGGATATACTATCAAGGCCTGCTATCAGATATATACTCTGATTCTCTGTTTGTAACTTATTTGAGACTTACATTTTTTCTTTAAATGAGTACTCATATAATATTTTTTTGTTGTTGTTGTTGTCGTCGTCGTCGTCCCAAAGGAAGAACTTGATTAGCTTCGTCACCAATTACTGAAGTTTTTGGTAATTTAGTTGCCTAATTCTTTGAAAGAAATATATTCTTCAGATAATGTGGTCAAGTAAAACAAAATTTCAAGGCTTCATTCAAAGACTAAAGTGCATTAAAATAATCTACAGAGATTTGAAATATCAATCTTAAAAAAAATATATTTGACATAAGACAAGAGCTGTCAGAGGACAGCATGCTCGACTATTCAAAATGCTTGTTGGTAAATCAAATGAAATCTATTTCAATTCTTGTCCTTTCACATACCCTGTACATAATAATAGTCAAAAATGATATACCTTGATAGTCTGATACCCCTTAATATTTATATGAAGTCTAAAATCAATCTCATGCCTTGTTACTGAGACATAAGCATAATAACACTGTGCATGCAAAACTTTAACCAAAAATCCAAGCAAGAAAAGGGGCCATAATTTGCATAAAATTCAGTCCAAAAGTTATCCTACTTGGTTTTCTGATGCCCCTGAAGACACTCCTTAACTTTCTAGTCAACTCCACAAGCAATTTCTGAGATACGAGTATAAGTGGATAAAAAAAAAATTAGGTTAAAAGGGGGCCAATTTTAAAACCCCTAAAGATTTAAAAACCCTAAGCATGAAAGTACCTTGCATGCAAAACTTTAACCAAAATTTCTAAGTTAAAAAGGGGCCATAATTTGTAATATATTCCATCAGGAGTTATCTACCTTGGTTGTCTGATGCCCCTAAACATATTCATAAACTTTCAAGTCAATATCATGAATGGTTATTGAGATACAAACTGGATAGTAGCTTGCACGCAAAACTTTAACCAAGTTTTCTATTGCATGCAAAACTTTAACCAAAATTTCTAAGTTAAAAAGGGGCCATAATTCATATTAAATTCAGTGAAGAGTTATCTACCTTGGTTGTCTGATGCCCCTGAACATATTTATAAACTTTCAAGTCAATATCATAAATGGTTATTGAGATATAAGGTTGATAGTAACTTGCATGCAAAACTTTAACCAAAAGCTGCAACGCAAACGCCGATGCCAGGGCGACTACAATAGCTCTCATATTCTTCGAATAGTCGAGCTAAAGAAAACAACAAAGATATGACAGATAAAGAAAGTAACGTGTTACAATATAATACATAATAATAATGGTTTGTGATTTTAAAATAATGCTAGAAAACGCACTGGTCACAAAATTATGTAATATACTAGCCAGTGAAATAACACACCAAAAAATCCCATGAAAATAAGTTCCAGCTGTAGATTCAATCTCAAGCCCTTATTTTAACAGATGAGCACTTAACCAACTGTGCCATGGCAGCTGTTATTATATATAGCTTATGTTAGCTAATTTATACACTGTGACAGTTGATACTGCCAAGGTAGCTATGACATTTTCTTAAGACTAACACTTAACTGTTTTCTTATCCAACTGGGTGGTTTTTATGACTTTAATGTTTGAATTTTTCAACTTGATATTTTTTATGTTTAAATACGTAGATAAAAATTTTTCATGCCAATTGACAATCATGCAAAAAAATATTCATCATGAAACTCCCATTTTATGATGGAATATCCTAAAATGATGAAATGGATGCTTTTCTGAAATCTTCGGTTGTTAACTAAGATTGGATTAGTTTAAGAACTTCATTAAACTACATTGAAGCAAAGTCGTAATGAGTATATCATCCATACAGAAATACAGCAGGAATATATCAATTCCACACATCAAACAGTACCTTTTGGCTTAAGTTGAAGGTTGTAGCTTAAAATTACAAAAGTCAGTCACTGGGTCATGGTCAAGGTCACAGTTAAATTCAACTTGTGCTCCAAAATTGAAGGTTGTAGTTCCCTATGTCTTAAGTCTATGTAAACACAAGTGAACATTGGGGTGGCCAATTTTGACCCCAGGGCCATGATTTAAACAAATTTGGTAAAGGACTATAAGACAATGACACATACCAAATATGTAAACTCAAAGCCTTGTTGTTTAAAGAATTTTTTTTAAGTATCCTACAGTATTATCAGAAGTCTATATAAAATTAAGTGAATCCTAGGGTGGGGCAAGTTTTGACCCCATGAGGACCATGATTTGAACAAAGTGAGACAAGACAGACTCCTGACGTAAACGGTCAAAATCAGCCATAATCAAATAATCAAACTTGGCTGAGAGAATGGCTATAAACACTCATAAAGTTTGACAAGACTTGATGGTATTATACCCGGGGGGGGGGGGGGGGGGGGGGGGGGGGAGATATCAAAAGCAGGTCAAAGGTCAAGATCAACTGCATAATGAAGAGGTCCATCTACTTAAGCAACTGTCCAAAGATTTAAGTTTAAAATTTAACCTGTCCAGATACTGCTTTTTTATCAACAGTAGGTCAAAGGTCAAGGTCAATGTCACAAGGTCATCTGCATTACATTAAGGTCTATCCACCTAAGAAACTGTCCAAATATTGAAGCCTGCCCAGACATCATAAATTTAAAGGACAGAATTTTATGTTGAAAAACCAATCCAAAAAAGATAGTTTAAGAAATGAAGATGCTAGATTATAAACAAATTAATTGTGAATGACCAACAAATGGACATACAATGATCCTATTAAATAGATCATCCTGAGTTAAAAAGGCTAAAAAGATAAAATGGTTTGACTTTTGAACCTGAGTCATGTGCTTGCATGTGGTCTTAAATGCTGTTAATTGTCCTGTATCATTTTAAAATTCTAGAACATATATAATACATGGTTATGATCATGAGAAAGACAATGGATGCTTGCTTCTCTGCTTGTGTGCCCTACCACCAAATGGCCTTTACAAAACATTTGATTTTCGATTGGAAGACCTAGTTAATCAAAAATGAGGTGAAAGTCAAAACAGAATTTCTATTGGTTTAAGATATATAAACCAATCCTAGTTCAGATACATTCAAATTTAAGACTTTTATTTAGTCTTACAATTTTAAAAAAAAAGATTGAATGTTTATACTGCATTAATTTTATGATAGAAAAACATACAGAAAAGACAAGACATTGTATACAATTAGTACTCCATTATTAACCCTTACGCTGCTGGAACCGTAAGAGCTATCCTTTGCCACCAGTAAAGAGCCAGGCCAGCCTGTGCATCCATGCAGGCTGGCCTGGCTCTTTACTGTTGGCTGACCAACTACAAGTTTTCATCTTGTTATCCCTGAAGTTGATAATAGACAGTTCCAAAAAAGATGCCGGCTAAAGTCCATTTGAGAAATTCAGCAGGTTAAGGGTTAAGCCAATAAAATTCAATAGCACAGGCAATAAAGAAGTAAGAAGTTGCAACATAATTTTGTGATGTTTGGCATTATATTGCGTTCATTGTTCCAGATCATGATGTTTAGCAATAAGCACATCATCATTTATTTTTGTTCATTTCATTCAAGTAATCACTGACACTCCAGAAATAAACATATACATACTGTTTATATTATAAATGTAGCCTCAGGGTATTTAAGTACACTAACAAAATTAAAACTGCAATAACATGTCATTTCTGAAGTGTTTCTGCATGCAAATGGCAAACAAACGAGGCCCAATTCAAGAACATTTTTTCTACTTCAGATCATTAAATTTGCACATCTGTTGAACTAACTTCAATCAAATGTAATGTGCTTACTAGAAGTTCAAAGACTGCAGCTCTGAGAAAATTGGAAATATTGTAAGATAATCACAGCACAGATATTGTTAAATAAATATGAAAATGAACCTCTGTCTTCACTTTACCAACAAATCATTCCCAATGGATTGACAAGTGATTTCATTCATTTGAAGCCAACTGTTGACAATACACAAATGCACAATGCACCTTTCCAGCTTTTTCCAAAGAAAATTTTGCCCTGCCATTTCCATTCATGGCTAGGTCAAATTGTGTTTTGTTTTGAGTAAACCTGGTCAACAATTGTCTACCTGTTATCCTTGTATAGCTAGTAGCATTCCAATACATCTGTAAACACCATGCAGGAAAGGTTCATTGTGCTCTTATTAATAAGTTTGCCAAAATCAGGTCTACTGTCTTTTGATTACAATATCAGACTACCTGACCTTTATTCTTTTAAACACAAATCACCTCGTGAATATTCATCATGCTCAACTTAATATGGCTTCTTTTTGTCGATTTCATAGACAGTTTTATCCATGAAAATCAATCCCGCAAAAAATGTTTATAAGGTGGGCCTCACGCATACTTGAGCATGAATCCACAAATATACTGGTATGTACGCACAAAATTTACCTTATTGCAGATTCCATAAAATATAATATCAACAAAAAGTAATGACTCTACAGTATTTGATTTAACTTTAAAAAATTTAGGGAACAATTGATTTTTCTATGCACTTCAGGTTGAGTAGAATATGAGCTACAATATTGTATGAGTAAACTGATCAGACAGCTCCCAGACTGTAAAATACTTAAAGTCCAAAGAGTCACATTTTAGTTGGGTTTTTTTTGTGCAAATTTGTCTAAAATTTCAATAAAAAGAAAGATTAAGTTAAATAAACAAACATGGTGAGGTAAACAGTTTTTTACATTTTCCGAAGGACTTTATATCAGAGTATTGAATCTGAAAAAAAAAGGAAATTTATCAATTGAAATTTTTTATCAAGAAAAATATTTATAAAATTTCACTGTATACATTTTGGTCCTGACACAATGATAAATTTTGCTCATTTTGTATTTTCCATGCATATTTGAGTTTATTTTCACCTGTATCCTATAAAACGCATAAAAAGTAACAAATTATGATGAAATATTAATTTGATATGTTATTAAAGTATTTAGAATCCAATCTTTCCATATTTTTAATGTTTGATTCTTTTCAACAGTTTTTAGCAGACAGTGATGATTTACCATAAGCTAAATCTCTAAAACAACCATGGTAACCACCTTTTATTAATCCATTTATCTTTTAGTGATAGTCTAAAGTACTTGTGTGCAAAACTTTTAAAAAATCTGTTAGAAAAAAAATAGCTGAAACCCCTTTCTAATCTCATATTATTAATTCCATTTAATATTCTTAATTTTGTCACAAAAACACTATTCCTGTACAGTTATGCTTTGACCATGTCCTATGGGAACATTAACATTTTTCTATAACTTTACTATGTCTGATTATCTTAAACAAGAGGGCCATGATGGCCCTGAATCGGTCACCTGATTACAAATGAGCAACATATGTTGGATTTTTCATATTGACCTACTTTTTGACCCCACATGACCCAAATTCGAACTTGTCCAAGATTTTATGGAAACAAACATTCTGACCAAGTTTCATGAAGATTGGGCCAAAAATGTGGCCTCTAGAGTGTTAACAAGGTTTTTATAAGATTTGAACTCTTGACCTACTTTTTGACCCCACATGACCCAAATTCAAACTTGTCCAAGATTTCATGGAGACAAACATTCTGACCATGTTTCATGAAGATTGGCCCAAAAATATGGCCTCTAGAGACGTGTTAACAAGCCAAATTGTTGACACCGGACGCCGGACGAAGGGCCAAACAAAAGCTCACCTTGAGAACGTTGTGCTCAGGAGAGCTAAAAACAAATGATATTTTTTCCCCTAAAGTGTGCCTAATATTCTATTTTTTATTGCCTTCTAGTAGGTTATTTCCAATTTGAATCAAAATGAATTAATATGAAATTTGTTTTCTGATTTTGACAAGCAGACACAAAAATATGAAGCAGCATCATACGCAATCATGAAAGATTAGAAAATATCCAACTCATATTCTGAAGTGAAATATGGTCTTCATAAATCATTTTAAATGATATTACCTCATCCCACTGTTACTGGGATTGAGCCAATGATGTCATTAAGGTAGAGAGTTTTGATCTTGTTGTCATGGTAAATCATGCAGTCCATCCTTTCTAATGGACACAAAACACAGAATTCAAATACACTGAAGTTCATTTGAATGGATTGATCATTTATAGTTTGTTGATGAAATAAAGAAATTCCTAGACTTCTCAATTAACATGACGCCAAAACGCCCCGAAATGAATATGCATATCGGTTTAACCAGTGAAAAGCTGTACAATCCTCCGACAAACAAATGCACGTGAATCTTGCTTTCAATAGTTACCTTAGTTCAACAACCTCCGACAAACATTCGGGGCGTGGCTATACCTGTTTTGGCATCATGTTAATTAAGCAACAACTTATCTCTGAATATGCACAAAATACCGGTATTATTCTTTATTTCATATAGACTTATTTTGATGCATCTGCAAACAGAGAAGACCTCCATAAACTCATACAATACTGTAGCTCAGTTTATACACAGTACATGTGGCTAAGAAGACTCCATAAACCATTTTAAGTTCTGGTGTGCCAGACACCCTGTTATGTCTGTTGTTTGTTATTTTAAACTGATGCTTTGTTTTACTTTGTCGGCAAATAGCTACATGCTAATGTTATTTTGTTACACTAGACCGACGTTAAATAAAGCTTCTTGTATCTTGTATCTTGTATCTTGTTAATTGATATTCATCAAGTCATAAATTTGAACATGAATATTCATAAGGTAATGGGTTAAGGCATACCAATAGTTATATGAGTATACCAATAGTTATATGAGATAAACAGCTAATTATAGGTTAGCTTAAAAGGTTAAGGTACATATTATGTGTATTCTTTTGGCACTTTATTTACACATGTAGTTGACATTATAACGTTTTACCTCATGAGTATTAATTCATGTACAAATGTATGAATTTATGAATACTAATTTACTGAGCTTTGAATGGTATACTTGAAATTGGTTTTTCTCTGCTGTGCAGACTGTATACGAGATACAATACTGTATGAGCAAACAGACAGCTTGATAAACAGTCTGATCTGGGTCACCTCTGTTTGCCAAGGCATTAAAATACACTTTTTATGGGGTAAAGATTTAAAATATCGCAACAGTATAACCATAAGGGGAAAAGAAGAAATTCCATCCACTGTAAGACTAAACAAGAGCACCACATGCGGGTGCCAATGCTTGTCTGTTTAGAGTGTTTGAGTAATGGGCAACATTATATAGTTTTTGCACAACGACGATTACTGTGAATGACAACAACAATGAAAACGACGGCCCAGCAATCATAATAGCTCAATTTTTTCTTTGAAACGAACAAGCTATAAAGCCTAATATGTCAGGCTCATTAATTCATAGAAATGCCTGCAGCAAAGCATGATGTACAGTATTGGTGTGCCAGAGAGATTTCTAAAGGAAATATTTATTCTTGAAAATATCTCCTTGTCTGGTAATTTATCCTAATTATCTAAATCATTTTCCAGCATCACTGAGAGCTTAGTGGTGAATTTTCTTGTGAACCCTGCTGGGGCTTATACAGAAAACAGCTATCCTAATCATTGTACAAATATGATATGGTCCAAAAACCTGACTATTTTAAACAGTATTATAAGCAATTTGGCTTGATATTAATTTTACCTTTGACTCAAGTAACACATACCTGCAGGCTGTTTCATTATCATCAAAAACAATCTACCTTGAACGAGGAAGTTACAGTCTGGACAATATATGTAATACCCATTTTTGACCTTCAACCTCCAAGTGTGACCTTGACCTTTGAGCTCTAACCTGGGTCTTGAGCCTGCAATGCACTCTCATGATGATGATGCTGAACCATTGTACCAAGTGATTTTACAATGTTCGATGAGTGACACCGCTATGGTCCAGACAGAGGAAATTGACATCTCCCCACCACTCCCCCATCCCTCAAACTGCCTGCAGACGGACTGCTGACCTTTGCCAGACTTATAAACCAGATATTCCTATTTACCTTGTTAAGAACTGAATATATTTACATGTTAATTTTATGTCACTTTCAGGGGAAATAATAGCCACATATCAGTAACGGTCCTTATAAAATGATACTGGATTAATTCTAAGACATGGGACAAACAGAAGGGAAGCTGAACAGAGGCGCCATTATGAGGGCTGTACCATGGATAAATCAATATGGATCATTATGATAGATAAATATTTGGTCAAAGGAGGTTTCATCTACAAACATTTTCCAAGGGTTTCATACAATGAAAGTTACAAATTCAACATTATATATATTTTCAGCTTTTTTGAAAAAAGCTGTGCAAGTTTCATGTTTCTTTCATATCAAAGAGCTTTGTTAAACACACATTTGCATTTTGAGTTCAATGGTTTCAAATTTGTCAAAAGTAAAATGTAGATGCACAACTACCTCTCATCATACCCCTATCTGTGAAAATTTCAAGAATAAAGAAAGTCTGTCAACAACTAGAAGCTGTTAAGTCATCTGTGAAATCATGATATGAAGATGAAAATTTTACTTTCAAATGAGTCTGTTAGTCTGACTCCTCCTACTATGGAAATAATGCTGCCTAATCAGATACCTGTGCTAATCTAAGCCTCAAAAAGGAGAAATATTAACAATTATAATAAAACAAATACAGTACATTGTTAAACCCCAGCAGGTATTTCTGCTGGAAGGCTGTATCAAACAATCAACATTTGAATGACTTTCTGATAGATATATCTTCTCTAAACCTGGTTACATAAACATCCCTTTATGGGAGGACTCAACCAAAGTCATAGGTATGACTAAATTAATGTCTACCATAAATTTAAGCCTCTATATTTCAATCATGTTTTTTTCTTCCTGAATTTCATAATTATTGTCTTATAAAATCCATAATGATGCCAGTTGAGTGCTTTTGTCTCTAAAACATAATCTGTTCTAAATATGATTGAACATTAAGTTAATATAATGGTCATCCTGATGTTTACATCAGACATAAAAAATTATGTGACCAAAACAAATCTGAAGTAAAAGTCCCAATGTATGTAAAGGATATCAAATATAGATTTTTCATTAATGAAATTATTTTAGTGACTACAACAGGTTTACAGTTAGGTTTAACATCAATCTAAATACACTAGAATATTCTTACAAACAGTACACATGTTTCTTTGCTTGATTACATGTAGGTTTAACATTATACCAACTCTACTCCTGTCACTGAGGGACTTTGGTTGGGTTTAATGTTATACCATCTCTACTCCAGTCACTGAGGGACTTTGGTTGGGTTTAATGTTATACCAACCCTACTCCTGTCACTGAGGGACTTTGGTTGGGTTTAATGTTATACCAATTCTACTCCTGTCACTGAGTGACTTTGGTTGGGTTTAATGTTATACCAACTCTATTCAGGTCACTGCTGGATTTTGGTTGGGTTTAACGTTACACCAACACTATTCCAGTTACTGAGGGACTTAGGTTGGGTTTAATGTTATACAAACTCTACTCAAGTCACTGCTGGATTTTGGTTGGGTTTAACATTATACCAACTCTATTCAGGTCACTGCTGGATTTTGGTTGGGTTTAACGTTATACCAACAATATTCCAGTTACTGAGGGACTTTGGTTGGGTTTAAGGTTATACCAACTCTACTGGCACTACTGACACTGATACTAGATTTTGTCCATGCTTGATTGTAGTTGGGTTTAACATTAAACCAACTCTACTCCAGCTACTAAGGGATTTTGGTTTGGTTTAAAGTTATACTAACTCTACCACTGTCACTGCTGGATTTTGGTTGGGTTTAACATTATACCAACTCTACTCCAGTCACTGCTGGACTTTGGTTGGGTTTAATGTTATACCAACTTTACTCCAGCCACTGAAGGATTTTGGTTGGGTTTAATGTTATACCAACTTTACTCCAGCCACTGAAGGACTTTGGTTGGGTTTAATGTTATACCAACTCTACTCCAGCCACTGAGGGACTTTACCTATATGAGACAGATGCAGTGCTACCTGCCATAGATATGAGGTGTACTAATTTTCCACCCAAACACATTATCCTGACAGTGGGCCAACACGTCCTGGAACTATGCCTATGTGCTAAGTGACAA
Source organism: Solen grandis (assembly GCA_021229015.1). NCBI lineage: Eukaryota > Metazoa > Mollusca > Bivalvia > Adapedonta > Solenidae > Solen > Solen grandis. The sequence continues at coordinate 5,245,228 of CM037783.1, forward strand.
GAACAAGGAAGATAATTATCAGGGCCATTTTCACTGACTCTAGTATATATTGTTACAGCTGGGGATAGAACCAGTGACCTTCCTATGATTTTATATACATTCACCAGATACCTGGTCTGTGTTTACTATCTTGATAAGAGGAAGGTGAGGTGATGGGGGGGGGGGGGGGGGTAATCATGTACTGGACTAAACATCTCATTGCTTGTAAATATAAAGTTTAACTTTAGTTGTTAAATGCCAGTTAGGAATTTTTGAAAAACTCATTTAAAAATTTCTGGGGTTGATTACAATCTGAAAAGTTAATGAACAGCTAAAAAATCCCTCTCTCAGACTATTCTACGGGGAGAAAATTAGCAATTTCAGGCTTAATCCATCACATCAGCAAATTAACAAGTTTCAAAATTAATACAATAGCACTCAATTCAACTATTAAAAATCCTGGTGCCCGTACAATGCCATTGCTGACAAAAAACAATTTTCTGATCGCATTTCAATAATTCAAATATTAAAATAATTGATACAAGAGGGCCATGATGGCCCTGAATCGCTCACCTGAGTACCATTGCTTCAACTGATGTCAAGGTTTTTAAACAGACAAGGATTCTGATATAACTTAATCTAAAACATTTTACCCCTGACAATACTACACACCAAATATCTAAGCAATGGGCCACATGGTTTCAGAGAAGACTTGGGCGCAGGGTCATTTATCACCGTAGGGCCAAGACTTTGAAAATCTTTGTAATGAACCATTAGATGCTACTACATACCAAAAATCTTAGCTCTAGGCCTTATTGATTCATAGAAGAAGATTTTTTAAGATTTTCCTATTTAACTCTATGTAAAACAAGTGACCCCTGGTGTGGGGTCATTTATCACCATAGGGCTATGATTTGTACAATCTTGGTAGTGGCCCATAAGATGATGCTACATACCAAATATCTAAGCTCTAGGCCTTATGGATTCATAGAAGAAGATTTTTTAAGATTTTCCTATTTAACTCTGTGTAAAACAAGTGACCCCTGGTGCGGGGTCATTTATCACCATAGGGCTATGATTTGTACAATCTTGGTAGTGGCCCATAAGATGATGATTCATACCAAATATCTAAGCTCTAGGCCTTATGCATTCATGGAAGAAGATTTTTTAAGATTTTCCTATATAACTCTATGTAAAACAAGTGACCCCTGGTGCGGGGTCATTTATCACCATAGGGCTATGATTTGTACAATCTTGGTAGTGGCCCATAAGATGATGCTTCATATCAAATATCTAAGCTCTAGGCCTTATGCATTCATAGAAGAAGATTTTTTAAGATTTTCCTATATAACTCTATGTAAAACAAGTGACCCCTGGTGCGGGGTCATTTATCACCATAGGGCTATGATTTGTACAATCTTTGTAGTGGCCCATAAGATGATGCTACATACCAAATATCTAAGCTCTAGGCCTTATGGATTCATAGAAGAAGATTTTTTAAGATTTTTCTATATAACTCTATGTAAAACAAGTGACCCCTGGTGCGGGGTCATTTATCACCATAGGGCTATGATTTGTACAATCTTGGTAGTGGCCCATAAGATGATGCTACATACCAAATATCTAAGCTCTAGGCCTTGCAGTTTTGTAGAAGAAGATTTTCAAAGTTTGCATTTTTAAAATCTATTTTTAGCTCCTGTGACCTAATTATGCAATGGACCAGAACCATTTATACAACTTTAGTAGAGCTTCATCCAAGGAACATTCCTGCAAAATATTTTTCAAATTGGCCAAGCCGTTTGGGAGGAGATGTTGTTTGAAGCAATTGTTGACGCCGGACGCACGCACGGACGCACGCACTGACGCACGGACGACGGACGACGGACAAAAGGCGATCAGAAAAGCTCACCTTGAGCACGTTGTGCTCATGTGAGCTAATAAAAAATAAAAATAAAAAAGACCTGTGGTCATTGGAAAGGAAATCATTCAATTACAGAAATAACACTATTATTTTAATCACAAAAATTAACTAAAAAACATCTTTCATTTGCAAAAAAAAATTCCAAGAATTAACAGCGATTCCCAAAACAGATTATACTGATGTAAAGCAGATTTCATTCTCATGTCTCTCTAGTAGAACAGCAATCTGCAGGCGACTTAATGAAAAATTGGAATTTTTTTTTCTGGGACTGTTTTAATGAAAGGCTAATTTTTGATGACTTAAAAATATTTTTTAGTAACCTTATTAAAAAAAAATGAAATATTCAACATCATGACAAAAATGATGATGCATGGTTTTCTATTTAGGATAATGCATGTACTGACACAAAAGATATCAGACACTGAAAGTGTCTATATCATTTTGATAACACAAAGTAAAGAAATTGTCAAAGGCATACTTCTTCAGTTAGGTGTTTTTAAAGACAGTTGTGGGCCTTGTGCTCTGGTAGTCCCCCTTTCAATAACTTAACAGAGATATGCTTTTTTCTTACGATGGCACTTCTGCCACTGGCTCTGTGTATATTTATGCCGTCCCTTGAATACTCAAGATATGGAACCTTCTGTATTTAAATGGGACAGACATGAAGACAAAATTTCCAGAGCCAAAATTTAAGGTCTTGATTCTTGGATATGTATAATAGCCCTAAGGGTTCTGAGAACTTTAAAGAGGACTTTCAACAGTTTTTAGACTGCTTCACACATCTACAAAGAATGCTTTTAGAACCAGACTGAAATCTTGGCGTATTATTTCTAACAATGCAAGAGTAGTTGTAAGGTCAATAAAAGATCATTATTGAAACCTTTCGGTTAGGAAATCAGATCATAGATGAACTAGACTGAGTTTCATTTGCAATCATGGTAACCTGGTTTGTGATCAATCTACTTCATGGGGAATGTAATGGTTAGTTAAATAAAGGAACTATTGGCCACTGAAGGGACATTCAAGATTCTTTGGACAGTTAACACACTGTTAATATGTACAGCTTTACTTCCTCACAAAACAATGTAATCAATAAAAAGGTACAGCAAGCTGTCATCCACCATTTCATCTCTAATATTTGCATAATCTTTAAGTTGGAAATGAGATGCAGATGTAATTTCCTGACACTGTTACATGACAGTAAAATTACAAGTTAGAATTGTTGTGCGATGCCTCTACATATAGTAATTAAACCTGACTGGTTACTCTTAAATTTCCTTCTTGCAACAAATAAAATACATGTACATGTATGGATTTTGCATTAAAGAAAATACATGTATTTTTGGAGTGAATATATTGAATGGAGCTCAAGCTAATAAAAAAAGAGAAATGGCTATATATTTTGCTTATTAAATGTAAGAAAAAAAGATAATCAATGCTAAAGCTACTTTAGCTTCACAAAAAAGAGAAATCTGAGTAATTTCTATGTTAAAATGTTAGAATGAAAAGATATGTAATTTACAACTAGGTCATTTTCAACACAGATCTGGTGCCAGTTTTCTTATAATCAATTTATTTTATGAGAGCTATTGATGAGTTGACCTAAGCCACGAGTATAAAATTAGGTGTGTGTTTAGTATGCCAAACCATATGTAACCGGTGGGTTACATTATCTGCTATGGAGTTGTCTTATGACTACATACCATGCTGTTCATGTGCACCTTATGCTGCACATAAGTATATGTGGACCTTGTGGTTTATGCCACTGAGATAGTTTAATAGCTCACTCCAAGTGTCGTTGGTTAAAAAAGGTTTGGCATAGTTACTGAACGCATCCAATGGATCAGCCGGCAGACTTTCACAGGCTGGAGAGACAACACATCAGAGACTTTGATGTGATCAAATTAACCCTTCACCTCATAAAGACATGCCCTGGCAATTAGAGCAGACCAGGATTATGCAGCTTTTAGTAGAACCTATCTAATCAGTGTCTCCTGTATTTGCTCAAATACTTCTACATGGTCTGCATGGAAATTCATAAAGAATTTTCATGGCCATCTTGGTCTCAAGGGTCCAAAAAGAAACATAGGTATAAGTTGTAAAACTGTTTTAAAATCAATGTAAAACTAAGTCTACTATGCAGCTCCACTATGCAGTATTTGGGGTCAAATTTATTCAATTGGTTTTATAGAGATGCAGTGCAGCTCCATTATAATGCTACATTTGGGGTTCAAGTCTAGATGCAGTGCAGCTCCATTATAATGCTACATTTGGGGTATAAGTCTAGATGCAGTGCAGCTCCATTATAATGCTACATTTGGGGTATAAGTCTAGATGCAGTGCAGCTCCATTATAATGCTATATTTTGGTCCATTAGTCTAGATACAGTGCAACTCTGCTATAACCCTATATTTGGGGTCTAAGTCTAGATGCAGTGCAGCTCCATTATAATGCTACATTTGGGGTTCAAGTCTAGATGCAGTGCAGCTCCATTATAATGCTGCATTTGGAGTATAAGTCTAGATGCAGTGCAGCTCCATTATAATGCTACATTTGGGGTTCAAGTCTAGATGCAGTGCAGCTCCATTATAATGCTACATTTGGGGTATAAGTCTAGATGCAGTGCAGCTCCATTATTATGCTACATTTGGGGTTCAAGTCTAGATGCAGTGCAGCTCCATTATAATGCAACATTTGGGGTTCAAGTCTAGAAGCAGTGCAGCTCCATTATAATGCTAGTATACAAACTGCACTATGATCATCAGGACATGTTACAGCTTTGTGACAATAATCATTGTGCCTTGAGTCAGATAAACAACAAACATTGTTTGGAGTCTATTGTTTTTTGTTTTTTTAGGGGGTGGGGGGGGGGTATTTGCATTATAATGGAGCACATTAGCATGGTAAATGTTTATATTGCATTTATATTGAAGGTAAAAAGGAAAGCAAGGTTACAACAATGTTGTATTTTACTTAAGTAACAATATTTAAGATCTTATCATCTAACTCCTCACTCACTGAATATGACCAGCCAAACCTTATTTTCAAGGGATATTTTTTCTACAGTAAATTATTATTTACCAAAATCATCATAATTTAAAAACAGTCTAAAATCTTTGTCCATACCAGTAGCATAGACCTTTTCCCTTTCATATAACATGGTGGTAAGTTTTGGATCCAAACTTGGGGGTTATCTATATTATATAATGAAATCTCAAACAGACATTTGTCACACTCAAGATAGGAGTGAATCTGAATTGTGTGGACATCTCATAAAGAAGAGAGGCAGACATCATACTGACAATCTAGGCAGTAACTGTCCTGGCAGTAATAAAGTCGCTTTACTGGCCAAGCTTCCATGGCTCTATTGATACAAAACATCATGCATATGGTGGAAGAATCTCATCTTGAGATTATAAGTTTCTAACAGCAGCTGTTATAACGAAGGAAAACATCAATTTACCTTATAAGATTCAATTCAAAACAATTTTAGATTCTTTCCAGAAACAAAATTAAGTACTCCCACATTGTAGTAAAATGCAGTGCCATTATAAGTAGGGGAAGAAGGCAAATAACAGTCATATATTTAATTAAAAAAAAAGACACCTTGAGGCCATGATATGGCTGAGATGTGATTTTCTATGAAATGTTGGAAATGTTTCTCTCACTTTTAACAAGTTTGATGTCAGAGGCTCTTGAGCCAATATAAGCAAGCAGAAAAAACCCTTCACGATTGTGTATTGTAAACATTGGTGGGGTGAGGGGATTACATGTATTGGACTGCAATTAACATATTAGATTGATACTCTACAATAGTCCATATAATGTTCTGAAATAACCAAGAATTATGTCAAATGCTTTAACCCTTTCCCTCATAGAGGACACCATGAAAAGACCTATGCGAACAGCATAAAACCAGATCAGCCTGCAAGTAACTTGCAGGCTGATCAGGTTTTATGCTGTTCGCTGCTCCTCAGTGGTCTGGAAATGAGGATTTTGTAAATGAATTTGGTAAGGTTTAACTGTGGTTTTCTGCAGATCAGGCTTTATGTGGTACCTATTGAGGGCGTCAAAATGAGTCTATATGAGGGAAAGGGTTAATATGGGATATACACGGGATCCAAGTTTAGGCACTGCATTATATTGTACCACTTGTTAATTATGTATTAATACCCCTGAAGTCAACTTAACAGATCAGAAAATCAACATGTGGGATAAAAGGACTGACTGTGATGTACTGACACTCGTGTTATAATGGAGCACATTGTAATGGATCTACACAGTATTACCAGATGTCCCTTGTCCATCAATCATGACCCATTCTTTCTGTTCCTCTCCATCGATCACCTACTGTTGGTTATGTGACTATAATATTGCTACTGTTTTGCAATATTTGTATCAACGGCACTGTTTCAAAATCTTCATCAAAATATCAAGCCAACAATGAAATCAAATATAAAAATAAGACGTATGCATGGTTGCCAAATCCAATGAAATGTAATCAGTCATAAGCTTGTTTCCAACACTGATTGATCATTGATCAACTGAGAATATCCAATTTCTTTCAAGTGGAAAAAAGAGCATTATCTTAAAAAATATATTTTCAAACCATGTGCATTATTTCACACAAACCAGATCAACGCATATTCAAACAAGAAAGTCATAATGGCCCTAAATGGCTCACCTCAAATTGCTGTTGCGCAGACACGACCTATATGGCCATTCAATGACTGTGGAAGTCACAAGGGGATCAGGCAGGTTCAGGAAAATAAAGATCTTTCTAAATGTTTGGTGATCAGATAAAAAAATGAAATTTATAGCAAAATATACATATTAACCCTTTCCCTCATATAGACTCATTTTGACGCCCTCAATAGATATCACATAAAGCCTGATCTGCAGAAAACCACAATTAAACCTTACCAAATTTATTTACAAAATCCTCATTTCCAGACCACTGAGGAGCAGCGAACAGCATAAAACCTGATCAGCCTGCGAGTTACTCGCAGGCTGATCTGGTTTTATGCTGTTCACATAGGTCTTTTCATAGTGTCCTCTATGAGGGAAAGGGTTAAGCCCTTGAAGGGCCATAACTCTTGCACTCATGACTCAGCAGGATAAGGGCAAAATAATGTCTGTTTTAGCCCTTTCAGGGGCCATAACTCTGTAATGCTTTTAGGGATCAAGCCATTTCAAGATAAGAAACAAAATCTACTGGTGATACAGTTTCTGTGCAAGTATTGTTCAAATCAAATAAAAAATGAACCTGCTATTGTGCAGACAAAACATGCGTAATAGGAGACTTATGATGGACATCAGACACTATAATTAAACACGAGGGCCATAATGGCCCTAAGGCTGCTCACCTGAGAAACATTGTCTAGATTGTCTGTAAAAGTTACTTTACTGTAGCATAGTCATACTGAATACATTATACATACAGTAATACGTACAGCAGGATCATTTCAATTCCACACATAAAACAGTACCTTTGGGCAAACACCTAAACCCAAAGATAAGCAACTTGGTTAAATATGGTATATTTTCGCGCCAGAATGAGAGTGGGGCAGGTGAATTCCACGGAAAATCCAGTTCAGTGTTACTAACAATGCAAAACACAGATCAATACAACAATTCGTTATTTTTGTCTAGGTGTATAATATTTAACTAAGAAAAATTATTATGGTGTTTTGCCCTTTATTTATGCCTTTTAACATGAATTTGTGCAGTAATAGTTTGTATATGTATCTATTATTTCAATGATTAATCGTAATAAATATTTGATTTACTTGATATATTGTCCAATATCTGATAAAATATGTAGACCGACTGTGTAAATGCAAAAGGAAATTTTGTTATCACATTCTACATCAAAGCGCACTATGTGCTGAGAGATGGTGACAGGATTAACATGAAATAGCTATAGTTCTAAACCCAGAATTTCTGATGTTATTGAAGTAGTCATATAACGAAAAAACTTCAAACGCTGTCGCTACTCACTCTCTGTTTGTTACATAATAATCCTTTCATTCATAAAGTTGCATACCTAAGAAGGTCATTCTCTTTCTTCAGTATTTATGGTATTTAATTATTTAAGATACTAGAAAGTTTGCCTTTCTATTTCAAAGATAAGAAATGCTCTGGGAGGAACCTAACTCACCATAATGCAAAATTATATGTGGATTATTTTTAGGTCAATTACATACATACAGAGTGCTACTTTTTCTTTTTACAGGAGTAGATCTTCATGTATGTAAAATGGGTTGCTGTTCTGAATAAGAAATGTCACGGATATTTTGTTCACGCTTAAAATAGTTGTTTCTAGTGTAAAATAATGGTAAAAGAAAACATGTTAACAAACAAAAATACATTATAAGCGGTTAAGGTTTTGATTTAAATGTCTGTGTAACATATTCCACTCGTATTCATTAGTGCAGAATCGCAATGCGTGGATCCCCACAAAGTGTGGAGAGGTACAGTTAAACTTGCCGTGGAAAATATGCAAATCAGCAAGGCCTGAATTAATTTTCTATCTGATCATTTCTATCTGCCAGGTGATCAAGGTCTAAGACCCCTGCTGTGGATGAAATTAATTTGAAGATAGATCTTACCGTTACTCAAAATAATCCACTTTGATTTAATTATGCCCAATTTTATATAAGATTATACTAAGATGACATCAAGCTTAGCAGGTCCTGTTTATGCGAAAATTATTAATGACTTAGAGACATAAGTAGTCACCAGCCACACTATTCTGACACCGGACAAACCAGTCCTGAAAATACCTTTATATGCTGAGCGTCAAGCAAGGGATCTCTACTAGTACTAATTTTTATGACTTTGGTATGTTGCGGCCGATTCCAGGGTGGACACTCTAAGCATATGGCAACTGGGACTGGAATACATGGTAATACTTAAAATATTCGTAAATAAATAAAGTCACTCCTTACAAAAAATATCACAGTTGAGAGGAAAATTCCATTAAACAAGAGGGCCATGATGGTCCTGGATCGCTCACCTGGTATCATAAGGATATGTAAAATCAAGTGACCCCTGGGGCAGGGCCAATTTTGATCCCAGGGCCCAAATCTTGAACAAACTTGATAGAGGTCTACTAGCCCATGCTACATACCAAATATCTTACTAGACCTTGTGGTTTTTGACAAGAAGATTTTTCTATTTTTTTCTTTTAAAAATCTATGTAAAATAAAGTGACCTCTGGGGCGAGACCAATTTTGACCCGTTGGCCATGATGTGAACAGACTTGGTAGATGTCAGCTAGGCAATGTAACATACCAAATATCTAAACTCCAGGCCTGGTGGTATCTGATTTTTTTTTTTTCCAATATAGGTCTTATGTAAAATCAGGTGATCCCTAGTGTGGGGCAATTTTGACCCCTGGGCTATGATTTGAACAATCTTGGAAGAGGTCCACCAGGCCATGTTACACATCAAATATCTTAACTCCAGGCCTTGTAGTTCCTGACGAGAAAACTGTTCAAGTATTTTCTTATGTAAGTCTATATCTGGGCCAATATTAGCTCCTGAATGAAATCACCAATTTCAGTCATAATTGAACTTAGTCAAGAGATTATGGTTATAAATATTGTCATGAAGTTTAAAGAAGATTGCTGAAGAAATGAAGATGCTAGAGTGTACACAATGTGATACCTGGGATTTTTTTTATCATTCAAGGGGCATTACTCCAGACTTAATGGGCAGATATCAGCCATAATCAAGATTGGTGGAGAGATAAGGCTATAAACATTGTCATTAAGTTTGAAGAAGATTGGTTAAGAAATGAAGATGCAAGTGTGTACACAAGAAAATGTTGACAGAGGGATTTCCTTATGGAAGGACGTTTGAAAGTATGACGGACAACAGACATTGACTGGGGCCGCCGTGGCCGAGCGGTTACAGTCATGGACTACAAATCTCTCAGCCCCTTACCGCTGTTGGTTCGAATCCCAGTAGGGACTTTCGGATTTTTCATGTGAGGAAGCCTTCCAGCTGGCTTGCGGTAGGTCGGTTGTTCTACCCGGGTACCTCTGTGTACTCGGGGTCTTCCTCCATCTGTAATTAGCTGGACGTCGCTATATGATTGAAATACTATCGCAGCGACGGTAAACCCCAATACAACAACAACAACAGACATTGACTGACCACAATAGGACACCTTGAGTACTTCTTGCTCAGTCAAGATAAAAAACAGAAACAAAGCCAACTCCTGCTCATACATTATCAACCAGTCAGACACTGAAAACATGAACTTGATTTAAATCCAGACTTCCTGAACAGAATGTCTGAATTATTCAGGATTTTGAGAGGGTCCTGCTGATGCGAACATGACTGGAAATTTGCAGTAGTATCCATTTTCATTTTGAAAACCTATTAAATTTTCATCAGTACATTATCATCATCCATGATATATCGGTAGTACAGACAAGTTTATAGTCAACTGTAAGTATTTAAAAATAGATTTATTATTTATACTATGCCATCAAACAATGCAATGCTGGCATAATGCCTGCTTGAAGTTTATCAAAGGGAGACTATACAAAGGATTTAGCAAGTCATACTGCTGATCCAGAGGAAGGGGATTTTGGATAATATGGTTGTCACTCTTCAGTCCTAAATCCAAATGGGGTTTCTGTTTTGCCATTTCACCTACATAATTAACTATAAATATTGTACATTTTTTTTAAATATTTCTAATAAGTCCCATCTCAGGGTTTCCTTACATATATTGCTATTTAAGTTCTAACTTAGGGTTTCTTGCAATCTCATTAAAATCAGATTCAGTATGCTAACTGGATATGGTCACATCATTATAGAAGGTATAGACCTTTGTATAAGCCAATCAAATCGGTGGATACAGAATTGTTAGGTATAACCAGGGGAAGTAAAATTCAAATGTCATAGTATGTTCCCATAAAAAACTTTAATTAAATAGAAATCACAATAGCTCAGTGAATAAAGGTGTTTATTTTTTTCAAACAGTGCAAGCACAGAGGCAAGGGTTCGAGTCTCAATTTATTAATTATATTTTTTCTTGTATTTTTTTATTTTGCTTTGGCTTTTTTTTCATCATTTAATTTTGTTTTGGCATTTATTTTTCATTCATTTATTTATTAATTCATGAACATTTCAATACATTCAAATTTTCGCTCAAAAGCACTATCTGTGTCTGAGTTAGTCAGAACATTGGCTTGCTGACTCCGTTGCCTTTGTAATTTTTTTGACAATTTGTACACTTTTGGAATCTAGTTCATTAATTTTTTCTGATATTTTACATGTACTAATGAAAATAACGAACTAAGAAAATTCAGTAGTAAATACTCATGTATATGACTTGAACACATAATTTAACTTTCACAGGAAAACAGGGCTGATATTCTAAATAAAACATTAAATAAAACGTACTTCCTATGCTGGTCTCGAACTTGGAACCTTTAGATTATAAGACAGCTGTCATCCCACTGCGCCACTTTGGTTATTTAACAACAGTGTTTATATTTATACTACAGTACAACAGAGTTTAGTCAATGTTTGTGATTTCAATACATGTCAGCCCTATTTAAATCAATAACAAAAACATATTATCATTAGAAATACTATGCGCGAGTAATATTCTTTGAAAATTAGGATATGATTTTAATGAGATCGTGTTTCCTGCATTTGCTAAACTCCAACTTAAGTCCTTGCATTTGCTAAATTCCAACTTAGGGTTTCATTTGATCTTAGTTCAAGCTTAGGGTTTTCTAACATTTTATGCATAGCCAGGGCATCATCCCCCTCTACCATTCTATCATATGACAGGACTTTGTGATTATAGGTTGGATTAAACCCATGTCCAGAAATAATGACTGTGAAATGAAATATTTTTCATAATATGTCTACCTTATATGCTTATTATACATACAACATCTGAGGTCCATTTGCTGTAAGTATCCCTTTGTATTGTCATCATAATATATATCATTGCTATATAATTATATTATATTGAGTGACTTCAGACGAGAAATAATATATTTAATATCAAATATACCTACATATATTACTAAATAACCCTACATTCTATAAACTAAGACTTTATTTTTATCAACTCAACCTTTTACCATGAATATTACATCTGGAGATGACAAAAAGGGAAACTATATCTCAATCACAGTTACATGACTGTGTAATAGCTACTTCAAATATCTTGACATCAGCAAAGTATATACTAAACAGAGGGTTGGGGAGCGATGGAATTGGGAGTTGACAGGACGTAATAAATGGTATATTCTATGGGGGAATTAAAAAAAAAATCCATCTATATTGTTTTATTAGGTTTATCAAAATAGACATGAAAATGATCATGTCAATGTATAACAGCTTACATTATAAAAAAAAGTTTGAATAAATCAATACTTACACTGGTAAAATGACTACAGATACTATCCACCAACACTTACGAGCAAACTGACTACAGATATTATCCACCAACACTTATGGGCAAACTGACTACAGATACTATCCACCAACACTTACGGGTAAAATGACTACAGATACTATCCACCAACACTTACGAGCAAACTGACTACAGATATTATCCACCAACACTTATGGGCAAACTGACTACAGATACTATCCACCAACACTTATGAGCAAACTGACTACAGATACTATCCACCAACACTTATGAGCAAACTGACTACAGATACTATCCACCAACACTTATGGCAAACTGACTACAGATACTATCCACCAACACTTACGAGCAAACTGACTACAGATACTATCCACCAACACTTACGAGCAAACTGACTACAGATACTATCCACCAACACTTACGAGCAAACTGACTACAGATACTATCCACCAACACTTATGAGCAAACTGACTACAGATACTATCCACCAACACTTATGGGCAAACTGACTACAGATACTATCCACCAACACTTATGAGCAAACTGACTACAGATACTATCCACCAACACTTATGGGCAAACTGACTACAGATACTATCCACCAACACTTACGAGCAAACTGACTACAGATACTATCCACCAACACTTATGAGCAAACTGACTACAGATACTATCCACCAACACTTATGGGCAAACTGACTACAGATACTATCCACCAACACTTATGAGCAAACTGACTACAGATACTATCCACCAACACTTACGAGCAAACTGACTACAGATACTATCCACCAACACTTATGGGCAAACTGACTACAGATACTATCCACCAACACTTATGAGCAAACTGACTACAGATACTATCCACCAACACTTATGGGCAAACTGACTACAGATACTATCCACCAACACTTATGAGCAAACTGACTACAGATACTATCCACCAACACTTATGGGCAAACTGCAGCAAACTGACTACAGATACTATCCACCAACACTTATGGGCAAACTGACTACAGATACTATCCACCAACACTTATGAGCAAACTGACTACAGATACTATCCACCAACACTTATGGGCAAACTGACTACAGATACTATCCACCAACACTTACGAGCAAACTGACTACAGATACTATCCACCAACACTTATGGGCAAACTGACTACAGATACTATCCACCAACACTTATGGGCAAACTGACTACAGATACTATCCACCAACACTTACGAGCAAACTGACTACAGATACTATCCACCAACACTTATGGGCAAACTGACTACAGATACTATCCACCAACACTTATGAGCAAACTGACTACAGATACTATCCACCAACACTTACGAGCAAACTGACTACAGATACTATCCACCAACACTTATGAGCAAACTGACTACAGATACTATCCACCAACACTTATGAGCAAACTGACTACAGATACTATCCACCAACACTTATGGGCAAACTGACTACAGATACTATCCACCAACACTTACGAGCAAACTGACTACAGATACTATCCACCAACACTTATGAGCAAACTGACTACAGATACTATCCACCAACACTTATGGGCAAACTGACTACAGATACTATCCACCAACACTTATGGGCAAACTGACTACAGATACTATCCACCAACACTTATGGGCAAACTGACTACAGATACTATCCACCAACACTTATGGGCAAACTGACTACAGATACTATCCACCAACACCTACGAGCAAACTGACTACAGATACTATCCACCAACACTTACGAGCAAACTGACTACAGATACTATCCACCAACACTTACGGGCAAACTGACTACAGATACTATCCACCAACATTTACAGGCAAGATCTCCCAGAATATTATTACCTTAAATTTAAAAAAGAAGTTCAAATTCTGACTATTGGTTTCATAGAGAAAGGTTTATACATGTAGTGTAATTATATAGGATCTAACATGAACTGTTATATCATATCTAATTTTACTGAACCAGTTCATGAAAATCATATTTTAAGTGAGCCTCTGGTGAGCTAAATAACATTTTTGTGAACTAATTTAGTAAAATGATGTGAAATGACAAGTCCCGTCAGATTCTTTTTATCATATGACCTATACTGTCAGTAAATCGCAATTATAACAACAAACAATATAATAAACATGAATGAACAAAAACTGTTGTTTAAGTATAATGTCATATGATAAATTGAAACTAAGCAACTCCCTACTGGGGTTTTGAATTTCGAGGGATCAATTTAATTTAGTAATTATGGTAAACCAATGCAGGGAGCATGAGCATGAGAAGACCATAAATTGTACTGATAAAAATAATTTCAGATCATTGGTTTCAGAGAAGAAGATTTTTAAAATTTTATAAAGTTAATGTGAACAATTCTGTTATTTGCCATGGTAACCAGAGTTCTAAATGGATCAAGTTTATTTTTGCAACTTTTATGATTACAAAAGACAACTGAAGACAAATGGAGGGTGACCCCAACAGCTCACCTAAATCAGAGCACATTATGCTCTGGTGAGCTAAAACATGAAAACATATTTTGTTTTTTAATTTTTGAAAATGCATTACAATAAGGTAACTTGTGGTTTATTCTGGAGTTAACTGTTGTGCGACAGTATAATTCTATTCATACAGCAACATCGACATGCCAGCTACAGTTAAATATAGAGATTTTAGACCTGGATATATTGAGGCACACAGAGCCTGCAAACTACTGTAAACCAGCGGGGAAGGATTTAATACCAGACTGGTACTCAAACCTACACACTTTACTGGCTAAATATCTATTGATTTTTTTATAAAAAAAATTGCTTTACATTGAATTCATTAAAACAAGAGGGCCATAGAGGTCCTGGATCACTCACCTAAGTATAGGGTTAGCCAAGGAACTGCTGTTCTAAATCATTTTGAAATTTAGCCAGAGTTTTGAAGGAGATGATTTTAAAAGTTTTCTTTTTTTTTTCTGTCGCCATGGCAATCAGAGTTCTACATGGATCAAGTTCATTTTAGCACCTTTGTGATTAGGTACACCCAAGGATCATCACTGCCAAATTTAATCAAATTCTGTCCAGCAGTTTCAGAGGAGATGTCATTTAAAGTTTTCATCATATATATATAATTGCAAATTAGCCCTGCCCATGGAAGCCATGATTTTTTTTACGGATCGGAATAATTTAAGCAATCATAGTAGAGAGTTACCCAAGGAACATCTGTACTAAAACATTTTGAAATCTGGCCAGTAGTTTTGAAAGAGATG
This sequence comes from Solen grandis, assembly GCA_021229015.1. Taxonomy (NCBI): domain Eukaryota; kingdom Metazoa; phylum Mollusca; class Bivalvia; order Adapedonta; family Solenidae; genus Solen; species Solen grandis. The sequence continues at coordinate 5,260,807 of CM037783.1, forward strand.
ATTTTAAAGTTTTCTTGATATTTTTCTTTCTACTGCAATGGCAACCAGAGTTCTACATGGATCAAATTTATTTTAGCAACATATGTGAAGGTACACCCAAGGATCATCCCTGCCAAGTTTAATCAGCGGTTTCAGAGGAGTTTAAAGCAAATTGTTGACAACAGACAACACACAACGCACATAATGACGGTGCTCAGGTAAGCTAAATATATATTTTCATTCATTTAAAATGTTTCATTTTTTTTTGTGTTGTTTTTATAACACTAGTAAAATAATGGGAAAGTTGCAAGATTCAATTTCACAGGCTTCAATAATTACAAGGGCTGGAAAAAACAAACACAAATGACATAATTATGTGAGATTTTTTTAACCCTTTCCCTCATATAGACTCATTTTAACCCTTTCCCTCATATAGACTCATTTTAACCCTTTTCCTCATATAGACTCATTTTAACCCTTTTCCTCATACAGACTAATTTTAACCCTATCCCTCATATAGACTCATTTTAACCCTTTCCCTCATATAGACTCATTTTGATGCACTCAGTAGGTACCACATAAAGCCTGATTTGCAGAAAACCACAGTTAAACCTTACCAAATTTAATTATAAAGTCCTCATTTCCAGACCACTGAGGAGCAGCGAACGAGTTACTTGCAGGCTGATCTGGTTTTATGTTGTTCGCATAGGTCTTTTCATGGTTTCCTCTATGAGGGAAAGGGTTAAACCAAAAACTATTACAGCAGTAACATCAGCTGTCACCCTGACTCCTGCCTCCTCAGTTTGATTTACACCTGAAGCAAGTAAACCCAAACATAATGAATATAAATGTCAATTTGAAGAGTATCTATATAAGTGTTATAAAACTGTCTGCATTAGATATTGTTATAAAACTTTTAAGCCTCTGGGTAATGTCTGCAGTGTGATGTGTGATACAAGCATTAAGATCCACCAAACAAAAATCACACAAATGTGCCTCTTTCCACATAGTGACTATCAGGTGGTTATTTTGT
>CM037783.1:5261918-5311918 GCA_021229015.1 Solen grandis
AAGCCACAGTACATATAGGCATGATCTTTTCATACATATCTCCTACACAGGGCATTTTCACCAGTTCATACTTGACAAATAGATATGGCAGTAGGGGTAAGCTTGATATATTGTTATAATTTATTATCATTACTGCAGCAGTAGCAGCAATTTTGATGGTGTGTGTTGAATAGGATTCATTAATCTAAGGGACACTGTGTAAAAAAAAATCAGTTTTATAAGCAGATCGAGATCAATTCAGACACTATTCAATACTTCATTGCACTGAGGTCTAACATAAACTGTGACTTGACAATGCATTTAAAATGTAATGTTACCAGTTAACATATATTGACTCTAAATGAGCAGGAATGTCAATATTATTTAAAGAATCATCAAAAATTGGAAAATAAGAAGGGCATGTTTAAAATATTTCTAAAATTTATATTTATTACTCCACAACTAAATGGCAAGTTTTAATAATTATAAAGACTTTAATTTGAAGCATTATGATTACATTCTAAAGGGTGCATAGCTGCAAGACAACAATGAAGCAGCAGTAGATAATACACTGACACCATACTGTAGTATCAACCCTATACTGACATCATACTGTAGTATCAACCCTATACTGACATCATACTGTAGTATCAACCCTATACTGACATCATAAGTTAACTGACACATACTGTAGTATCAACCCTATACTGACACCATACTGTGGTATCAACCCTATACTGACATCATACTGTAGTATCAACCCTATACTGACACCATACTGTAGTATCAACCCTATACTGACACCATACTGTAGTATCAACCCTATACTGACACCATACTGTAGTATCAACCCTATACTGACATCATACTGTAGTATCAACCCTATACTGACACCATACTGTAGTATCAACCCTATACTGACACCATACTGTAGTATCAACCCTATACTGACACCATACTGTGGTATCAACCCTATACTGACACCCTACTGTAGTATCAACCCTATACTGACACCATACTGTGGTATCAACCTTATACTGACACCATACTGTAGTATCAACCCTATACTGACACCATACTGTAGTATCAACCCTATACTGACATCATACTGTAGTATCAACCCTATACTGACATCATACTGTAGTATCAACCCTATACTGACACCATACTGTAGTATCAACCCTATACTGACATCATACTGTAGTATCAACCCTATACTGACATCATACTGTAGTATCAACCCTATACTGACACATAACTGTAGTATCAACCCTATACTGACACCAACTTAGTATCAACCTATAATCAACCCTATCTGACATCATACTGTAGTATCAACCCTACACTGACACCATACTGTAGTATCAACCCTATACTGACACATACTGTAGTATCAACCCTATACTGACACCATACTGTAGTATCAACCCTATACTGACACCATACTGTAGTATCAACCCTATACTGACACCATACTTAAAAACCACATATGTCGTACTGACACTACAGTACTGACACTACAGAGACAACCTACTGTGGTATTAAAACTAGAGATATTAAGCTACAAAATACCACCTATACCATGGTACTGAAACTACAGAGACAACCTACTGTGGTATTAAAACTACACCTACTGTGGTATTAAATAGAGATATTAAGCTACAAAATACCACCTATTGGTACTGACTACAGAGACATCCTACTGTGGTATTAACAATAGAGATTTAAGCTAAAAATACCACCTATTGCGAACTACAGAGACATCCTACTGTGTTATTAACACTGGAGATATTAGGCTACAAAATACCACCCATACTGTGGTACTGACACTACAGAGACATCCTACTGTGGTATTAACACTGGAGATATTAACTATACCACCCATACTGTGGTACTGACACTACAGAGACATCCTACTGTGGTATTAACACTGGAGATATTAGGCTACAAAATACCACCCATACTGTGGTACTGACACTACAGAGACATCCTACTGTGGTATTAACACTGGAGATATAAAGCTATATCACCCATATTGTGGTACTGACACTACAGAGACAACCTACTGTGGTATTAACATTAGAGATATTAGGCTACATACTGTGGTACTGACACTACAGAGACATCCTACTGTGATATTATCACTGGAGATATTAGGCTACAAAATACCACCCATACTGTGGTACTGACACTACAGAGACATCCTACTGTGGTATTAACATTAGAGATATTAGGCTACAAAATACCACCTATACTGTGGTACTGACACTACAGAGACATCCTACTGTGGTATTAACACTGGAGATATTAGGCTACAAAATACCACCTATATTGTGGTACTGACACCACATAGACATCCTACTGTGATATTATCACTGGAGATATTAGGCTACAAAATACCACCTATATTGTGGTACTGACACCACATAGACATCCTACTGTAATATTAACACTAGAGATATTATACTTCAAAATGCTACCCATATTGCAATATAGATTTCAGATTTAACCAGATATGCTGCTTTTGAAACAGTGAACAAGTAGATGATTGCTTAATTGGTACTTTTCAAACAAAATAGCATCCAAACATTTTCATGTAATTGGACAATTGCCTCACACCATTATACTTCCTCTCTAACCCTTAAAAAACACTGAGGACAGACAGGTGCTTCACTAGATATATCCATGTTACATTGATCCAGATCAAGGCAAATCACCTACCACCGAAATATCTTCCTCTGTCTACTTCTGCTTGGTAATGTCAAACTTCTCACAGAATAAGCCTCCTACATCCTATATTTTATATCTAAATCCCACCAACTACATTTCAGATATGCCATTTTTTTTAGATGAATGTTTCATCTTTCCTTACTCAATTTAAAGTATTTCCAATATTACGTATCCACTTAATGTCTACCAAATGCATATCAACAATCAATTATTTTATTTCCTAAGATTTCATTGTTTCTTATTATATCTATTGAACACTATAAAGGAGCACTTTTCCCAGGTAACAGGTCATAATTTCACAGAAAAATCTGCCTATGCTTTCACTCAGCCTCATATAATGATCAAATCGACAGTCTTCTGTTTTCTTTTTTCCTCAACTGATCTCTTTTTCAATATTCCCCCACCCCCACTACACATCTGTGCAAAATGAATGAGAAATAAAAACAATTAAGTTCCACTTTTTACCTCTATCATCAGATTTTTTTTTGTCAGAGGTATACTTTAAGGAGCTTCTAATGAATCAAATCAAATATTCAGTAATACTTTTTCTTTTCTTTTTTTCAAATAAAAGCCCTTAGTATAGCAAACAGTAAAACACTGAGTGAAAACTTATGCTGATCCTCCTGTGAACAAGACAGACTACTGCAATCAGAGCAGGGAACCAGGAAAGCCAATACAGCCTTGCAGTCAGCAGCGCCATCTGCCCACGGTACCCAGCACATACAATTCACAGACACTAATATATTACACATATCTAAGTCAGATTGGGCCTTTGTATGTGTTTTGTGCAGACTTGACGTGGGCACATGGCAATCAGAGTTAGTTATAATACTCATGATAAACAGAAGTCAAAGTGCACCCAAATATCACTTTCTGAAAAAGGTGCACTTGCATGTCCACTCACTACCCCCCCCCACCCCGCTCCCACAATAAAATACAAGCATTACCACCATAGTTCATATTCATAAGTAAGGATTTCAGACCACAAAGATTTTTCCTGGAAACTAAATATAACCAAGGTGAAGGTCATGTGAGTGTGGGTGCATCAATGACTAGTGTGACACAAGGTCCCAGTGTGTATACCTGTATGGAAGCTGAGTGGTTCGGGATGCCTGTAGATACAGAAATGAGTACTGTAAGTAAGAACAAACATCATGGTCAGAGGTGAGCCATCCAATCCCTGGCTGTGATCAGCAGGATACTCCACATAACACAACACACACATACACTGTCTGGCTCAGGATCATCCAGCTGATTAAAACCTCTCCATATCTCACATTTCAGATATGTTGATTTTGCCAAACAAAGTTTCACATTTTAACTCAAACTATATGTAATACTCTTTAACAGCCAAATTGTTTTATCTTTATCAAAGAATCTTTTTTTCCTGATATAAGATTTACCTTGAAATTCAACAAGTCCTGTTATCACTTCTTTATTTCTTTTTCTCTTCTAGAATTCCATTAAAAATGCAAAAGTGAATCAAGGTTGTAGGTTCAAAGTTCATCATCAACCAGATTCTTTCCACTTAATCAAGGGCTGGTACATGTGTACTACATCTGTATTATCCTCTCTAAATCATTGAAAATAAACATATAATCTGAATGATCCCAAGGCAAACAATGTCATTCTTAAACAATGTAACAACAAAATAATTCATAATATAAGTGCTTGTTTACATAAATTAGTGTACACTTGTGCATTTAATACAGTCATATGTCTACTATCATTACAGAAGCAATTAACTGATTAAATAATACACTTGTAAGATAATTTGCATGTAAAATACAAAAGTGTTAAAACAGTTACATGCACCATTCTACAGTCAATATGCCCATGCTATCTATATGAAGTCTACCAGGGCCACCTAGAATTTCCTGTTTAATCATTAGGACATTCAAATTAGTTGCCTGCATATAATCAGCTTAAAATAAAAAATGCCACCAGGATTCAGAATCACTCATTTGGCTACATTATGCTGAATTAAGGAGACACTAATACCAACACCTGGTAAAAAATTAGTTGGCACTTGTAATCTTGATTTTCTCCAGACCTTGTTGAAAAACTCAAGATAAAAAAGCTTGACATAAAAAAAAACAAACTTATTTTCAATGTATGCCATTTGGGTGTACATAAAATACACATACTGGGAACAAAAAAAATATGGGAAAAGATTGATTTTTTTTCTTTATTATTTGAAATTTGTTTACTTTTACAAATTGACAAACAATCAATCTATTAATATGATAACAATATAATATGGCGTTTCTCACTCGCTGCAAAGCAGGGTTCAACATTAACTTTTTCAATCACTGGACCAGTGGCCCAGTAGCACAGAGAATTGACTAGACCTGACCTAATTTGAACTGGACCAAACTTTTTTTAGATAAACCCTGTAGTACAATATATTTAACATCACTTAATAGTTATGCTCCTGTTGTATACCATGTATATATTGAGGGATACACAGTCATATAATATTTTGAATAAAAAATAAAGATAAAATATGTAATTAACTTTTTTCTTTCATTAAACTGTTTCAACTTTTATTAAAGAACACCATGAGCATTTTAGACAGTATATCAGCTCTATGGGTATATGAAGAATGTCATTTATTCTAAAAATCTTATGTTGCTTAATTTTCAACATTGTTGAAAACACAATGTCCATTGTTAACCTAAACAGTCCATATTAAAACAGTCTCTGCACTGACTGGTCAACTTAATTTATTATAGGAGCTAACATTGTGATTGTTTATTTCTTATGTGCAATGTTGATTCATTGTGACTTTTTATGTCATCAATTTTAAAGTTGTCAGTATGGTACCCTGAATAAATCTACCTACAGTCTCAAATTTCCTGCAAGGCATACAGTATAGCACATCACACTGTTTTAATCGTCGTGATCACCCAGCCACGGGAAATCATTCTTTCCATTTTGCACAAAATTGGGGTTTGTTTTTCATACTCTTTTGATTCCTCATTTCCCTTACGTTTATTTGAAATTTTGCTACTTTTATTTGTCGAAACCCAAATTTAAATAGGTCCATACTTAATATAAACAAGAAACATACGTCTGCTCGATTGTAACATATACAAATAAACAAATAAAGAAAATGGTACAGTGTAACATTTGGGAAACCAGAATTTGTCTCCTTTTAGATATAATTTTTTTATTTTATCTACCATAACGACACTCAAACTCAAGACAAAGGAAAGATGGTAATCACAGGCAACAAATTCAAACATTGCTTTTATTTCAACAATCAAAACACATTTTTCTATCATTTAGAGTATGCCGACAGAGCAAGTGCCCGTTGCAATGCATCAACAGCCAATCAAAAAGCCGTACTTAATTTATTAACAAAATGCTAAAAATAAACTTGGGTTTTCCAAACTCAGATAACTAAAGAAAATGAAATTACATGTCAAAATCGATTTTTTCATCAGAAATACATGTTGTTAATTAAATACACGAATGGAAGGGGCAAATAATGAGTAATTGGTGGATTTTAAACTAGACCAATCGGACCAGTTACTTGTGGGCTTTACTAGACCGGACCGACTGTCTACTAGACAATGTCGTTCAGTCGTAGGTTAATGTCGAACCCTGGTGAACTTCCCTTTAAGTTCACATATATTTTTTGAGAAAATAATCTAAATTAACCCTACGCGTCATATATTTTGAAAAAGAATTTTGCTAAACAGTTCCTTCAGGATGATTTTTGCAATGGCGACCATGTTTTATATAATTTAATCATATTGTAAAAACCTTGACCAAGTCCTCATAAGAATCATTTTAACAAGTCTACTAAGATTAAGAAAGCCTGACTTGCAAGGGGGTCTACAGATAAAATGGCAGACTTGATTGCATAGGCATTACAGTGTAAACTTAACTAATATCATACCATCCTTACATAATAGTACACAAGGTAACCAAACTAGGTATGTAAGATTAAAAAACAAACAACACTGTAACCCACTTTTTTTCAAAATGTCTATCCAAATAGTGCTATTCACACCAAAGCAAATTAAATCCTTTCCATTATCCAACATGCCACATGGCAAAAGCAAACCTCTATCATACATCAGGCAATCCTTGGTAATTACAGCAAATAAGCTAATGTGGTTGTATGTCACTATTGATTGTTCATGTCAAGGTAATTACATCAAATAAGCTAATGTGGTTGTATATCACTGTTGATTGTTCCTGTCAAAGTAATTACGTCAAATAAGCTTATGTGGTTGTATGTCTATGTTGATTGTTCATGTCAAGGTAATTACATCAAATAAGCTCATGTGGTTGTATGTCTATGTTGATTGTTCATGTCAAGGTAATTACATCAAATAAGCTAATGTGGTTGTATGTCTATGTTGACTGTTCCTGTCAACGTCATTACATCAAATAAGCTTATGTGGTTGTATGTCTATGTTGACTATTCATGCCAACGTCATTACATCAAATAAGCTTATGTGGTTGTATGTCACTGATGATTGTTCCTGTCAAGGTCATTACATCAAATAAGCTTATGTGGTTGTATGTCTATGTTGACTGTTCATGCCAACGTCATTACATCAAATAAGCTAATGTGGTTGTATGTCACTGTTGATTGTTCATGTCAAGGTAATTACAGCAAATAAGGTCATGTGGTTGTATGTCTATGTTGATTGTTCATGTCAAGGTAACTACAGCAAATAAGGTCATGTGGTTGTATGTCTATGTTGATTGTTCATGTCAAGGTAATTATAGCAAATAAGCTAATGTGGTTGTATGTCTATGTTGACTGTTCCTGTCAAAGTAATTATGTCAAATAAGCTTATGTGGTTGTATGTCTATGTTGATTGTTCATGTCAAGGTAATTACATCAAATAAGCTTATGTGGTTGTATGTCACTGCTGATTGTTCCTGTCAAAGTAATTACGTCAAATAAGCTTATGTGGTTGTATGTCTATGTTGATTGTTCATGTCAACGTCATTACATCAAATAAGCTTATGTGGTTGTATGTCTATGTTGACTGTTCATGCCAACGTCATTACATCAAATAAGCTTATGTGGTTGTATGTCACTGATGATTGTTCCTGTCAAAGTAATTACGTCAAATAAGCTTATGTGGTTGTATGTCTATGTTGACTGTTCATGTCAAGGTAATTACAGCAAATAAGGTCATGTGGTTGTATGTCTATGTTGATTGTTCATGTCAAGGAAATTACAGCAAATGAGTTAATGTGGTGTATGTCACTGTTGATTGTTCCTATCAAGGTAATTACAGCAAATAAGCTTATTTGGTTGTATGTCACTGTCAATTCGACAGTTCGAGGCAGGTATGAAAAGCAAAATCAAGGCAATCCAAACCTGATACCAGGTATATATCTACTATCAGCCATGAACAAAATGTAATTTTCAAAATCACAGCAAGTCCTTCTTATGCAACATAACTACAACTGGTAAAATATACATACACACAGACACAACAGCTGTTAGTGGACATGTACATCTGGTTATCATTTAAATATCAATATATAATAAAACTTCTTAAAAGATCTGTTGAACATATAAACAACTGACTGGACATAGTATGACACAGCATCTCCCTCTACATTCCCTGTAATGCACATCTAGATGTCCTGACACTTGTCTGTAATTATAATCTATCTTATAGGTGGGTAAGTAGAGCCGACAATCTCTTGTATGTGAGATCTTCACCTGATCAAACTAGGATACTTGAACCAAGCAACTGCATATAAATGAAAATGGCTCTATTTTTACATTTACTCTCAGCAGAAAGACTTTTTCATGCCATGGCTGGAAATTACTTCAAACTAAATCCTGATATGCAAATAGTACATCTGATCTTTTTTCTTAGTAGCCTGGCTGTAACCAAGATCAACTTTGCTTTGCCATACTCTGGTCAGTGTATACATGGCCGAGATCTCACTACAGTGTAAACACTTAATTTGATGGAAATATTAACAATACATACATCCTGTCTAAATTATCACATGCCATTTTTTACTTCTTACCCTACTATATATGTTTGTATATTTCAAAACAGGGAGAGAAACTGTGAGGCCAATCCAGTAATCAAGCCCAGAACCTTTGTCTAGCACAGATACTGTACTACTTCCATAATTTTCTTTCTTGTTATGAGTAGTTCAAACAGATATAGGTTAAAGTCAAGTAACCAGTCTGAAGTTAGAATAAGACATCATCTACAGAGTTTTGTCTTGAAATATTTTTTTTTCCTTCACAAGTCTTTGGGGGAAAATGGCATGTGTTAAAATTAGATAGAAAATCAACATTTATCATCAATAACTACATAGTATCTCTCCACCCTCTGCAACCAAACGATTATTAATTAAAATTCAATTCAATATCTTCATAAGAACTGTTGCTATGTGAACCATTAGATTAACATTTATTTGAACATTTCATTTAAAGCCAGGATAATAAATGGTCCATGCAAGTTATAAATTTTTTTTTTTTTTTTTAACAAATGAAGTTAAAATTTAACTCATGAAAAAGTCTCATAAAATATTTAAAAATTGAAAAGCATAAAGAACCTACTTAAAATAACTAGGAAAACATATTTTCAGTTTGATTTATAAACTTTATGAATCAATAAGCATATGCAATACTTACCAGCTATGACAGTGTTAATACATTCATACAGAAGGGACATGGCAGAGGTACTGCAAAAAATAAAGTTAAGTTTGACTGTTTAAGTTTACTGTTTCCTTTCTCACATGCAAGCTGTAAGGAGATATGACCAGTTTCACACCAGACTAGTCTGAAGGTAACTTTCAGGCTGATCAGATTGTGACCTGTACAACTGAGATGATGAATATTTTAAAACCTGTTGTATGACAACCTTAGTCTGATCTGGGTTTGGAATAGTTAAAAATGGTATATCAAAGTAGAGGGGGTTAAGAAATTCAACTTAATATTATGAACCTAACAATAGTAATGCTCTTGAGGACTGAGAATAACAGTCCTGTAATGTCAACAAAAACATAATCATCTTAAATAAGGTGGTGTATGAATTTTTAAAGTTTGGTTTCTGGTGTTTTTTTTATCTATACATTTACATTGTGCGATACATAAGAAATTTCTAATCACAGATTCTAAACAAGAGGGCCTTAATGGCCCTAAATTCTCACCTGAATTCAACTGCTAGAGAGAAAATGCTTAACTTTATATATTATGTTTAATTTTTTTCCTTACTTAAGCATTTTCTCTCTAGCAGTTGAATTCAGGTGAGAATTTAGGGCCATTAAGGTAACATGCCATGTTTTTTTATGGATCTGAATAATTTTAGCAATCTTGGTAGAGGGTTATCCAAGAAACATCTGTACTAAAACATTTTGAAATCTGGCCAGTAGTTTTGATTTTTCCTATTTTTTTTTATTTCCGTTGCCATGGTAACCAGAGTTCTAAATGAATCAAGTTTATTTTAGCAACTTTTGTGAAGGTTCACCCAAGGATCATCCCTGCCAAATTTAATCAAATTCTGCCCAGCGGTTTCAGGAGATGTTGTTTAAATATTTCACTGTACATATAAGGAAAATAAGCCCCACCCCTGGCTGCCATGTTTTTTTATAGATCGAAATAATTTTAGTACAGATATAAGGTCAACAGAGTGCTGTGACCCTGACCTTGAAGTATTGCTTAGTCCTAGGGATAATATGTGCCAAGTAATTTCAAAACTTCACCCTATACAACAAAGTTACAGCCCTGACATGATTTTAAGATTAACCAACTGCTGTGATCTTGAACTTGAAGCAGGTGACTGGTTCTTGTTTGCAACACATCGTCTGGTCCTAGGGATCATTTTTGCCAAGTTATTTTAGAACACAACCATATAAAACATAATTACAGGCAGACATAATTTTAAGGTCAACTGATTGCTATGACCTTGACCTTCAAGGTAGTGACATGATTCCTCTGTGCCATACATCATCTTGTCCTAGGAACAAGTTATTTCAAAACAGTTTCATTCACAACAAAGTTACAGTTAGGACATGATTTTAAGCTCAACAGAGTTCCATGACCTTCACCTTGACAGGTAAAACACTATATACCTGTAGCCATTGTAAAAGAAACCTGTCAAATATTGTGAAACCAGTTTTTCAAAGGTCACCCCAGGCAACCAGGCTACCGTTTAATAGTTATGTCTCTTGACATAGGGAATAATTTGATGGAAGCAAAAACTACTTTAGTAACTAACAGTGGCATTAACCTTGACCCTACTGACCTGAAAATCAATCCCAATCTTCCTCTTTCTATGGGCTATCTATCTACAAAATCTGAGCAACATAACTCACTCCTAAACCAAGTTATTTGATCGAAACAAAAAATCTATTTTTACAGTGACCTTGACCCTATAAACCTAAAAATTAATCCAAATCTTCCTCTTCCCATAAGGCATCTACCTACCAATTACGAAAACAATTCTAACAGGAGATGTTCGACAGAAACAACCTGTTTGATGCAAAACTATTTTTAGTAACAGTGACCTTGACCTTACTGACCTGAAAATCAATCCAAATCTTCCTCTTTCCATAAGGTATCTATCTACTAAATATAATTATAATACCTCTCTCCTAAGATAAGTTTTTTGACAGAAACGAAAAATACATTTTTAATAACAGTGACCTTGACCTTGTTCCTATCAACCTTAATATAAACAAGAGCTGTCAGAGGACAGCACACTCGACTATTCAAAATGCTTCTTGGTAAATCAAATGAAATCCATTTCAATTCTTGCCCTTCACATACTCTGTACATAATAATAGTCAAAAATGATATACATTGATAGTCTGATACCCCTTAATAGTTTTATGATGTCTAAAATCAATCCCATGCCTAGTTACTGAGACATAAGCACAATAACACTGTGAATGCAAAACTTTAACCAAAAATCCAAGTTAGAAAAGGGCCATAATTTGCATAAAATTCAGTCCAAATGTTATCCTTCTTAGTTTTCCGATGCCCCTGAAGACACTCCTTAACTTTTTAGTCAATTCCACAAACAATGTCTGAGATATAAGCTGGATAGTAGCTTGAATGCAAAAATTTAACCAAAATTCTAAGTTAAAATGGGGTCATAATTTTTAATATATTCCATCAAGTGTTATCTTCCTTTATAGTATGATACCCCTAAACACATTAAAGGTGTTTCAAATCAATCCTGGACTCTGAGATATACGCATGAAAGTACCTTGCATGCAAAACTTTAACCAAAATTTCTAGGTTAAAAAAGTGGCCATAACTTGTAATATATTCCATCAAAAGTTATCTACCTTTATAGTTTAAAATCAATCGCATGCCTGGATACTGAGATATTAGCATAAAAGTACCTTGCATGCAAAACTTAACCAATATTTCTAAGTTAAAAAGTGGCAATAATTTTCAACATATTCCATCATGAGTTATCTACCATGAAAGTTTTAAATCAATCTGCCTGGATACTGAGATATTAGCAAAAGTACTTGCATGCAAAACTTTAACCAAAATTTCTAAGTTAAAAGGGGGCAATAGTTCATAACATATTCTATCAAGAGTTATCTACCATGAAGTATGATACCCCTAAACATATTAAAGAGGTTTCAATTCAATCGCATGCCTGGATACTGAGATATAAGCATGAGAGTATCTTGCATGCAAAACTTTAACCAAAATTTCTAAGTTAACAAGAGGGCCAAGATTGCCCTGTGTCACTCACCTGATTAAGATGGCTGTGTTAGGCAAAATGACAAAAAAATCTGGCATCTAAAGTGTTTTTCTAACATTTGACTAAGTGGGCCTACATTTTGATCCTACCTGAATTTGCACTCAACTGGGAATTCATGCAGTCATCATTCATATCAAGTTTAATGAAGACTGGGAAAAAAATGTAGGCCTCTGGTGTGTTCACAAGATTTTTCTAAAATTTGCCCTGGTGACCTACTTTCTTTTGACCCTATGTTGCCCAGTTTTGAATTCATCCGAGATTTGATGTAAACAAACATTCTGACCAAGTTACATTAAGATTTGACCTGGTGACCTAGTTTTAACTCTAAGTACAATTTTAATCCATCCAAGATATCATGTAGACGAACATCCTGACCAAATTTCATGAATACTGGACCAAAACTGTTGCCTCTAGAGTGTTAACAAGGTTTTTCTTAGATTTGACCTAGTGACCTAGTTTTTGACCCAACATGATAAATTCTAGAAATTTCATGAAAAAAATTGGCCTAAGCTGTTCAAAGATTTTTCTAAGATTTGACCTGGTGACCTAGTTTTTGACCCCACGTGACTTATTATCGAACTCATCCAATATATCATTAAGACAAACATCCTGACCAAATCTATTGAAGATTTGGCTAAAACTGTAGCCTCTAGAGAGTTCACAAGGTTTTTCTTAGATTTGACCTGGTGACCTAGTTTTTGCCCCCCGTGACTTATTAAACTCATCCAATATATCATTAAGACAAACATCCTGACCAAGTTTCATGAAGATTGGGCCAAAACTGTGGCCTCTAGAGTGTTCACAAGGTTTTTCTAAGATTTGACCTGGTGACCTAGTTTTTGACCCCACATGACCCAATTTTGAACTCATCCGAGATATCATGTAGACAAACATCCTGGCCAAGTTTCATGAAGATTGGGCCAAAACTGTGGCCTCTAGAGTGTTCACAAGCAATTGTTGACGACGGACGACTGACAAAAGGCGATCACAAAAGCTCACCCGAGCACAAGTTCTCAGGTGAGCTAAAAAGGGGCCATAATTTGTGATATATTCCATCAAGAGTTATCTACCTTGGTTGTCTGATGCCCCTTAACATATTTATAAACTTTCAAGTCAATACCATAAATGGTTAATGTGATTTAAGGTTGATAGTAACTTGCATGCAAAACTTTAACCAAAAGCTGCAACGCCAACGCAAGGGCGACTACAATAGCTCTCATATCCTTCAAATAGTCGAGCTAAAAACCCAGTCTTATGTTTCCATAAGGTATCTACCTACCAAGTATGATAACTGTATCTCAATTCGAACATGAGATGTTCACACGACACAACACAACATTTTTGACGCCCGCCCACCCAAAAACACCCCCTTTATAATACCCAGGATTTTCGATGAAACCTGGTTAATGATCATATTCCATATCATGGCATATTATAAAAAAGAATATCGTAAGTTTGGTGATCTTTGCTGACACTGACTGTCATTTGCTGATCCCATTAGAGTTTCTCTACCTTGATTTAATTTTCCATATATACTATGGCAGTCCTAAGTAAAGATTGTTTCAAACCAATAATATGGCAGTTCTTCCAAAAAAGTCATGAAATCTAGTTAACTTTAAGAAATAAGGATAGAGAGATAGAGACAAAATAACAGAGGGGAAAAATCAGAAACTCTTAAGTGCTGTTTTTCTTTGTTTTCCTTGGCAGAGGTAGTCAGAATACAGACATAACAGTGTACCTTGTGAATGCCTCAGTCAGGCATGCTTCTTACCTGTGTATAAGGTTGGTGAGAGGTTCTATCAACTTCTTCCCCAGTCGAGGCTCCAACGGAGTCAGAGCACCAAACTGTAAACACACATCCAAACATACAATCATACACACTTAAACAAATGCTTGATTTAAATCATTAACTCCCAAATACTTTATTTGCTAATTGTTATATACAATATAGTTCTTGATATTGATGTCAAACAATAGGGCCATCAGCTTAATTAAACAATTCAAGTCACTTGATTTTAAACAGTTTAACTTATAGCACCGACCAGATTCAAATTTCAGATACAAACAATTGCAAAGTTTCTGTACAAAATAAGTAATAAAACTAGACAACCATCTTCAGGACTCATGTTTTAAAGAATCAATCAACACTGCTTTAGCAATAACAGTACTGAACCATTGGCTTATCAAAAGATGAATTCAATTCAGTGCATTAAAGAAGAGAAGAAATATTATATAGTTTGTTGCGAACAATTATTTCATTACATTAGCATAGCACTGTATTATAATTAAAGTTATAAGTAATGTGGATCTTTATGCTTTTTACCATTCCTTATTATCTCTAGACTTTTTTAACTTATTGAAAAACATATATGCCCCCCTCATATGCCACATTATTTATATAGCTACATTTCAAAACGTGGGCGGTTAAAAATTGGTAACTTTGGCAAAAAAAAAAAAGTTCCGTTTCTGGTCTCTAGCAAATAAAGAAGAGGGTCAGTAGGTTAGAATTTTATTTTATTTCTTTTTTTTTTTTTTTTTTTGCTTTTTTTTACATGAAACGAAAGGTAAACAAGAAGAATGTCTCATTTCAGTATTACCTTGTCACTGCATCCAGTAAAGGTGAAAATGATGAAAAAAATCTGGTGAAAAAGATTTGACCAGAACCCATTTTGATCAGAATCTACCTCGGCATTCAATGTCACAGTGACCTGACCTTTGACCTAGTTACCCCTAAACCAAAAGGGGTCATTTACTGGTCATGCACAATCTCCATACTAAGTTTGAAGTTCCTAGGCCCAGGCATTCTTAAATTATTTTTAACATAAAATCCCAGTACCCTTTGCCGGGCCCCAAAAATCAATAGGGTTATCTATGACATGACCAATCTCCATACTAAGTTTGAAGTTCCTAGGCCCAGGCTTCTAAGTTATTGATCTGAAACAGCTTGGTCACCATTTTCAAAATCAAGCCCAGTAAATCAAGGTCAATGTGACCTTGACCTTTGACAAAGTGACTCCAAAAACCATAGGGTTCATCTACTGGTTATGATCAATCTCCAGACTAAGTTTGAAGTTCCTAGGCCAAGGCGTTCCCAACTTATTGATCGGAAACTGTTTGGTCTACGGACCGACCGACATGTGTTAAGCAATATGCCCCCTCTTCTTCGAAGGGGGGCATAATAGGATCTGTATCTGTTATTATCAACAGAAAGAGTCTGTATATTGTATCCTTCTGCCTGGTTAAAAATTAACCAAAAAACCCAAACAAATCTCCAATAACAATGCTGGCAATCATTTACAGTTATTTTAGCAACTTTTGTGAAGATCCACCAAAGGATCATGCTTGCCAAGTTTCAACAATTTCTACCTAGCAGTTTCAGAGGAGATGTTGTTATAAGCAAACTGTTGACAACAGACGACGGACGCAGAGTGATCACAGTAGCTCACCTTGAGCACGTTGTGCTCTGATGAGCTAAAAGCATACAGATAAATGATATATTTATAAAGATTAAAAGATTGAAACTACATATAACACATAACCTTAAGAACAAAATAAGATTAAAATTTAAAGCACATTTAATTAACGATGGTATGAAGTGGCACCAGACCATGTTAATCCTTCACTGCATCGTGTTCATTTGTTTTGCATTTTTTCATTATTCCAAAAATTTATTTCCAGTTTACATTCAGGCAATATTGTTATGTTATTGTTGTAATATTTTATTCTTACTCTATTGTTTTCTCAACAAAAATATGTGTTCCTTTACTGAATATCTCAGAATGCTGATACCAGACACATGATGTCACAGTGTTCTGCCCAGATTTTGAAAACCATGGGCCACATGGCCCATTGACCTAAGAAAAGGTGGGCCATTTTTTAATTTGACGGGCCATACCAGAAACTTTATTGGTAAGAATAGGTTGAAGCGAAAACAAGTCATGATAGACAGTATCATTAATGTGAATATTTATTCATGAATGCAACAATATGTATCATTATCAGTCGTAGAACTACATGTACTCACAACATTGTTATTTGGTGGCAAGGGGACCTTATGTTTTAATGCATAAATGTTATATATAGTTTAAATTCACAATGAAAAAAGATTTGCATTGTGCTCTGGTAATTCAATTAAATGGCCTTCATCATATGACCAATGCAAACAAACAGAAGAAGATAGTTTCACTTCACTGTCACTGGTTACTATCATGACATTGTCTTGGGTGGGGTGATTTACTTTTGCTGAACTTTTCGCCAAAAGTACTATCAACTTATCAATCAAATTAAGAAATACTCTGATAATATTTCTTTTCAAAGAATTTATCGGCTTATTTGATATCATTCTACTTAATTAGTCATCTTGATGCCGTTAACTGTGGAAAATGTGTGGCAAGCAGCAAATGCCTGTCTTTTTGTGACTATTTTACCGATATTTTCCAAAAAATAGTTGCATGCTGCAGTATATTAATCGTAGTAAATATGAATCTGAATTGCTAAAAGAGAAGCAAAAGACAAACACACAAGTGAAATAACAATAACATATAATGACTCTCTTATGCCGATCAACGCCATTTTGAAAAAGGGAAATTTCCCATACAAGAATCTACGTCACGACACAGCACTTTCATTTTCGTCAAGTATTAATAGTATCAAATTTGGGGTTTTACGCCATGACAAGATCAGGTTGAACCCATAAAAAAGTGCATTTTAAAAAACAAAAGTTACCCTATGAAAGGTATTGTTTGTACACTCTATGCCGATTATCGGAACTGCTTGAATTTTCGGCGCGCCCTATGGTCCATCAATGTGGATTTTTATGTGCCATTTTGATTTATTCTGCGCCAATGGCACAGCCTGGGCAGAACACTGTGTCACTCATTTTTTTTTATTTGTTTGTATCATCATATACCAAACAAAGACTGAACTAAAATAACAACAACAGTGACACATAATGGTAGTCTCAATGAGGCAAACATTACTGCCAAGTTATTTGAAAACCCTGCCATCCATGTCTAGGTTACAGCCCCTAGACAAGCAAGCTAATGTATATACACCAATAGACATTTTGGCAAATATGATAAACTTTGGTATGTGGACACCTGTCAGTCATATGTTTTTCATTCTATATTGCCCAAGTAAAGATTTCCTCAACCAATCATATATCAGACCCTGATTTAATAGAGATAAAGTTTCTTCTATCATTTGAAATATTTTCTCTAAGATACCGAAGTGTTCATCAATAATACATCTGTGCTTGTTATTAGAATTTCTTGGCAAATATGAAGCCATATCAATACAGGGTATAATGATGAATAATGCAAAACGCACCAGTTTGATGATCTTGATGAGGACCCAATTGTTTGTAGATGAGGTCATTAGTTTGAAGAAGAGTGGGGCCAATGACAAATAGTTGCGGGGATTCTTCCTGGCCAGCTCACATATCACGTTGACTGCTGCCGACTGGACACCTGCATATAATACATCACTTTGTGTACACATACCACCTACATTGAACAGTTCCACCTACCACAGGTGCTTGTTCAGTCAATTGGAGACAAAGTCAATCCCTCTTAACTATCTATGGTTTAAACAAACAACTTATCCCACAATCCTTGTCTACCTTAGGTTAAATAAAGACAATATCTTAGAGGAGTATAAACTTGTCAAAATACATGGTATGTGCTGTACTATACCAATATCGTAATTGGCAGGTTCTGCGCTACACAAATATCTAATTGGCAGATTCTGCGCTATACCAATACATGTATCTAATTGGCAGGTACTATACTAATATTCAACTTGCATGTATTGTACTAAACCAATATTAACTTGCAGTTACTGTACTATACCAATATTTGATTAGTTTGTTACGGCAAAAGATCTCCTCAATCTATCAGTATAAGATTTGCTTCGACAGCAAAAGATCTCCTCAATTCTATCAATATAATATATGCTAAGACTTTTTTCTATTTTCTTAATGATTTCATGTTACTAATTCATTGGCTTTCATCCTCCAATTGTATTTCAAGAACATTAACGTTTCATTCAAGATAAAATTATGTGCATGATCATCAACAGCAACTATCTTCCCTACACTGTACCTGGATCAGGGTCCTCAAGTTTCTCCTTGAGACGAGGGAAGGCGGGTCGCAGGGCCTCTGGGAACTGGAGGAACACTTTGTACATGATGAGCACAGCCTTCTTTCTCAGGTATGGTCGTGTAGATGACATCTAACCACACAATATATACTTATTAATAAACCAATCAATGCCTCTTGAATTGTCTTTTTTAGATCAAGTGTTTTCCATATTTTTTCTTTTCTCCCTTAATTTGTTCTATCACATATTACAGGAGCAAAATGGGGACACCTTATATATAACCATTATTTTTTTGTTATGGATTGCATTTAATCCTTAATCTTATATAAAATGTGTTTATAGAAACATATCCCAATTTACATTCATAACTACTTTAGATTCAATAAAATTTCATCCGGCATCCTTTACTTTTAACAGATTCTTTTACACAATCATCTGATAATTTTATGGGGTGTGCTAAGAATCAGTTTTGACAATCAACTACATTACACTTCCTCATATTACACCATCCACCAACCCACACACAATCACAGTATACTTCAGTCCAAATAGGGACGTTAGAAAGTTTCCACTATTCATGCATTACAAGAGTGTTCTCTGGAACATGTGTGTCACCTGCTGATATTTGACAGAAAAAGTGTGATGGACAGATGAAAATACAGACGATGGAAAAGTGATAGTAATGAGTCACCTCTGCTTACAGCAGGTGACACAATTACCATCAAATAGCTTTTGTTTCACAATAAGTGTTGCAGTTCTACACACACAGAAACAACCTGCTACAAACACTCACAAAGATTAAACACTGGTATGGGTTTTGAATCTGCATTAAAAGATGTGTATTAAGATACAGGTAGTATGGATACAGTTCTCAATATGAGAAGCATCAACTCACCAGGGTCATGATATCATTGGCGAGATCGCGAGCCAGGTCGGCAGTGATGAAGCATGAAAGTCCGTTAAGAGCCACCCCAGCATCGTACAGGTTCTGGCTGCTCAAGTCCTGCACAGTACAACAAACACATTCAACTTAAAACGTACAATACAATGATTGATCAAAGGCCTCTTGCACATCTTATGAGAGAAATGTCACGGAAGTGACATACCCCCATATATTGCTTTGTCACAGTGTGGAAATATGTATGGATTTAAGCATATGAAGAAATTTTCTGAACAAGTCAACTGAAAAATCAGTCGAAAATGAACTTATATATCTTAATCTTTCACACAATAAATATGTCCAAAACTTGTTTCAATATCCAATTCCTGATATACGATACTAACAGATATGAAAGTCTATTTTTAATAACCATGACCTTAACCCGACTCAACAGCTCTTCAAAGCTTTATCTTTACACAAGCTATATATTTTGCATGCTTCAAAATATTTTATTCCTGACAAAAAGTAACTTAGTAAATTATTGAGAAAAATCTATTTTAGTGAAAGAAAGCAAACAGTAACAGAAGTCTATTTTGAGACGATGAAAATAGAATGACCTTGAGCCATCAGACCCCCTATAGCTTATCAAAGTGTTATCCTAACACAGGCTTTGTGTTCCAAACTTGATTAATGAAAGCCCATACCTGAACAAAATTGAGTAAATTCAGTTTTGGAGAAATCTATTTTTAGTATCAGTGACCTTGACCTATCAAACCTACAGAGCGTATTGAAGCTTTATATCTATACATGAGTATACAAGTACCATTTGATTATAATATCTC
This sequence comes from Solen grandis, assembly GCA_021229015.1. Taxonomy (NCBI): domain Eukaryota; kingdom Metazoa; phylum Mollusca; class Bivalvia; order Adapedonta; family Solenidae; genus Solen; species Solen grandis. Next base: position 5,282,180 of record CM037783.1, read on the forward strand.
ATTCCCGACTAATGTAATGAAGAAATTAGCCTTTTGGAGTAACAAAAGTTTTTTTTAGTATGAGTGATATAGACTCATCAGATCCAGACAGCACATCAAAGATCATCTTTACACAAAGTATACATGTCTAAAATTTGATCACAATAAGTAGCTCATGGCAATATTTATTAGAGAAATTATTTTTTTTAGGACTGACGGACAGATCAACCAATTAACAGAATGATTCCAGTATACCAGTATACCCCTTCAAGCACTTGTTTGCAGAGGTATAAAAAAGTATAAATGTTTGTAATTTCTACACAGGAAACAGGTGAGCTGTCATAAAAGGGATGTTCTAAATCCTTGCTCTGTGGAAATAGGATAGAATCAATGTTGCTGAGTAGCATAGGTGCCTTCATTGAAAATGCCCTTGTAAAAATGTAACAGTAAAGCATTTTCATCAACATGTGTCTTATTTTAAATATTAATTCAAAATTAAACATTAACAAAGAAATTTTAAAACCTGATCAGAAAAACTAACTAACAAATCAATATATTGATATATGTCTTCAGAAATATTTCTTCCACAATATAAGAACCGTCTTACCAGATAATTCTTAAAATATATTGATATTTGTCTTCCAAGATATTTTTTCCAAAATATTGATATTTATCTTCTGATATATTTCTTACAATATATTGATATATTTGTCTTCTAATATGCAATTATGAGAATATATTTTGAATACTCTACACATATAATAAAGTTGTGAATACAATTAGACTGAATGTGTCATCCTGTAACTGTTTCGGACATATTTTTCTCTGATAGTACATGCATGATTTGGCTCATTTATCATTTTAGTTTAAAAAAAAAATTTTTTTTTTGATAGTAAAAGAAACATTTTTTTTTATTTCTACCTATCAATTTTAGTTTAAAAAAAAAGATCAATAGAAATAAAAAAAAATGTTTCTTTTACTATCCCTTTTTAATGTTGGTGAAGTCTTTGTTTCCTGACAAATGTATTGGGCAAGTGTAGGTCACATTGCACAGGAAAATGCTATTTTAGAAAATGCCCACTTCTGGAAAATTGGTTAAATGTAGAATATGGTATCCCCAAAGCAATTGCTTGGCATAACTCATGACACATTCTGCAATGTTGTGTTTTCACAAGTTCTGGATAGCAAATTCATAAGTTCAGCCTGTGATAAGTGCATGCACAAAGAGTGAATGTGATCAGTCATTTGACGGCACACAAAAAATAGATATTTTTAATATAGGTTTAATGATTTTAAATATAGGTTCAGTAGAGTTCTAAACATTGTTGATTGTGATGGAGAAACAACCCATTTTTCTTACAATCACGGAATGTTGCATTGGGTGACCATGCGTCTGTAGTTGGGTTTTGATAGAGGTAATACACAGAGTTAAAAATCAAATTCTTAGTCAATGACCATCTTTAAAAATACACCTAGGTTGCAGTAAGTATTGGGTTCTTCCCCTTGTCTAGACAAAATAACCTTATCAATCTAAAAGTCAATTGGATTTAATTCTTGTCATAAATGACCCACCATCAACAAGACACTATCAGTATAAGCACGTACCTTCCTTATCATATTGGTTGTAAGCATTAACACATCTGTGCCATCATGGAAACTTTGTGAGGCTGCAAGGTATCCAATCCTCTGGAAATGATTCAAGATCACGTTACTTTCCAACTGACACAACATTAAACAAGATTTTAAATGTATTATAATGCCACCAAATACATGTACATAACTTACAGCAAAAAATAATGATGTGTACATTAATGGAAACTGCATAGCATTTCATGACATGTATACACATATACAATTAATAATTTAAGTTGTATCAACTTCTTTTCTAATCAATGCTTACATAAATAAGATTAAACTTAACAATATTTACAAAACATTTTATTGCTGTCAAGTACACTATGACTTGAAGCCATGCCATAAACAATATAGGTTTACAACAGTACTGACTTTATCCCATTACAACTTACCTTGAACGTGAACTTTGGTGAGCTCATCACTTCGATGATGTTGAAGGCTGCCCAGCTGATGTCATAACCAAGCATTTGTAACTGAAAAATCATTGTAATATGAAACATTACTGTCTACCAGTAGTGCTGCACTTGCCTGTCATTCAAAACTTATCATTCATTGCAATGGTTAAATTGAGGGTTTGTTCAAATACATAAATGATTATGAGTATGCATAATTATATACAATAATTGAGTAATTTAGCAACTGATACCCTGTTATACATGTATTTTTTATCAATTATGTAACAAGCATGGATAGTGATGAAAAATTATAATACGGTACTTAATACACAGGTACAACACACATTTCAAATCTCAGTATGTTACTCAAAAAATTATGAACAAATCAAATCCCAATTTTCTTGTCTTATAGCATGAATATTGGGTAGCATAAGTAAATGGGTATTCTATATTTTAATTGAGTTTTGTTATCCACTGATATGAAAAGAAATGGGGTTTTAGCTATTTTTAACTGGAATTACACATGCAGCTTGTCTGTTCCTTAGGATGAGACACATTATAAAATCAACAAGTTGTCAGTAGAAAACCAAGCTAATCGTGCATACCACTTAAAAACTAAGTAAAGTTCAAACTCCAGTTTCATGAAAACTAGGGTTTCAAATACAAAAAAGAAATCTTCAACTGATTCACACATCTCACACAGACATAAAGTAGCAGAAACTGGGTGATAATGATGATGATGATGATGATGATAAAAACACTGCATCATCATCATTATCATCATCATCATCATCATCATTTCATTGATAATCTAAAATGGAGCTCATAGGCATAGTGATGAATCTGCAGTGTTTTTAAGTTACCTTTCATCTTTATCTTAAAAATACTTAAAGTAAAGGGACAAAGTATGTCAATAAAGCTATAACTTTATTACCTCCCTAAGTAATGATTCTTTTCTTAATTATAATTAAAAGTTTTAAGGACTGTACCTGAAAATCTTGTTGCTTCCAGCAAAATGTAATCAAATGACAATCTTTTTTCCTAAAGGAGCATGTGATAACAGCCAGCATTCTCACTTTCGAGGAGGAATTTTTTTTTAATCATATACCATTACACCATAGCTTGTTTCAGAAAAGAGGTGTTCTAACAAATGACTAACTAATGACGTACATGAGCCTGACAGATGTATCAGCAGTAATCTTATTGTAAGAGACAATACTTACATAGGTAAGCTTGTTGACAGCGATAGCCTTGATGGCCATGTTATCTTGTCGCAGCTCTGCCTTGATCTCATCCAGACACTCCGCCACATACTTCCCCTGAAACACACAGCACACCCAGTCAACAATCCTGTATACACAGTAGTCTTGTTCAATTAGCACCACAGTAAATCAATATCGCAAACTGCAAAGTCAGCAAAATGCACCTTTATTCATTTTTTTTTCAATTATCCATTCAAATAAGAGTGCTGGTATAAAAAAACGCCCATCCTGCAATTTTAACAATTCAGGGGTCATAACTCTAGAGTGTCTGGGATATTTTGACTGGTTTTCAAACTCAATTGAGATACTTTGCCAATACATATTATGACAAAGTTTAGTAAAGATTGGTTCAAGTCTGTCAGTGTTAGAGAGTAGACACTGTTAATTTTACAATTTTTTATCAATACAAGAGACATCACTCTGGAGTAGAGCTGTAACAAATACACCAGCAGAGGAACAGATAAGAAATGGTTTCAATCGAGTGATCACTCCCTGTTTTTGTACTAAATGAGTGAAACCTGTTTCTTAGGAGTACATTAATTTTTACTGTAAATATTTTAACTTTTTGAGTGAAACTTTTTCTTACCTTAAAAATGGTGGCTTTATCTACAATACTTGAAAATGGTATTTTATTTGCTTGTAGGGATGATTTCCTAGATCTTCATATTCCTCCTCGAATTGACATTTAGTTTTTCTCGCCAGAAGATAAAGAGGACAAATATGGCTTTATTGAAAATAAAGCAATAATCCTTTCTTATGAAAAAAAATATATACATGTTATATTTGCGCATTATAATTACTTTATACTTTTCAAATGCGTTGCATATAATAAATTCTAAGTTGCATAAACACTTAAAAAATTTAACTGAACAAAGATGATATTGCACATTTTTAGCCCAGTCCACTATTGATTGGCAGGGATACCATCGACAACGGTTTTAAGTCATCAGGGTGTGCCAGATGCTCTTGAGATTTTGAATGTGCATACTTCAAATGATCAATGGTTTTTGACAAACTCCACTGCAAACTCCGTGCACCGGTTACGACACGCTACGCTACTTTAACCACTGCCACCACAAAAGTCACGTGATGATAGTTGAAACCATGTGACCAACATTTATAATTTTATAAATTAATTTTATATGATTTGATTTTTTACTTTTCTAGAAATCATGAATGTTATTTTCGTGAAATGTAACGAAACTGATATGATATATTCAAAACTAGTCATAAGTGATAAAAGTAAATCCGACCTATATCAGCTGAAATTCACTTGTGGCTGCAGTGGTTATGGACAACTGTAAGGGGAGGTAACTAATGCGCCGGGTTAAAGTAGCGTAGCATGACGTAATCGGTGCGCGGAGTTTGGGTTTTTGAAGGCAATACAGTCTAGCTCTAAAGCAGGAAGTGAAAATCAGCTGTTTGTTAAAACATTAGCAGCAATAGATTTCAGTACAATTATTATTATTTCAGTAGAATTATAAAGAATAGAGTGAAGCCCTATTCTCATGTGTAAATGGTATGCACAGAATTGAATTGTTTAACGTATTGGTCCATTTTATTTGCGTAAAATACGCAGATACGCAACTTATCTGTTCCTCTGAACCAGGTATACATATAATGCAAAAATAAAAGACACACTAAATTCAGGTTACATATATTTTGAAGTGATTCAGTGGCTGCTATCTCATCAGTCATACACTGTTTTCCCAATGATCACTGAATGATTCCAAGGAAACAAATTGGTTTGAGAAAATAAAAGATAAACAAGAGGGCTATGATGGTCCTGAATCGCTCACCTGATTATAAATGAGCAACATATGTTGGATTTTTCATATGGACCTACTTTTTGACCCCACATGACCAAACTTCGAACTTGTCCAAGATATTATAGAAACAGACATTCCAACCAAGTTTCTTGAAGATATGGCCAAAAATGTGACCTCTAGAGTGTTAACAAGGTTTTTCTATGATTTGACCTCATGATCTACTTTTTGTCTCCACATGTCCCAAATTCAAACTTGTCCAAGATTTTATCGAAACAAACATTCTGACTAAGTTTCATGAATATTGGGCCAAAAATGTGGCCTCTAGAGTGTTAACAAGGTTTTTCTAAAATTTGACCTCTTGACCTACTTTTTGACCCCACATGTCCCAAATTCGAACTTGTCCAAGATTTTATGGAGAGAAACATTCTGACCAAGTTTCATGAAGATTAGGCCAAAAATGTGGCCTATAGAGTGTTAACAAGGTTTTTCTAAGATTTGACCTAGTGACCTACTTTTTGACCCCACATGACCCAATTTCAAACTCATCCGAGATATCATGTAGACAAACATTCTGACCAAGTTTCATGAATATGGGCCTAAAAATATGGCCTCTAGAGTGTTATAAAGCCAAATTGTTGACGACACGACGTCAATGAAGGGATGAAGGGCGATCACAAAAGCTCACCTTGAGCACGTTGTGCTCAGGTGAGCTAAAAATAGATTGTTTGAAACGTGACCAAACATTACTTTTCTTAAAATAAGAACTAAAACTTGTACTTGGAGTGAGTAAATACTATTGAAAATGGCAATGCGTGTATTCAAAGTTTTTATGCAAAATATAATTACAAAAAATAATGTTAATAAACCAGATGGTCCAAAAACAATGTTAATACAAGTAGTTTTCTTTTACATATAAATAGGTATAGATATGTTTTATTATTTATATTTATCATTGTGTGTTTCATATTTTTTAATGCCAATCTAATTTTAATTTTTAATTTAATGTTTTACATTCAATATTTATTATCATATCAGGAACATGCAAGAAATGTCAACTATGATAGAATTTAAAGTGACAAATCAATCTTATCAACAATGGGCTTGTTATTAGGCTACCGTACAAGATATTCAAATATCAAATTGATAGTTTGTTTTCTAACTGGTTTCTGAAGTTTATTTGCACCTAAATAATCTTAATCTACAAAACAGATAACATACTTTTTTGAAAATATAATTAGTGCCATTACCTTTTAATCTCTACTGATATCCGCTAGAGATTATTTACTTTTAGGATCTAAATCAGTTTCTTGAAACTTTCTCGTAAAAGGGTCATTTAAAGAAAGCTAATTTGGCCATCAAACAATGTCAATGGTTTCAGCAAGCTACTAGCAAGCTGTACAAAAATATCCAAAGAAACCCAAATGAAAGAATAAAAAGAACTGTGCTGATTGGCTATCTAGAGATAAGACTGGACTGTACTGTACGCAAAATGTGTAAGAGTACACTGAAGCTGATACATTTAAGGCACCTGTCGAAAAGAAACTAGCAGAAGTCAATCATTGGACTTTTCGGACACTGATTAATAGGCTGTTATTTGCATAATCAGTTTATCAGTTGTTAATAAGCTTGTTGTAAATATTCCGTTATTTGCTTGCAAATAACAAATATGTATTCGAATACTGGCAATATTCATTGCACTGAATACATGAGTGTATCATGACACCTCTACTCTTGAGTGTTCATGACATTTTAGCTGGTTCTCAAACTTGGTTGAGATATTGTGTCCATTCACATGGATCAAGTTTGGACAAGATTGGTTCTGTTAATTTGGCTTTTTTTTTTATCAATTCAAGGGCCATAACTCTGGAGTGTCTGGGGCAATCTGGCTGGTTATTGAACTTGGTTGAGATATCGAGCCCATTTACACTGTGACCAAGTTTGGTAAAGATTGGTTCATGTTTATTAGTGAGTGGACAGTGTAAATTTAGCAATTTTTTATCAATTCAAGGGCCATCTGGGACAATCTGGCTGGTTATCCAATGTTACCGTGATATTGTGTACATATACATTGTGACCAAGTTTGTTAAGGATTATGTTTATTTGAGTTAAAGAGCGGACAACATCAGTGTACACTGCCTGCACTCCAAGCCACGCAGGTGAATCCATATGTCCTGTGTTCAACCAGCCCATACAAATGCAATCTAAGCGGGCCCTGTATACAAACAGACAGGCCCATTAAATATTCTGTTACACTGCACAAATTTCAAGCTCAAGCTGAACAGACCTCATTTGAATATATAACACGAGACTAGCAAACTTGGACATTTAGATTTAAATGATTAAATGATTGTAATTTCTAAGTTAAAAAGGGGGCATAATTTACAATATATTCAGTCAAGATATCTACCTTGGTTGTCTGATGTCCCTGAACATATTTATAAACTTTCAAGTCAATACTATAAATGGTTATTGAGATATCAGGTTGATAGTAACTTGCATGCAAAACTTTAACCAAACGCCAACGCTGATGCTGACACAAGGGCGACTACAATAGCTCTCATTTTCTTCCAATAGTCAAGCTAAAAAGTGTAACAGCTTACCTGAATCAATGGCCCAAAGTTAACATTACATTTAGGGTCATTCCGTATATTCTGATTACTTAAAGAATACATAATTATTTAACCCTTTTCTACAAAATGAAGTGTTAGGTAAATATCTGTAATTTATTTACTTCATTCAATTTTTCATAGATGGAGTTCCCCACTTTCCTCCGCTTCCTTAAATAACTAAAACTGAGCATTTTCCTTCATTTAAAAGACATGAAAAACACATATGGACATAAATCCCCCTGTGTAGCAGTGAGAACTATTACCCATATACATCTGCATGATTATCACCAAGTAATGAGTAATTCCCGTCCTACACACACCTTGCAATGGAAATCATGGCTGTTTATGAATGTTAATGATGACCTCATGTGACTTACACAAATGAGCCACTTCCAGTGCATGACACGCCATTCAAAACACACTCATTAAGACACTCAGGATATTTCAGCTAAAAAGAATCCCACCACATTGCCACTTTCACATTAACATTTTTCTCTAATCAGAATCTAGATTATACATAATTTTTTGCTAATTTATCAAATCTCACCTTCCAAAGTATTTTTTAAAATTTTGCTTCTGAATGATTGTGTCTAATAGCCTGAAATGTCGAAGTTCTAAACAGATTGGATTATCATATAATGTAGAATGATATTTTAACCAGTTTCTACATTTGTGTCTTGCAAAATTGTTTTGTTGAATTCCTAATAGTAATGCTAGGCTAAAGAAAACATGTAATCAAATGCTGAAGCATTTTGCACAAAATTTCCATTTATGTCACAAGAAATAAGCATGTATAAAAGCTTAATTTTTAAAGAAACCTCATCTCATTTCTACACCATTTACTGTCACCATGGGGAAATTAAAGAACAGCTGAACCTAGATGAAAAGCATTTAATTCAACCCCTGAATTCTGTTTTTGAAACGTTTTCATAGTCAATACACATTAATTTTATCATCAATCTTTTTCCCCGCTACCTACTTGTACATACCTACATCTTATAATTATATGAGTGTTGGTTTCAGGATATTATTATATATTATTTGATCACACAGTGATATCTTTGCAACATTTGATATTCATATCTGTATGATGAAGTTTTGATGATACAGATAGAGACAATGGTGTCCAATTTACCATAGCAACAAAAGTACCGGTATACTGTGAAATAATTAATTTTAATGGGTCACTCATTTTTGTAGATTCTGTAGAGTAATTTATCCACGAATAATCATCATGTGGGTGTCTGGATAGCGTAGTGGTAACACACATTGCTTCTCACCGAAGGGTCCTGGGTTCAATCCCGGGTGACGTACGTGAGAGGATACGGTGGTCACCCAGACACCTGGGTTTTCTTCGGATGCTCCAGTTTCCTCCAACTTTTATGACCTCATTCACCGTCATCCGAGCCATCGAGAATGATTTATTTAAGTTGTAAGACCTTGTTTCATAATCAATGTAAAATAAATAAAGTTAAAAAAAAAAAAATCATCATCTCCACAAAAACCATTCTTTGTATAGACATCACAATTCCTAGAACATGAAACCACAAATAAAGGTACCCATGACATTCACTTAATTACATAATCAACGAAATTTTATGTCAATGAAAGTTAACAATTTCACATAATCTTAAAATGAGCAAACTAGCCAGCACCTGAAAGTTTTATATCTATTACAGGCAATCCTAAATCAAGGGGACTGGTGAGTAATACATGTATTATATAATGTTAATGCTTTACCACTCAAATATATATTTTTATTTTCCTATGACAATGGTCTTTGTACACAAACTGTAAACAATGGTCATAGTCTAAACAAGTTTATGGCCCTCACTCGCTCACCTGAGTATAGGGTTACCCAAGAAACATCTGTACTAAAAGGTTTTGAAATCTGGCCAATAGTTTTGAAGGAGATGATTTTTAAAGTTTTCATAAACAAGAGGGCCAAGATGGCCCTGTGTCGCTCACCTGATTAAGATGGCTGTGTTAGGCAAAATGACAAAAAATCTGGCATCTAAAGTGTTTTTCTAACATTTGACTAAGTGGCCTACATTTTGATCCTACCTGAATTTACACTCAACTGGGAATTCATGCAGTCATCATTCATATCAAGTTTAATGAAGACTGGGAAAAAAAATGTAGGCCTCTGGTGTGTTCACAAGATTTTTCTAAAATTTGCCCTGGTGACCTACTTTTTGACCCTATGTTGCCCAGTTTTGAATTCATCCGAGATTTGATGTAAACAAACATTCTGACCAAGTTACATTAAGGTTAGTCTAAAACTGTAATCTCTAAAGTGTTCACAAGGTTTATCTAAGATTTGACCTGGTGACCTAGTTGTTAACCCTAAGTGACACAATTTTAAACTCATCCAAGATATCATGTAGACGAACATCCTGACCAAATTTCATGAAGACTGGGCCAAAACTGTTGCCTCTGAGTGTTCACAAGGTTTTTCTAAGTTTTGACCTGTGACCTAGTTTTTACCCAAATGACCAATTTAAACTCATCCAATACATTAGACAACATTTTACAAATTTCATGAAGATTGGCCAAAATGTGGCCTCGATGTTCACAAGGTTTTTCTAAGATTTGACCTGGTGACCTAGTTTTTGACCCCATGCGACTTATTATCAAACGCATCCAATATATCATTTAGACAAACATCTTGACCAAATCTATTGAAGATTTGGCTAAAACTGTGGCCTCTAGAGAGTTCACAAGGTTTTTCTAAGATTTGACCTGGTGACCTAGTTTTTGACCCCACATGACCCAATTTCAAACTCATCCGAGATATCATGTAGACAAACATCCTGACCAAGTTTCATGAAGATTGGGCCAAAACTGTGGCCTCTAGAGTGTTCACAAGGTTTTTCTAAGATTTGACCTGGTGACCTAGATTTTGACCCCACATGACCCATTTTCAAACCCATCCGAGATATCATGTAGACAAACATCCTGACCAAGTTTCATGAAGATTGGGCCAAAACTGTGGCCTCGAAAGTGTTTGACACAAGGTTTTTCTAAGATTTGACCTGGTGACCTAGTTTTTGACCCCACATGACCCAATTCCAAACTCATCCGAGATATCATGTAGACAAACATCCTGACCAAGTTTCATGAAGGTTGGGCCAAAACTGTGGCCTCTAGAGTGTTCACAAGCAATTGTTGACGACAGACCACTGACGACACACGACGGACAAAAGGCGATCACAAAAGCTCACCCAAGCACAAGTGCTCAGGTGAGCTAAAAAATTCTTTCCATTGCCATGGCAACCAGAGTTCTACATGGATCAAGTTTATTTCAAATTTTTTTGTGAAGATTCACCCAAGGGTCATCCCTGCCAAGTTTAATCAAATTTAGTCTAGCTGTTTCAGAGATGTTTCACTATACACCTTTAAGACAAATTGGCCCCGCCCCTGGTGGCCATGTTTTTTTATGGATCCTAATAATTGCAACAATCTTGATAGAGGGTTACCCAAGGAACATCTGTACGCAAACATTTTGAAATTTTTAAGGTTTTAAAATTTTTGGAACCTTTACATGGATCAAGTTTGTTTTAGCAACTTTTGTGAAGGTTCACCCAAGGATCATCCTTGCCAAGTTTAATCAAATTCTGTCCAGCAGTTTCTGAGGAGATACCGTTTAAAGCGAATTGTTGATGTCGGACACAAGTTGAGCACAATGTGCTCAGGTGAGCTAAAAAGGCTTTACAGTTTTATATATATCTGACTAGCAAGGGAACTAAACAAACACATGTTGTTGTGGCTTGAGATGGAACCATAACCCCAATATGCTATAACCACTGGGCCACCTTGATCAGCCCAACTTAGTCTACTGGATCAGCCCAACTTAGTCTACAACCTAACAACTTACACTCAGGCTGATTTAGCTTTATACTTGTCCATTTTGATAGCTTTCCAAATGTTTATCTAATCATATTAATTTTCATCTCCTGCAAGACCGGACATGGCTCATGTACACAGTGAATGAATTATCAGTACCAGCAAGTTATCTCCTCATATCTACTGTTGTCACTAGGGGAGAGCCTGTAGTCCTAATCAGGGAAAGTAAACAACACAGACACATGTCCTATTGCACACAATCCCAGGCTTAAAACAACAAGCTAATATCTTGATTTGATAAATCCATAATTAAACCAGAATGTATTTCTCACAATATAGGCAGGCATCTTATTAATGAAAGGGAAGAAATCTTACCTTTCCAAGGTAAATACAAAAGGGTCTGGCACGAAAGTTGGGTCATATTTCTCTTTATATAATACAAGGGATACCACTCGAAATTAACCAAGATTCATACCCTCGTTGAAAAAATGCAAATATCTCAGTCATTTATGATGGTATATTCATATTCTTTGCACCTATCGCAAGTATATACATTTATGTAACAGAAAATCACAACTGTTTCACCCACGCAAACGCAATTATCAAGCAACAAATCCCGCTTTGAGAAACTAACCTCAATTTTTAGAATCTCGACACGCGTTCATACAGCCGGTCTCCGAATGTAAACAGTTGTTTATACGAAAGGGCAAGGTAAACCAACTCAATAATCAAGTTAAATGAATTGCTCACATCGGCATGCATATTTTCTTGGGCGTAAGAAATACAGTAGATATAGCCATTTTAACCGATTGTCTACTTTCACTTCGCATTTAGCAATTCTATGAAAAAGTGATTTTCAGAAGAAAGAGATGTTTTGATTGGCTGTTTCTAGTCTTTACAACCAATCAAATTCTAAGTTACGTGATTAACAAAATGACTCATGATAGAGTGAAAGATTGCTAACAGACGAAAATTGGACGATATCTACAGAATTTTTTGCTGCCGAAGAGAATTATGATTCCAATATGAGTAATTCATTTGTTTAGTAGTATTATTGCATTGGTTAACCTCGTCCTCTTGCAGAAATGACTATTTACACTGGGAGACCGGCTGTACAAACCTGTGTCCAGATTTTAAAAATTGAGGTTAGATTCTCAGAGCGGGTTTCGTTACTTGATAAATGCGTTTGCATGGGTGAAACAGTTGTGATTTTCTGTTACATAAATGTATATGCTTGCGATAGGTGCAAAGAATTTGACTATACCATCATGAATGATTGAGATATTGGCATTTTTTTAACGAGGGTATGAATCTTGGTCAATCGTGAGTACCGTATACACGGTCAGATTAGGCGCAGCTACGTATAAGGCGCATCCTAACTTTCAGGGTAACTTATTTGAAGAAAAAAAATCACTTATCGTATCGTATTCGGCGAAATCTTGTTTTGAAATTTGCGCCGATGTACATTTTGACAGACCGAAAGCTATCCGTACGTCACCGGGCTAATCATACGGTGAACCGTTTTATTTACATATGGCATAAGATTATCGTTAGACCGTTACATTAACGACGGGTAGGATAAAGGTGACACATTTTCATAACATGACATTACTCAACCGTGTCCCCGCATTCTAACACTGGGGACCATTGTCACCTGTCAAAATTCTCCCAACTAACAAACATTACGTAACAATTGCCACCTGTCAAGTTTCTCCTATACACCATGAGGTCCCGTAAAATAAACTTATTTGTTTATATTGAAAATGGCTTCCATCAAGTTGTTTCAGTTTCTCACGATCATTTTATCATGAAATATACCTGTAGGATAACTAATAAGAACAAAAGCAATAATCTGGTATTGTTTATCATGGTTTCGTATAGACTTTGTGTCATATTATCGTATTCATTGGCTTTCAGTATATCCATTTTCTGAGATCGTATACCGGTAATTTTCACTTCTCGGTGATTGAAAAAAGAAACCTGAAAAGCTGTATATCATCATATAAGGCCCACCCCCTCTATAAACTTGAATTATCTGGAAAAAAGGTGCGCCTAATCTGCCGGTGTATACGATAGTATCCCTTGTATTATACATAGAGAAAAATATGACCCAACTTTTGTGCCAGACCCCTTTGGGTACATATATAATCAGAACCTTGTCTTCAAACATTATTTCGTGCTCAGGTGAGCTAAAAATATACAGAATAATGTCATTTCAATATAAACAACTGGTGTTGCACGCAACAAATGAGTCCCCTACCGGTAAGGTGCATAATTTTTCCATTACCACAGCAACCAAAGTTTTGGTCCGAACAAAAAAAAAAGTGATGCGCAGAATCTCCATACTGCCATCTATTCATATACCAGGTTTCATGATTTTATCTTAAGGGTTTTTAAGTTATCGCAGGATCCAGATTTCTGGAAATACGGATGGACGGACGGCAAACTTATAGTCCCTTATATAGTATATATCCCTTCAGATACTTCTTTTGTCTCAATTATGGTTGTTGTTCATATGCTGGATACTTCAAGACAGGGAAACCCCAGAGTACAGATGTACCAACCTACTACAGGCAAGCTTGAAGGGCTTCCCCAAATGAAAAACCTGAATGACCTTACCAGGACTCAAAGCAGAAAGAGGCTGTCTGAAGTAACTTTATCCACTCAGCCTTGAAGGCTTCTCAAATATGATTTAAATAATCACAATTTAATTTAACAGTGTACAAAATTTATATATATTTGTTCTTGCATTCTTATCTTAATTTTAACAAGAGCTGTCCTCAAGACAGCACACTCAACTATTTGAAATGCTTTTTAGTAAATCAAATAAAATCTATTTCAATTCTTGCCCTTAATGCAAGTGACCCCTGGGGCAGGGCCAATTTGAAACCAAGGCCATTATTTGAACAATCTTGGTAAATGTCCATTAGGCCATGTTACACACCAAATATCTAAAACCTCAAGGCCTTTTAATTTCTGAAAAAGAAGATTTTTCAAGTTTTTCCTATTTCAGTCTATGTTCAGGAGTGTTCTTTGGAACATGTGTGTCACCTGCTGACAGACAGATGGACTGATGGATGGACAGACAGATGACAGAGAAGTGATCCCGATGTGTCACCTTGAGCGGGTCCAATTTTGATCCCAGGGCCATCATTTGAACAAACTTGGTAGATGTCTATAAGCCCTGTCGTTTCTTCGAACAAACAATGCCTAGATTTCAATGGTTTAACAAAGAGCAGTAATCAATACTGTTGGCAGCACACACCCCAGGTTGATGACAGGAGCACTCATACTGTGTCCCAGCCACATTCATCTCCATTAACTCCCCAATGAAACATTATATGATATTTCTCAAACATTGTTACTAGTATGAATCTAGTTAATAAATGATTTTACTTGTATAAACAGATCATTCTGGTTTTAAGTAAGTATTTGGAATCTACATGCAAGGGTTTTACATACACTGTACAAACTCTCAGAGTCCTCGAAACTATAACAAAAGCAGTGACATCCCCTTAAGATAAACATAACAAAAAATAAGAATTAAAGTAGGAGAAACTTTGTCCTTTATATAAATAAAAAGACAACCAAATAACTTGATTTCTTTCTTGCCCCAGGACCTAAGTCAGGACTGGATTAAACCAATATACTAAATCCATCCATAACCCCTGATTAATTGAAGCTGTGACACATTTCCCAACAGTCACCGTGTTCCTTGTCTCCAATTCTTGTCACATCTCTGTCAGACAATCAATCAATATTTTAACAAACAGAAAGAACCCCACATGAGGGACTTAGACAGTCCTGGATGACCATTCCACGTCATTTTATATTGGTCCCATTGTTACTGACTAAAACATACCCTGACCATTGATCCAAGGGTGACAGCTGTGGATCCATTAAGAACTGTCTTATATAAGTGTCCAAAATCCATCAGTTGCTCTTTAATTATTACTATAAATAGGTATTCAGTTATTTAAGCCGTGCTTTATGAAATCAATTTTTCCTTCTCTCATCCACAAACTGGAGGACTTTTACTGTCGCTATGGAACCATTTTATGAAACTAAATGAGGTTTCATTAAAAAACTAGAAATATGTCCAGAGGACACAGATGCCCCCACCAGTCGCATTTTCCAAAACAAAGGCCAAATACATATGTAACAAGAGGGCCAAGATGGTAGAAAATGCCTATACTTATGGAAACAAGATGGCCCTAAAGACAGTCACCTGAGAAAAACTGCCTTCGTTGCCTGTACAAGTTACTAAATTATAGCATAGTTGTACTGAATACATAATCCATGAGATCATTTATAATTCCACGAACTAAAGCCTGAGAAATTATGGCTTTAAACATTAAAAGGGGCATAACTTCTGACCTAATTGGCCAATATCAGCCATAATCAAACTTGGCCAAAAGAATATAGCTATAAACATTGTTTTAAAGTTTGAAGATGATGACTTCAGAAATGAAGATGCTAGAGTGCAAATAAAGTAAAATATGACATTTTTTTTAATATCAAAAGGGGCATAACTCCTGACATAAATGATGGATATCAACCATAATCATCTTTGGCCAAAAGAATATGGCTTTAAAAAATACTATTAAGTTTGAAGATGATTGCTTAAGAAATGAAGATGCTAGAGTGCAAACAAAAGAAAATCTGGCATTTTTTAATATTAAAACGGGCATAACTCCTGACCTAATGGGGCGATATCAGCCATAATCAAACTTGGTGAAGAGAATATGCTAATAAACAGTGTTATAAAGTTTGAAGATGATTGCTTAAGAAATGAAGATGCTAGAGTGCAAACAAACTGAAAATTGGCATTTTTTTAATATTTAAAGGGGCATAATTCCTGACCTAATAGGGGGATATCAGCCATAATCAAACTTGGCCAAGATATTATGGGAATAAACATTGTCATAAAGTTGAAGATGATTGCTTAAGAAATGAAGATGCTAGAGTGCAAACAAACTAATTGTTGACGATGGATGGATGGACGACAAACAGACGACAGACATTCATCGATTCTAATAGCTCATCCTTTAAGCACATGTGCTCTGGTGAGCTAAAACCCCTCTGTAAACTGGAACCTCTGAATTCTGAATTCAGGGCAAATCTATTATGAAAATAATTTACTCTACTGAACCTCTGTAAACCACACGGCCTACAGATGTCCACTTAGCCCCAGGTAGCACATAGAGACCGATTCTTTCCAAATGGAGATATGTACACTGATGTGTCAAAGGGATGACATGGTTGCCCAGGTGTCATAATGGACCTTACTTGTTTATATTTTAAAAGTGTCTGCAATTTAAGTGTTTCTTGACTACAGTAATCTTCCAGTACACTACATGTAGTATTAAAATGGTAAAATACTTAAATTACTTTACTAATAATATAAGGCACATAAGTTTTAGTAAGAGTTGAAGAGTAGAATAATTAATTTTGAAAAGAAAATGTTTGGTTATGAAGACTGATGTTAGATTGAAGAGATAGCCCCATGTGAAGACCTACTAATTACCCTATTTTGAGGCTTACAGGTATAATGTTAAGGTCACTGTGACAAAAATTAAGACTGAAAAATAACAAAGGGAAATATTGTTGTTGTATTGGGGTTTACCGTCGCTGCGATAGTATTTCAATCATATAGCGACGTCCAGCTAATTACAGGTGGAGGAAGACCCCGAGTACACAGAGGTACCCGGGTAGAACCACCGACCTACCGCAAGCCAGCTGGAAACAAAGGGCAATAACTCATAAATTATAAAGGGTAGAAATCCTGACATCTGTCAGCCGCAACCACCTGCCCTACAACATAACCTATTCTAATAACTAAACCTGGTTACTTTTGATATACTAACACATGTAATAGCCAAACACTTCTGCTGCACGCTTGACTGTTCGAAATGCTTAATGGTAAATCAAATGTTATCTATTTCAATTCTTGCCCTTCACAAACCCTGTATATAATAACAATAGCCAACAAGAGTGTTCTTTGGGACATGTGTCACCTGCTGAAGCATGATGGAAAAAGAGTGCCAGAAAAAGTGTGATGGACAGACAGATGGACAAGACAGACAACGGAAAAGTGATCTTTGTGTGTCAACTCTGCTTACAGCAGGTGACACAAAAATGATATATATCTTGATATTCTGATACAGCTGAATATATTTATGAAGTCTAAAATCAATCCCATGCCTGTTTACTAAGACATAAGCATAATAACATTCTGCATGCAAAACTTTTACCAAAATTTCTTAATTAGAAAAAGCCCATAATTTGTATTAAATTTAATCAAAAGTTATCATTCTTGGTTTTCTGATTCCCCTGAACACAATCATACAGTCAACATCATAAATGATTTCTGAGATATAAGCTGGATAGCACTAATTTTGCATGCAAAAACATCAAACAACAAGAGCTGTCAGAGGACAGCACGCTCGACTATTCAAAATACTTGTTGGTAAATCAAATGAAATCTATTTCAATTCTTGCCCTTCACATACCCTGTACATAATAATAGTCAAAAATGATAAACCTTGATAGTCTGATACCCCTTAATATTTTTATGAGTCTAAAATCAATTCCATGCCTAGTTACTGAGACATAAGCACAATAACACTGTGCATGCAAAACTTCAACCAAAATTTAGAAGTTAAAAAAAGGGTCATAATTTGCATAAAATTCAGTCCAAAAGTAATCCTCCTTGGTTTTCTGATGCCCCTGAAGACACTCCTTAACTTTCTAGTCAATTCCACAAGCAATTTCTGAGATATAAGCTGGATAGTGGCTTGAATGCAAAAATTTAACCAAAATTTTAAGTTAAAAGGGAACCATAATTTTTAATATATTCCATCAAGTGTTATCTTCCTTTGTAGTATGATACCCCTAAACACATTAAAGATGTTTCGAATCAATCCCATGCCTGGACTCTGAGATATAAGCATGAAAGTACCTTGCATGCAAAACTAACCAAAATTTTGAAGTTAAAAGGGAACCATAATTTTTAATATATTCCATCAAGTGTTATCTTCCTTTGTAGTATGATACCCCTAAACACATTAAAGATGTTTCAAATCAATTGCATGCCTGGATACTGAGATATGAGCATGAAAGTACCTTGCATGCAAAACTTTAACCAAAATTTCTAAGTTAAAAGGGAGCCATAATTTTTTATATATTCCATTAAGAGTTATCTACCATGAAAGTATGATACCCCTAAACATATTAAAGATGTTTAAAATCAATCACATGCCTGGATACTGAGATATAAGCATAAGAGTATCTTGCAAGTAAAATTTTAACCAACATTTCTAAGTTGAAAAGGGGCCATAATTTTAATATATTCTACCTTGGTTGTCTGATGCCCCTATATTCCTAAACTTTCAAGTCAATACCATGAATGGTTATTGAGATATAAGGCTGATAGAAGCTTGCATGCAAATTTTCTATTGCATGCAAAACTTTAACCAAATTTTCTAAGTTAATAAGGGCCAAAATTCCTTTCAAATTCAGTCAAGAGTTATTTACCTTGGTTATCTGATGCATAAACTTTCAAGTCAATACCTGAATGGTTATTGAGATATTAACTGGATAGTAGGTTGCATGTTAAAACTTTAACCATATTTTCTATCGCATGCAAAACTTAACCAGACTGTCTAAGTTAAAAAGGGGCCATAATTTGTATAAAATTCAGTCAAAACTGATCTACCTTGATTGCCTGATGCCCACTGAACATATTCATAAACTTTTAAGTCAATACCATGAATGGTAAAAGAGATATAAGCTTAATACTAACTTGCATGCAAAAACTTTAACCAAAAAGCTGCAATGCCGACGCCAAAGCAAGGGTGACTACAACAGCTCTCATATTCTTTGAATAGTTGAGCTAATAATAATAATCTTTTACCATTAAATATACATGTATCTTGTCAGATTGATAGTTTAAAAAATTTTTATCATAGGTTTTTATATACCAGCATCTTAAATTTTACTCGGTCTAAAAAGCAAAGTTAGGCCTTAAAAGGATTCTGAAAAAAGAGATTTGCCAAAAAGTTTGAGTCCTCCCAAGTAACTAGGGGCTGCCTCCCAAGTAACTATATAGGGGCTGCCTCTCAAGAAACTATATAGGGGCTGCCTTCCATGTAACTATATAGGGGCTGATCAGAGGAACAGGACTCCTTTCCCAAAACATTACAGTCCTTGGACTCCAAATTAGGAGCTAATGAGAACCCTGTGCATCCTAGAGTAGATGCTTAAGTACTCATTCATTTCTCTTAGATCATAACTATTATTGAATATTATTTATTAAAATCACTATCAAACAATGCAATGAAAATATTTTTCTAACTTATTACTTCCAATTTATATACAACAAGTAACTGGTGTTGTATGCAACACATAAAGTCCCCTACCGGCTCCACCTTGACTCAATATGGTAATCAATCCCATTTTTTGCCATATTTTCACTATTTCCGTTACCATAGCAACCACAATTTTAGTCGAAGAACAAAAATAAAATGATGTGCATAATCTACACATTGCCATCTAGTCATATACCAAGTTTCATCAAGTTTGCTTGCTTAGTTATCGCGGGATCCCATTTTTTACCATATTTTCACTATTTCCGTTACCATAGCAACCACAATTTTAGTCGAAGAACAAAAATAAAATGATGTGCATAATCTACACATTGCCATCTAGTCATATAGCAAGTTTCATCAAGTTAGCTTGCTTAGTTATCGCGGGATCCCATTTTTGCCATATTTTCACTATTTCCGTTACCATAGCAACCACAATTTCAGTTGAAGAACAAAAATAAAATGATGTGCATAATCTACACATTGCCATCTAGTCATATACCAAGTTTCATCAAGTTAGCTTGCTTAGTTATCGCGGGATCCCATTTTTGCCATATTTTCACTATTTCCGTTACCATAGCAACCACAATTTTAGTCGAAGAACAAAAATAAAACGACGTGCATAATCTACACATTGCCATCTAGTCATATACCAAGTTTCATCAAGTTAGCTTGCTTAGTTATTAAGTTATCGCGGGATCCAGATTTGAGCGGACAGACGGACGGACAGACGGACAGATGGACAGACGGACGGACAGACGAAGGGCAAACCTATAGTCCCCTCCGGTGTGAACACCGGTAGGGGACTAATAATGGCACTAGAAAGACATTCCTTTTTCACAATAGGTATTAATGTGAAACATGGTAAGTGATTTTGACCATTTTATCAATAAATATGAATTACAAAATAAAATTGTGTTATGTCATGTGATCAGTAAATGTTCTGTCGATGGCTATAATATGGAAGTTAATCCTTGAATTCTATATTTCTTTATTGCCATTATTTTTCAAATATGGCGGCTAGGTGATGGAGGCGGTAAAAAACCAACAAGGGTAATCGCTCTTGAAAAACTATCTATTATTTTCTATATATACCTGGTATCTTCATTTCCTAACCATATCTTCTCCTAATCTATGCATGTGTAGTTTTTATCCAAGCTACTTTTTACATAATAATGACAAACTACCCTTAGTTCAGTATCTTTTTATACAAGATATTTAATTAACAACTCTTTCTTACCATCTAGGATCAGCAGTTTGCCATTGGAAGCTCATGGGTGACTATATATTATGATTATATGAAAATCAAACAAGTAACTCAGTAACATAAAATTGATAAATCCAATACATATATGTACATCCTTATACTAGCCTCTGGCCTTTCCAGAAATTAAAGTTGTAATAAGACAAATTCTGTTGATTACTTCTGGAAGAAAAAAAAGTACACCAATGTTTCATGTACATTTGAACTGGAATTATTATTATTAACAAAAAACAACAACAATTGGTCCTGTTACAACCTTAATGGAGACCTGTCAAATTGTTCTATAATGCAAAGTTTCTTTACATGGGGAATAAAGCAAATAAAACACCCTTAAACCAGTAACTAACAAAAATTTACCATGACATTTCCCTCATGTAATATGGAAACATTAGCTCTTAACTCTTACCTCCAGATACTGTAGCAATGCAAAAAGTAAACTATATTCATGAGATACACAATCTTGTTAGTAAAATATAAAGGCATTTCATAGTCTAAGATTAATCTGTGAGCATGTTCAACTACTTTTCTGATTAACCCTTGTCATCAGGTTACTAGTATCCATCTAGCCATCTCCATGGGGAGTCTATCACTCCACTTACGGCAGCCCACATTATAGTGCCACAAATTGCACTACCCTCTCAGGTACACATTTATACCTGGGTGAAGTGAAACAATGCAGGGTAAATTTCTTTCTCAAGGATTAGCAATGTCCCTGGCAGGACTCAATCACAGGACCATTGATGCCAAAGGACCATTGCTCTTCTGTAGATGAATATTTGAAAAATGCATGAATTCACCAATTATACCATAAACACATCACATTCAATCTAGTGATGTATTCCCTCAACTGAAAGTACATGAAAATGCAAATTATGTATAAATCTATCAGAACCTTAAGTCAGGGATTAGTAAACTATGAATATTACCATGGTCACATTTATCCTGGTGCCCGCCCGGCATCCCAGAATTAAAGCCATCAGATGGCATGTACAGATTGAGACAGAATCATCCAAAAACCTGCTTTAAAATAAGATCAAACGTGACAGTCCGATGCAGTGTCCAGAGCATGATCAGCTATTGATTGACAGATTTTTTTTTTATTTTGACAAGTCTTTTGGCTTTTAAATGACATCTGTCAGACCAATAATCACATGATATCTGTGACTGCCCCTACCATATGGTTGTCCACAGGAGACTGATTACTGAATGTCAGTCGGGCATCTGTTAGGCATTCATCAATTGTCGTGTGAAGAATGACAGAAGCTTGGTAGATTTTGATCATGTTAATTATGTATATTTCTATAATTTTCAAAATCTTTCCTTCTGAAAATGACACATGTTCTAATATAATAAAATCAATGACTTAAAACCTTATTTGTTAGTTTGGCATCTCAAGTGCATCCAAAGTCAAATTAAAGTGCATAATTTAAATCCAAAGTAAGGATTTCTTTAACAAGAAAAGTGAATTGCAGCCTGAATTGTAGAGGTTGCATTCACATCTTTTCACATTGAAGTAATCCTCACGGTAATCTCTACTGAGATCCGCTCCAGTTATTTTTTTCGGAGCAGATCTGTGAAATATAGAAAGAAACAGAAATATATTGGCAGTCATGTGTATCAGTGACATAAGTGGATTGTTTTGTTAGATTAGCCATTGTAGTTTATGTAGATTATTGCCTTTTTCACTTGTTTCTGTGACGGTCATTTTTTGTGATTATACAATTTTTTTCTGCATTTTTTTCCAATGAAAACATTAGTAAAATATCATTAACAGCTTTTTCTTCGTAAGTTTCAATTTTGTAATGATTTGAATCTGTTGCTTATATTATTCACTTTAGACTTAGAGTCACTTAAAAAAGAAAGTCGTAGTTGTTTCATAAAATGTCACATACAAAAACCACAATTTTATAAAATACAATTTGTTTTGTTGCCTTTTTGTTAACCTTTGTAACACTAACATATGCTCTCTGTAACTGACTACAACATCAAGAATGATGTTCAACTGTCAACTACTATTTGTGAACATCCTTGTTTTCAATAAGGAAGAATGACAGCAATGACAGCTTACTCGAGTTGGGACTTTGTTGAATTGCTGTGAATATAAAGATATTATATGAAACCAACACAACAGAACATGGTAATCAGTGGATTCTCAAAATATCCCCATTGACAGGGCATTGACGTGATCGCAGTTACACGTTTGTCAAACCAATGTTGATGAAGATGCTTCTAGTATTGATTGACCCACTCACTTCATTTTCCTTGTGGTTTCTAATCCCTCGAACAAGGTCTTGCAAATTCTTGTCAAGAACCCTTTCCAGCGTTCCCTTCACCTTTCGTAGCGCCATAGCGACCACTTAACCCGCTAGGCCTTTTGGACAGTTGTAAGCACTTTTCAAATGAGGTAAAAATATATTTATTTTGTCGCCGACACAGGTGGTACTGTTTTCAGTAGAGCTATCATGGCCTCCTATGTGATCATGTGACTGTTGACGTTGTCGGAGCTAGACTGTGTACAGGATATTTTTAGGTACAGCTGTGTCCACACTCCATACCGTACTCAGCGATGAATGCTTCACTAATTAGCACACATAAAACATGCAGACACTTGTGACATATTTGGAGAATTATTATGAAATTGACAGTTCATCATATTAGTTATGTAAGGGAGGTCCTTGGTTATGTCATAAATTTTTTAGTTAATTTAGGCGCCGATAGGGTTTTTATAGTTAATTATGTCGCATTTATTTTGTATAGTTCAATAAAGAACTTTACTTGCGTAAACCAGCAATGTGCTTCGTGCGTAAACCCTTTCATATAAAATAAAACCATAAAAAAGTGTTTTTTTTGTTTTTATCTCACCTGAGCACAACGTGCTCATGGTGAGCTTTTGTGGTCGCCTTTTGTCCGTCGTCCGTGCGTGCGTCCGTGCGTCCATCGTCAATTTCTTTAAACAACATCTTCTAAACTACTCACTGGATTTTGATAAAACTTCACAGGAATGTTCATTATGGGACCCTTTACCAAAGTTGTTAAAATTATTTTGATTGGTCAAAAATCTAGGACAAAGGAGCTAAAAATAGATTTTAAAAATGAAAAATTTAAAAATCTTCTTCTCCGAAACCACAAGGCCTAGCCTTTTGATTTTTGAGTTGTAAGAAAACCTTAAAAATCTTCTTGTAAGAAAGTATAAGGCCTGGAGCTTAGATATTTGGTGTGTAGCATCATCTTATGGACCCTTACCAAGATTGTTAAAATAATAGCCCTGGGTCAAAATTAGGCTTCCCCAGCTAGGGGACACTTATTTTACATAGAGTAATGTAGGAAAATCTTCAAAATTCATCTTGTCAAAACTCATGAGGCCTGGAGTTTAGATATCTGGTGTGTAGCATCATCTTATAGACACTTACCAAGATTGTGAAAATTATGGCCGTGGGGAGGAGTATCTTGAAAATTTAGGAACCGTCCATTAACCTAAAACCCTTTAAATAAGTTAATTTAAAGCAGTGATACTCGGGTGAGCGATTTAGGGCCATCATGGCCCTCTTGTTTTGTTTTTTGTTGTTGTTGTTTTTTACAATAATGAAGCGCGTTAATTGCCTCTATATCTCTCTCTTTCATATATAATTGATGTAAATAATGTATTAAAACATAAAGGAACAAGAAACGCACGTGATATGTCGAATAGATTTGTCAATGTATATAACAACCAAAGATTTTTTAATTACAGCCATAAGTTAGATATCACGGTTAAAAGCCTATATACATTGTATACTGCATTACGACCAGGGACTCATATATAAGCAGGACCTTTAATATAATTATATTTATAGAATATCTCCTAGCTGATATAACAGAGTCCCTGGTTACCACATAGTGTCATTGACTAAAGCAACCTTATCGTGCCATTACTTTCATTAGGGACTTTATATAACATACGACTATATTAGAGTCCCTGCTTTCATTAATTTAGTTTACACTTAATTATTTTATGTTGATTAAAAAACAAGTAATAAAAAAGAAGCTAGACTTATAATGTTCTATAAAATAGATAACAACATGGTCGCAATAAAAAAAGAAAATTATCTCCAAAAGCCAAATAGACAGTCAAGACACACACAAATAATCATGCCAATGCACAATTAACTGCCACAAAAGACTGTAGGAAATGGTTGTTCTTCGTAAACATCATCAGAGACTGGAACAAACTGCCACCTCGTATAGCCTCAGCTGCATGAGTCACTTGAAATATTCAAAACTCAAGTGACATCACTCACTAATTATACCCTAAATATCTGTTTTTATCCTGTTTTTAACTTATATAATGCGCGTTCTGCCAGTATATTCAATATGTTGAATGTGGGCAGTAAGTGGCAGAAGAAGTTCATATAGTTTATACAAATCCCTCTTGAAGGATCCTGGGTTGGATCAGTACAAATTCTTGCCCAAACGGAGTTCGAATCCTTAACCTTTGAATTATAAGTATATTTATTTGTTTTGATTGTTGATGTTGTTTTGTCGTTTTATTTGTTTTATATATACATGATAAAGATCAACTGAAAAGAGATTTAATATAACAAAATGTTCCCCTGGACCAGGTGGACAAACATGATAGCTTTGCAGAGACTAGTGTAGGTAGCTCGTATTGCACTAGCTGAAACATGAACATGAATGTGTATACATATCTTAGGAAAATGCAACAGTAATGCCGAATATGGTTTAAAGACAATTAATTGCACTGCAGTTATTTAATAACATGACTTTGCTCAAAATTTTCGACCCTGGCAGTAAAATTATACAGCTCAAGTGTTGGAAGGTACAAAATAATTTATGATTATATATAAAAATATTGACCCAGATACCCTTCACAATGCCATCCTACAGATCACAATCAAAGTTTGCATCTCATCTCTATTTCATCAGGAACATACAATATAGGTATTATAGATATAAATTTATACAGAGCTGGATTCAGGAGTTCGGGGGGGGGGGGGGGGGGGGGGGGGGGTGATACTAAAACAAGATGGCCCTGAATCGCTCACCTGAGAAATATTGCTTTCATTGACTTTTACAACATAGTCATACTGAATACAAAATCTATGCAGAAGAATATCATTTTAATTCCACACAAAAAGTTTACATGTGGTCCGGAAAACCAATTTTGACCCCAGGGTCATGATTTGAACAAAATTGGTAGATGTCTATAAGGCAATGTTACACACCAAATATCTGACTCCAGGCATTGTGGTTTCTGAGGAGAAGATTTTTATATAAGCCTATGTAAATTCAAGTGACCGCTTGGGCGGGGCCAATTTTGACCCCAGGGCCATGACTTGAACAAACTTGGTAGAGATCCATAGACAATGCTTCACACCAAATATCTAAGCTCCAGGCCTTGTGGTTTCTGAGAAGAAGATTTTTTAGTGTTTTTTTTTTCTATAAAACCTATGTAAAATCAAGTGACCCCTGGGGCGGGGTCAATTTTGACCCCAGGGTTATGATCTGAACAAACTTGGTAGATGTGCACTAGACTATGCTACACATCAAATATCTAGGCCTTGCAGTTTTGTAAAAGGAGATTTTCAAAGTTTGCATTTTTAAAATCTATTTTTAGCTCCTGTGACCTACTTTTTCAACCAATCAAAATAATTTGAACAATCTTGATAGAGGGCATCATACGGATGATTCCTGTGAAGTTTGTTCAAAATCCATCCTGCGGTTTAGGAGGAGATGTTGTTTAAAGGAAATTGTTGACACCAGACAAAAGGTGATTAAAAAGCTCACCATAAGCACATTGTGCTCAAGTGAGCTAAAAATGTAGGCAATGACAATGCAAGTGGCTTGCCTGTTTTGACCAAGTGTGAGAAGGGTGTAGTTTCGGTTTGATAATGTGACTGGGTGTGATATCATACCACATGTCTACGGTGTGATACTGCAGAGTGACTGTAGCCAAGTACAGGTATTTAGTGATAAATCAATAGGCAATAAGACATGTAGCTTGGAAGCTCAGTTGGTAGAGTGCAGGAACTGTATCTATACTATATCTGTCTCAACACACAACCTCCCACTCCTGAGGCGGACAATCTAACCTCTCGGCCACCCGATTCAGTAATGATACTGCGCTATGAGTACTCACAGTATATTTACTCTCAGACAGACATTCATATCATTATAATAAAGACTGGGACAAAAATGTAGGCCTCTAAAGTGTTTACAAGATTTACAAGAAAGTGACTCATTTTCAAACTCATCCAATATATCATTTAGTCAAACATCCTGACCAAATCTATTGAAGATTGGGGCTAAAACTGTGGTCTCTAGAGAGTTCACAAGGTTTTTCTTAGATTTGACCTAGTGACCTAGTTTTTGATCCCACATGACCCAATTTCAATTTCATCCAAGATATCATGTAGACAAACACCCTGACCAAATTTCATGAAGATTGGGCCAAAACTGTGGCCTCTTGAGTGTTCACAAGGTTTTTAAAAGATTTGACCTGGTGACCTAGTTTTTGACCCCTCATGACCCAATTTCAAACTCATCTGTGATATCATGTAGACAAACATCCTGACCAAATTTTATGAAGATTGGGCCAAAACTGTGGCATCTGGAGTGTTCACAAGGTTTTTCTAAGATTTGACCTGGTGACCTAGTTTTTGACCCCACATGACCCAATTTCAAACTCATCTGAGATATCATGTAGACAAACATCCTGACCAAGTTTCATGAAGTTTGGGCCAAAACTGTGGCCTCTAGAGTGTTCACAAGGTTTTTCTAAGATTTGACCTGGTGACCTAGTTTTTGACCCTACATGACCCAATTTTGAACTCATCCTAGATATCATGTAGACAAACATCCTGACCAAGTTTCATGAAGATTGGGCCAAAACTGTGGCCTCTAGAGTGTTCACAAGCAATTGTTGACGATGGACGACGCACAATCACAAAGCTCACCTGAGCACTTGTGCTCAGGTGAGGTTAAAAAAAAGTGTTTTCAAAACTTGGACTTATGTACTTAAAAGTTTGTGTGTGTGTGTTGCTGTCTATCCAACTTTGACCTATGCATGTATTTAAGGATGATTTCATAAGCAAATGAACATTTAATTTTTCGTTGGTAGAAAATGCCTATACTTATGGAAACAAGATGGCCCTAAAGACAGTCACCTGAGAAAAACTGCCTTCATTGCCTGTACAAGTTACTAAATCATAGCATAGTTGTACTTAATACATAATTCTTCAAATTAAAAAGTGCCTGTGGTTGAAATATGAAGTCAAACTTGACTGAGAAATTATGGCTTTAAACACAAACTTAAACATTAAAAGCAGCATCACTCCTGATCTAATTGGCCGATATCAACAATGATTTAATTTGCCAGAGATATTATGGTAATAAACATTGTCATAAAGTTTGGAGATGATTGCTTAAGAAATGAAGATGCTAGAGTGCAAACAAACTGAAAATTGGCATTTTTTTTAATATTAAAAGGACCTTAACTCCTGACCTTTTTAGCCGATATCAGCTATAATCGAACTTGGCCGTGAGATTATGGTAAGAAACATTGTCATAAAGTTTAAAGATGCTTGCTTAATAAATGAAGATGCTAGAGTGCAAACAAAGTGAAATTTGGCCTTTTTAGCTCACCTGAGCACAACGTGCTCAAGGTGAGCTTTTGTGATCACCCTTTGTCCGTAGTGCGTCGTCAACAATTTGCTTTAAACGACATCTCCTCTGAAACCACTGGACAGAATTTAATGAAACTTGGCAGGAATGTTCCATGGGTGAGGCTCTACAAAAGTTGCTAAAATAAAGTTGATCCATGAAAAAAAAAAAAAATTTGAAAACTTTAAAAATCATCTCCTTCAAAACTACTGGCCAGAATTCAAAATAATTTGGTACAGATGTTCCTTGGGTCAACCTCTACCAAAGTTGCTAAAATTATTCCGATCTGTAAAAAAACATGGCCGCCAGGGGCGGGGCTTATTTGCCTTATATGTATATAGAGAAACCTTTAAACAACATCTCCTCTGAAACCACTGGACAGAATTTGATTAAACTTGGCAGGGATGATCCTTGGGTCAACCTTCACAAAAGTTGCTAAAATAAACTTGATCCATGTAGAACTCTGGTTGCCATGGCAACAAAAAGAGAAAAAAAATGAAACTTTAAAAATCATCTTCTTCAAAACTACTGGCCAGATTTTAAAATAAATTGGTACAGATGTTCCTTGGGTCAACCTATTTATCTCAGGTGAGCGATTTAGGGCCTCATGGGCCTCTTGTTTAATATTAAAAGGGGCATAACACTTTACCTAATAGGCTGATATCCGCCATTATCAAACTTGGCCAAGATATTACGGTAATAAACATTGTCATAAAGTTTGAAGATGATTGCTTAAGAAATAAAGATGCTAGAGTGCAAACAATCTAATTGTGGACGAAGGACGGACAGACGACGGACATTCATCAATTCTAATAGCTCATCCTGAGCACATGTGCTCAGATGAGTTAAAAAGCTATGCCTAGTTGTTAGTTGACAACTTTTTTCGATAAAAAAAAAAAAAAAGTAATAATACCTAGATTTCGTTTGTCCCAAACAATGATAGGGCTTTTTGCTC
>CM037783.1:5312018-5362018 GCA_021229015.1 Solen grandis
GTAGACATTATGGATGAGAGGTCAGTACACAAGAGCATAATCTATTTCCAAGGTTTTTTGTTGGTGGTTTTTCCCTTTTTTTACAATTTCTTGTCCTTAAGATAACCCCTGTTCGACTTATGCTGTTGATATTAAATTTCAATTATGGAAAGAAATTAATGAGAGAAAGTGTCATGCACAAGGTTCATACTTGGGCCTCAGTAATTTTGGAGTTAATCCCCCTTTTCACAATTTCTTGACAGCAAGATAACTCCAGGTCTACTCATGATATTGAAACAAAATTTTAGTTATGGAAAGAAATTAATGAGAGGACTTTTGTGCACATGACACTTAGACTAGATGTGCCTCAGTGTAAGTATGTGTGTGAGGGGAATGGGGTGGCGAGAGACATCAATTTTCTACAAATCAAATCTCAAGTTTATCTCTGTTTTCATCTTCTGATAATGTAGGTGGTTGTGTCATTCTTATCTTTTGGATCCTCTGAACCTCTAAGAGATCACAGTTATAGTCACAAGAGTGAGCTGATTCTTAATATGTTCTTTATCTGAAGAAAGTCCCTTTCTCTTTCCATTCTTTACACATCATTATTTACTCTTTAAGCTCCATATTTCGAAGAACAAAAGTGGAGCTATTGTCATGACTCATGACCCTCTTATGCCTGTGGCATCTGTATTGGTCAAGGTTCTCATTGAAATCTATTTCTCTAAAACCTACTCACTTCAGACTTGCAATGCTTGTTCACTGTAAAAAAAAAGGAACACAATTCAAAACTGCAGGTAACCCTAAAAATTATGTATTATTATTTTTGAGCCTAGCTTTGTCAGTGCAGCATTACATTTAAACAGGGATGCAGGAAACTTTTACGATGAAAGAGAATTTATCATTCATTCATAAATATTTCTCATATTTTTGACTGAGAGCATAAAATGAAATAATATTTTTTTATATGTATCACAATATTTAGCAAATATTATTGAGTCCTTCACATTATCACCCAGCCATAGACAACAGAGTGCCCTGCTAGGTATTTCTACTTCATCTAGGATATTCCGTGATTTATCAGATCTGTCACTTTGCATTTTCAACTTAATTCATATATCTTGATATGATATTTCATTTCTTTCAATACATTCCTGGCACATAGCAAATTCAGAACAAAATCTTTTAAAACTCATTCACAAATAATTCATCCTAAAATGATTTGTGATTTTCTTTTATTTTAGATATGGCCCTGGTGCGTCCATTTTCATCAACACAATGCATGAATTATGGTATGTATTCTTTTTCTCTGGTCATTTGATATAAATCTTAGTTTTCATTAGCAATGTTTCATTATATATCACCATTTGTTCTTTTCTCAACAGATACAGGTATGTATAGAAATGTTAGAACATATGTCATCATGACAGGATAAATAATTTTTGGCTTTAATTTTCACAGGGCATTCCTCAACTATAAAGTCCAAGATGGTATCGCAGTTGTCAAATTTGACCAGCCAGGCTCAAAGGCAAGTTGTTAGATGTATCTTGAATATGTTATTACATGAACAAAACAAATTGTTGTATTGATGTCTTTATAATTTTACATTTAAGTAAGGTGCAAGGTCTGTAGTACTGCTGGACTAGAAAAATATGTTTATAGTATTATATACTGACGAGATAAAGAAAAGCCTCATCTAAATTTGACGTTATTTTCTTTACACCGTTTTAAATTGTAGTGAAATGTAGTAAATGTATATGTGTTGTGACCAACAACATGGCAAACAAAAGCTCGTACGATTCTATATACAGCCAATTGTCTATTTCATGTGTCTGCTCATGCTTGCCTCGTGCAACCCGTGCATGTCAACCATGTGGTTTTATTGAGTGAATTTTACACAAGTACATGTGTTAGTCGACATAAAACTATAATTTCAGAGATTTTCTCACTAAACATCGGTTTTTGATAATGCCGAGGCTAAATTCGGAAGAAAGGGCTAAAGTTTTGGCCATGCTTGAATGTTGGCGAACGCAAGAACAAGTCGCTAGACGTTTTAACATTTCTTGTTTGACAATTTTGCGTCTTGTTTGATGTGTTAAAGACTCGGGGAACGTTTGTCGATAGGCTATGTTCAGGTAGACCACGTGTAACGTCAGTAC
Source organism: Solen grandis (assembly GCA_021229015.1). NCBI lineage: Eukaryota > Metazoa > Mollusca > Bivalvia > Adapedonta > Solenidae > Solen > Solen grandis. The sequence goes on from CM037783.1 coordinate 5,314,157, forward strand.
GACAAGACAATTATATACATCAACGCCATTTGGATGACAGATTTGTAATGGCAGAATCTACGTCACATGTAGTGGTAGGTAACCGTGGACGCCCAATAAGTTGACATACAGTCAGAAATCAACTTAGAGAATTGGGATTTACCTGCTGTAGGCTGTACTGTGGTCTAGTTCTAACGTTACGCCACCATCACCAACTTCTTATTTGGCCCGCAACTATCGCGGCCATCGTTGGCAGAACATATTGTTTGGTGATGAGTCGCGTTTCAACTTGTGAAAAGCCAACGGACGTAACTGTGTCTGAATCATGAATAATGAAAAATTGTATACCGAGTTGGAATGAGGCGTTTTTTTTCTCGTCAATTTAAATAATTAAGTCTGTCACATAAATTACTGAAAAAAAATACTATATTAAAAGACCAAATTAAAACATCAATTTTGAATTTCTATTTAGGTACAAATGTTGTTTAAATATATACATTGACCTTTCGTCGAATACCCCTGGCTGACTTATTCCGTTTTACTACATGACATCATGGAGTGGGGAAAAAGGCAAGCAAACCGTCGTAATACAGAAGTTAGTAGATATGATTGGTTTTAAAAACGTGAGGTGACCAATGAAATGGTGCAATCTGACACACCCCAAAATGACCAAATTTAGCTGTAATATCCCATGGCATATAGATAATCTGTCGATTTGCCGTGGGTATTGGACATTGACATGACCATATTGTGTTTATCCCTTTCCCTCATAGAGGAAACCATGAAAAGACCTATGCGAACAGCATAAAACCAGATCAACCTGCGAGTAACTCGCAGGCTGATCAGGTTTTATGCTGTTCGCTGCTCCTCAGTGGTCTGGAAATGAGGATTTTGTAATTAAATTTGGTAAGGTTTAACTGTGGTTTTCTGCAGATCAGGCTTTATGTGGTACCTATTGAGTGCGTCAAAATGAGTCTATATGAGGGAAAGGGTTATATTTCAGTCTACCTTAGATGAAAGATATTCAGTGGTAGGAGAGAAGAAATGTATTTATTAATTTGGTTTTTTTTTTTTTTAGGTCAATACCTTGTCCAAAGGCACCATGACAGAATTTCAAGAAATATTCAATGAGGTAACAAACAAATCTGAGGTGAAAGGTATCGTGTTGATGTCAGGAAAACCTAGCTGCTTCATTGCAGGGGCAGACATTGGGTGAGTTCTCCCATTCATATCCTATGAAATGATAAAATGTTGATGAATTATTGAACATATATATCTGATGAAACCAAGGTGATGATTACTCATCATGGCCAGTTTTTCAGTTTAAATCAAGCATTCATATATTGCTGAACATTCAGTATTTCAAAACAGAACAATGGTATCACATATATGGTATGTAATGTCATAAATTCAAAATAAGATGTCACATGTGACAACAGGACTTTGTTGGAAAAAAATGAATAATTGAAATTCAAGAACTTGTTGAATTGTTTACCGTACATCTATCTCCACAACAGTTCATTTTGATTATATTATTATAGTACTGATCCTATGTAGGTTTATGTAAATTCTGTATTAGATTTTCTTTGTGAACAATCAATGGCTTTTTTCCTGTTCAAAAATAAAATATTTCTTGGTGCATTCAAGATATTTTTATTCCAAAAATTGCTTTATAGTACACAGACTTTAATCTTCACTCAAGATTTGATTTATTACAGCTCATATTTTGTCATTATATTTTCCTCTGAAGTCTTTACTATGACATAAATCCCTATGCAGGGTTCCTACAGTCAGGGAAAAGTCAGGGAAAAATTTTTTTTTTTCAAGGTCAGGAAAAGTCAGGGAAATTTGAAATTGGTCAGGGAAATTTGGAAATTCAGAAAAAGTCAGGGAAAAGTCAGGGAATTTTACAATCAAGGAAAGTCGACCAAACAGCAGGAGGATTATAATAAGGAAAGGCTAAGGCAGTTTCTTCATTTGGCTTTTTTCAGTCAGTTTGAATTGTCAGATTGGCATAATATTAGATAAGTTCCCAATAGCATCCAACAAAGTACATTTTGTGCTCATAGATGATCCGTATTTGCTGCTGGGTTTGCACTTAATTTGGTCAGGGAATTTTTGAGTTTGGTCAGGGAAAAGTCAGGGAATTTTGATTTTTCAATTTTGTGGGAACCCTGCTATGGGACATTGACCCCTATACATATCAACCAAAACATCTAGCATAAAATTTACTTACATATTCAGTGTCAATGTGTCTAAACATGGGATAAGAGAGGTTTAAATAAAGGTTATTGATGAAGCTTATCAGCAAAATTGTGTGCACATGTGCTTCATAAGTGGGAGATCATAGGTTCAATCCCCAGTGACGACAAACCATAAGTTGGAAAATATAATTCTGGTAATACCATATACATGTATTTCTTTGCTTGACACTCAGCATAAGTCCTAAAATATCAGGTAGCTTCAGAACTCCATGTCAGAATAATATAGGGTTAGTATACCACTTGTCAACAGTATGATACCACAATGAAGATGTGTAGACCTCAGTCCTCAGATGACCAGTGTGTGTATATATATATATATTGCTCTGTACAATACAACTGCATATATTTATATATATGTAAATTACATCAATATCATATACCTAATGCAATATTGAAATTTCAAACTCTTGAGTCAATTATTAGCAAAGTGGTAATTCAATTTCTAAAATAGAAGTAATACAAACATAGGATAAAGAAGAAAAAAAACATGTTGCCTTTCCTACATAGACCAGTATATTTTAATTTAGACATGATTACCAAGCAGACAAGAATAATTTCATGATATTCTACAGGATGATTGAGTCGTGCAAGACACAGGAAGAAGTGACGTCACTGGCGCTCAGTGGACAAGACATGTTCAACAGATTGGAAGCCCTGAAGACACCGGTTGTGGCAGCCATCAATGGCTCTTGTCTTGGTGGTGGACTTGAGGTACTGTCTTTTCTTGATTTCTTGCTCATATAAGGTGGTACTTTTATTTGATAAAGTCAGATACTTGATGTCTATGACATATACAGTTGGATCTCGGTTATCTGAAGTCGTCAGGACCAACGTTTCACTTCGAATAAAGCATCTGCTTGAATAAACCATAATGGTCAAATGTTACACTTTAATGTTTGTATGTAGTGGTATGTTGTAAAGATAGGTGTCTTAACTCTTGTTTTAATTATAAAGACTATTGATTATAACTGTAAATGATAATTCATGTTCGTAAATTATGAAATAAGTTTTTAACAAATATGCTTTTATTGTTTTATTAAATACCTTATATGTAGGCCATTTTGTTTCCTGTTTCTCTACAACGATTGCTGTGATTTCATTCCAAGTAAAACAAATATAATGAAAATGCTATTGAAGTTTATCTGGATATTCACCCATTACTGGGTCCATCCCTATATTGCTCAGCTTAGATATTGCCTGCTTTAGTCATGGAAACCATTCTCAGAGAAAGATAACTGTTATAAAATCACTCCACATTTATACCCATTCTTCTGTTTGTTTTATCGGTAAAACACAGTGAATACCAACTCCTCTTTATTTTTAGCTCACATGAGCACAACGTGCTCAAGGTGAGCTTTTCTGATCGCCTTTTGTCCGGCGTCCGTCGTCCGTGCGTGCGTGCGTCCGGCGTCAACAATTGCTTCAAACAACATCTCCTCCTAAACGGCTTGGCCAATTTGAAAAATATTTTGCAGGAATGTTCCTTAGATGAAGCTCTACTAAAGTTGTATAAATGGTTCTGGTCCATTGCATAATTAGGTCACAGGAGCTAAAAATAGATTTTAAAAATGAAAATTTAAAAAATCTTCTTCTCTGAAACCACAAGGCCTAGAGCTTAGATATTTGGTATGAAGCATCATCTTATGGGCCACTACCAAGATTGTACAAATCATAGCCCTATGGTGATAAATGACCCCGCACCAGGGGTCACTTGTTTTACAAGAGTTATATAGGAAAATCTTAAAAAATCTTCTTCCATGAATCATAAGGCCTAGAGCTTAGATATTTGGTATGTAGCATCATCTTATGGGCCACTACCAAGATTGTACAAATCATAGCCCTATGGTGATAAATGACCCCGCACCAGGGGTCACTTGTTTTACACAGAGTTATATAGGAAAATCTTAAAAAATCTTCTTCCATGAATGCATAAGGCCTAGAGCTTAGATATTTGGTATGAAGCATCATCTTATGGGCCACTACCAAGATTGTACAAATCATAGCCCTATGGTGATAAATGACCCCACACCAGGGGTCACTTGTTTTACATAGAGTTAAATAGGAAAATCTTAAAAAATCTTCTTCTATGAATCCATAAGGCCTAGAGCTTAGATATTTGGTATGTAGCATCATCTTATGGGCCACTACCAAGATTGTACAAATCATAGCCCTATGGTGATAAATGACCCCACACCAGGGGTCACTTGTTTTACATAGAGTTAAATAGGAAAATCTTAAAAAATCTTCTTCTATGAATCAATAAGGCCTAGAGCTAAGATTTTTGGTATGTAGTAGCATCTAATGGTTCATTACAAAGATTTTCAAAGTCTTGGCCCTACGGTGATAAATGACCCTGCGCCCAAGTCTTCTCTGAAACCATATGGCCCATTGCTTAGATATTTGGTGTGTAGTATTGTCAGGGGTAAACTGTTTTAGATTAAGTTATATCAGAATCCTTGTCTGTTTAAAAACCTTGACATCAGTTGAAGCAATGGTACTCAGGTGAGCGATTCAGGGCCATCATGGCCCTCTTGTTTTTAAATAGCGCATTCTTCCATTAGTTTTACCATATATCACTTATATTCAATTTATGGGGTCCTTCAATTGATTACCAGTGAAAATTATATTCAAATTAATGTGCACTGTGCTGAGACATTGTAGTGATCTCCCCCTATCAGTTTGACAGATAAGGTATGAAAACACAATAACCGATCAGCACGTGGCAGACAGGTTTGTATAAGAGGTGTGAACACCAAACTTTACTTCGGATAAAGGGTTATGTTTGAATAAATAAAACAATTAGAGGTTGTATTTCATATGAACTTATGTAAGGAAAAAATCGGGACCGAAAGTAAGGTTCGGATAAAGGGTAGGCTTCAGATAACACATGTTTGGATAGCCGGGATCCAAATGTACATGTAAATGTCAGACATTTTATACTTATGTTTACTAACAGTTGATGAAGCATTGTCCATTATCATTGTCATATGGTTTTACTCATTTTTGCATCTTGATACTTCACTTATGGTAACATTTATCCTTATCTAAACTGAAGAGCATGTGTGCAGTGCACTGAACTTACTGAATGTTCCCCTTATGTAGTATAAGTTAAACAGTTTCCTGACAGGGTACATGACTTTATTCCAGTCTGAGGAACTGATCAACCTGGGATTAAGTCATGTACCCTGTCAAGAAACTGTATAAAGAATTTTTATACTGCAACTTTAAGTCTAATTTCTGCATTAATAAATACAGATGTGTCATACATATTATATGTCATATACACCACTTATTGACCAATCAGAAGAGAGAATTTTACTTTGCAGTATAATAAGAGGTTTTATCTCTGACTATCAATTGTCTTAAGGTTTGGTTTATTTGCTCAACATTTTCTGAACAAAATCATGAAACCATTGGTTAAAGTGTTTGGATATTATTTAGGTGCATTTAAAGACGACGTTTGTAAATGCTGTATGTAATTACAGACTGCCCTAGCCTGCCACTACAGAATAGCAGTGAACAACAAGCAGACAAAGCTGGGTGTACCGGAAGTGATGTTGGGACTGTTACCTGGGGCAGGGGGGACACAGAGACTCCTTAGGATGGTGAGTGGGGCTGTGTTTATTGGGGCTGTTGATAAGCATTCTCACATGTATGTTTGTTGTAGTTCATGCAATTCCAACATAAGTTTGTCTTGATTTTTATGCTCACCGAAGGTGACGCATATAGTCGCCGCTTCGTCCGTCTGTCCGTTCGTCCGTCACACTTGCCTTGTCCGGACTATTTCTCAGGAACTAACGGCTTGAATTCAACGAAACTTTATGGGAATCTTTATTACCAAGAGGAAATGCGCATATCGTCAGCATGACCCCGATTCCTAAATTTTTCACAGAGTTATGGCCCATTGACTTTTCAGCCTATAGTACATATTGCATGATTCTTGTCCGGGCTATTTCTCAGGAACTAATGGCTTGAATTCAACAAAACTTTATGGGAAGCTTTATTACCAAGAGGAGATGCGCATATCATCAGCATGACCCGATTCCTAAATTTTTCACAGAGTTAAGGTCCCTTGACTTTTTGGCCTATAGTACATATTGCATGATTCTTGTCCGGGCTATTTCTCAGGAACTAATGGCTTGAATTCAACAAAACTTTATGGGAAGCTTTATCACCAAGAATAGATACGCATATCTCGGCTGACCGGTTCCTCAATTTTTCACAGAGTTATGGCCCCTTGACTTTTTGGCCTATAGTACATATTGCATGATTCTTGTCCGGGCTATTTCTCAGGAACTAATGGCTTGAATTCAATGAAACTTTATGGGAAGCTTTATTACCAAGAGTAGATATGCATATCGTAGATATGACCTGGTTCCTCAATTTTTAAGGAAGTTATGGCCCCTACTACCATGTTGTTGACTAATATTCATGTCATTTGCCTAATTTAACATGAGATATCATTTAAACAAAACCCCACAAAATTCAATATGCTAGTAATGTCAATCATAATCATGTCAGGTAATTGTTGTTTAGGCCATTATACACTATTTCAAATATCCAGTCATATGTCAAGAGTGTTGGTTAACCTCTTTGATATGAGCACACATTGAAATGTATGACTTAATTTTTAGTAGTATAAAAACTTAAAAAAAATCAATGAAAGATCTGATGAGTAACACATATTATCATATTAAATAGTAAACTGTTACTAAGTCTCCAAATTAGAGTTGGTAAAACATCTCATCTGATGAGGAGAATAGATATGATTTAGGAATGGGGATTTCAACATATCCTCCCACCCATTGACCAAGGCCTTATTTGTAACAATGACGTTCTTCGGGGAGCATCTGTCAGTTCTACTGACTTTCTTGTTCAAAGAGTTAAGGCCCATTGACTTTTTGGCCTATAGTACATATTGCATGATTCTTGTCCGGGCTATTTCTCAGGAACTAATGGCTTGAATTCAACAAAATTTTATGGGAAGCTTAACACCAAGAGTAGATACGCATATCGTCGGTGTGACCTGGGTCCTCAATTTTTCACAGAGTTATGGCCCCTTGACTTTTTGGCCTATAGTTCATGTTGCATGATTCTTATCCGGGCTATTTCTCAGGAACTAATGGCTTGAATTCAATGAAACTTTATGGGAAGCTTTATTACCAAGAGTAGATACGCATATCGTCGACGTGACCTGGTTCCTCAATTTTTAAGAGAGTTATGGCCCCTAGTACCATGTTGTTGACTAAGAGTATCAAAATTCGTCCTTAAATTTTAAAAAAACCCCAAAATTCAACTAGTAATGTCAATCATAATCATTTAATTGTTGTTTAGGCCATTATACACTATTTCAAATATCCAGTCATATGTCAAGAGTGTTGGTTAACCTCTTTGATATGAGCACACATTGAAATGTATGACTTAATTTTTAGTAGTATAAAAACTTTAAAAAAATCAATGAAAGATCTGATGAGTAACACATATTATCATATTAAATAGTAAACTGTTACTAAGTCTCCAAATTAGAGTTGGTAAAACATCTCATCTGATGAGGAGAATAGATATGATTTAGGAATGGGGATTTCAACATATCCTCCCACCCATTGACCAAGGCCTTATTTGTAACAATGACGTTCTTCGGGGAGCATCTGTCAGTTCTACTGACTTTCTTGTTCAAAGAGTTAAGGCCCATTGACTTTTTGGCCTATAGTACATATTGCATGATTCTTGTCCGGGCTATTTCTCAGGAACTAATGGCTTGAATTCAACAAAATTTTATGGGAAGCTTTATTACCAAGAGTAGATACGCATATCGTCGACGTGACCTGGTTCCTCAATTTTTAAGAGAGTTATGGCCCCTAGTACCATGTTGTTGAAGATCATGTTGCATGATTCTTATCCGGGCTATTTCTCAGGAACTAATGGCTTGAATTCAATGAAACTTTATGGGAAGCTTTATTACCAAGAGTAGATACGCATATCGTCGACGTGACCTGGTTCCTCAATTTTTAAGAGAGTTATGGCCCCTAGTACCATGTTGTTGACTAATATTCATGTCATTTGCCTAATTTAACAGGAGATATCATTTAAACAAAACCCCACAAAATTCAATATGCTAGTAATGTCAGTCATAATCATGTCAGCTAATTGTTGTTTAGGCCATTATACACTATTTCAAATATCCAGTCATATGTCAAGAGTGTTGGTTTACCTCTTTGATATGAGCACACATTGAAATGTATGACTTAATTTTTAGTAGTATAAAAACTTTAAAAAAATCAATGAAAGATCTGATGAGTATCACGTATTATCATATTAAATAGTAAACTGTTACTAAGTCTCCAAATTAGAGTTGGTAAAACATCTCATCTGATGAGGAGAATAGATATGATTTAGGAATGGGGATTTCAACATATCCTCCCACTCATTGACCAAGGCCTTATTTGTAACAATGACGTTCTTCGGGGAGCATCTGTCAGTTCTACTGACTTTCTTGTTTTTTTTGCTCTCCTTAAGGCACATATTTTCAAATGTTACTAAATTTATGAAAATGATCTAGCAAGCTGCTGATTGTGGGGTAGCAAAAGAAAAAAGGTAATTATAAAGACATTAAGGATATGGTGGTGTGACAGGGTTTTCACTTTGATGAAGGGCTCTCCTGTGATTTTTTTATTTTCTTATGCTTCACTAGAGAAGAGATACAAAAGTTTGTGCAGCTGGGAGAAACTAACAGGTTATCCTGCCATGCATGGGTTGAATTTCATTTTGTCATCCTGCAAATACAGCCCGTCACATTAAGACTGCCAGTTACTACTCAAACCTGTTGTTAGGTTTGCCCTCCGTCCCTCTCTCCTTCTGTCTGTCGCTCTGTCCATCCGGAAATCTGGATCCTGTGATCACTTGAAAACCATTTAAGATTATATTATGAAAATTGGTTTATAAGTAGATAGCAGTATGGAGATTCTGCACATTACTTTTTTTTCTTGGACCTAAATTCTGGTTGCTATGGTAACAGAAAAATTATGCACCTTACCGGTAGGGAACTCATGTGTTGCATGCAACACCAGTTACTTGTTTATTACATGTTTTATATACTTTAATTCCAGATTAATATCTGCATCCTTTGCATTTTTAGCTCACCTGAGTGCAGCATGCTAATGGTGTTTTATTGTGATCGCCCTTTGTCCGGCGTGCTTGAGCATCTACAATTTTCTTTAAACAACATCTCCTCCTAAAACACTTGGCCAATTTTGATGAATCTTTACAGGAATATTTCTTGGGTGATGCCCTTTCAAAGTTGTTCAAATTATTTTGTTCCATACAGAAATCTGGTTGCCATGGCAACAGAAAGAAAAAAAATATGAGAATTTTAAAAATCTTCTCCTCCAAAACTACTAACCAGATTTCAAAGTTAATTGGCACAAATGTTCCGTATTAGCAAAGTGGTAAAAGCGGAGCCCATTTTCCTGATATGAATATATTACAAATTTGAAAAATCTTCTTGGCTAAAAGTACTGGCTGGATTTCAAAGTTATTTGGCACAGATGTTCCTTGGATCACTCTTTACCAGGATTGTTCAAATTATTTTGATTCGTTGAAAAACATGGCTACCAGAGGGCAGAGCCTATTTTCCTAATATGTATATAGTACAAATTTGAAAAATCTTCTTGGCGAAAAGTACTGGCTGGATTTCAAAGTTATTTGGCACAGATGTACCTTGGGTCACTCCCTACCAAGATTGTTCAAATTATTTTGATCTGTTGAAATACATGGCTGCCAGGGGACTAAGCCCATTTTCCTTATATGTGTATAGTACAAATTTGAAAATTCCTTTTGTCCAAAAGTACTCACTAGATTTATGGCTGGCAGAGGGCAGAGCCCATTTTTCACAATATCATAAGATATTTGCTGTTTCTTTTCCTCCTACTAATATCTTGTTCTCAGGTGAGCGACCCTGGGCCATGATCTTGTTTTATAAAACGTAATTGTTTACTGTACAAGCACTGCTGATGCATTTGCCTACACCTGCTTCAACTCTTGATATGGACATTTGATTTGGCCCAGTTTCATACTGAAGTATTACTTATTTGTAAATTTCAGGAACACAAGTGATTTACATATATAAAGATGCATTGGATTTAGTATTCTAGGTCATTCATGCAAAATGTACAAGTTTGTGGGCCAGGGAAAACCCTGTTGTGATACAAGTATCACTAAATGGCATGATACCCAATGCTGCAATAATTTTGTGCAATACCTTTGTTACATTTTTCTAAAAATAAACATCAGTCATAGAGGTTATGTCCCATATTAGATTGTTATAGGAATATAAGTAAATTTTATAGACCTTTATTTGTTAACTTGTCTTAAATGACAATGATTTTGTTACAGCTTCCATTACCAACTGCCATGCCAGTGATGCTGACTGGGGCACCAATGAATGCTAAGAAAGCCAAGAAAATTGGTCTTGTAGATGCCCTCATGGAACCAATAGGTATGATGATCATAAGTCTTCAGTTTTGTTGAATGTTCTAGTATGAGGTTTTCACTTGACAGAAGCATGGTGGATACTGTTCAGAAGATAAACTATATAATGTGATGTGTAACAGCAAACCTTCTGTCTAATGATGATGCATGTGTTACGTAAATATTTGTAAAACTATAGTCAATCTATGCATCACTGATATTTGTTGAAGCTTTTCGATTAGTGTCTGGGTAATCAAACAAATGTTGCTTTATGAATACATAGTATTAGACATGGATTTTAGTGACTAGTAGCTCTTCTAGACAAAACAGTGTCAGCCCTAGGCAGGCAGCTGTCTAAACTAAATTAAGACACATTCTTACAATGCTGTAAAAACTTTAGATTTATTCTCATTGTTTGTGTGACACATTTGTTATATTTTCCATATTAAACAGGCCCAGGACTGAAAACTGCTGATGAAAATACCATGGATGCGCTGGAAAGAATGGCCATTCTCTCAGCAAAGTGAGCTATTTTGTCTCCACATATATATATTTTATTGCATAGAATGGAGAAATTTATCAGTAATGTGAGCTATATGTTCTTTAAAAAAAGCTTTGCAATAATCTGCTTATGATTTTCTGTTGATTCTTAGGTTTGTACACATAACAACAGGATGTGGAATGAAGACACAATTTTCTTTTACTTCTCTTACTTCAATAATGTATAAATAAGGCATGGCTGTCAAAGTGATGGTGGATATCAATTACCTAAGATTCAGCGCAGCCAAGAGTAATGTTTCAGTTTAAGGGTTGGCAGTATCCACTAAATTATCTTGACAGCCATGTGTTATTTATTTCATTATACTGAAACAAACTTAGTCTAGAATATCAGCTATTATCATGATCAAAAGAAACAAAATTGATACAGATAAACATTTTCCAAACATTTAATGATGCTTAGGGCAAAATGTTGTTTTCTGGTCAACAAATACTTGAAATTCACTCAAAATGGTTAAAATCATCATCTGTACAACTTAGAGAAGTTAAATGTAAATTCTGGTTACACAATTATATAAGAGTTACCCGTTTGGAATACTTCATAGCAGTTGAATTATTATCATTTAACTAATTATTTTCAATATCATTCAAATATTATAGGGGTTTGGCTGAAGGAACATTGAAGAAACCCAGCAGAAAGAAGAGTAAAATGAACAGTGAGCTATTTTGTGTTTGACAACTTTCTCATGCAAATATTTCTAGTATTAAAGAAATTCAAGTTTTTGCTCATCTATATTTCTGTTAGCAAGAGTGGAAGTGTTGTTATAATGTTTTCTGTTTGACAAATAACATTTTTTATTTGCAATCCTGTATCCCTAACTACTTAGTATCAGTCACTGTGTGGAGTGGTTAGGGCGTCCACCCCATAACAGAAAGATCAAGAGCATGGTCTGAGGCTGCAACACTCTAATGTCCAGCAAAGTTCCAGGAATGGTGGCAGGATAATTGATCTTGGTTTAATGGTATATCAAACTTTTTGGAGTGAATTCCTGATTGAATGTTTTTATTCTAGCACTGATTGAGATGTTTGCCAGATCTCCTGCCAGAGATGTGTTCTGGAACAAAGTGAAAGGGGAGGTCATGAAGAAAAGCAGGGGCAAGTACCCAGCACCTCTGAAAATTATTGAGGTAAGGGGGACTTTTTCTGTATGTGATAATATTGTCATATAAGTATTGAGCAAATTTGCATGTATCTGTATAGCCAAAGAAATGAAATTGAGTTGTGATTCTTTCTGTTTCTCATCTGTTATGGTTTATATGCATTCTTTCAGATTGCTAAATGTAATACTATAGATAAAAGCAACAACAAATATGATTTTAATATTTTCCTTGTTATTCATTAAACAATGTTTATCATTTTTAATTTCCCATGTTTATATTTTTTGACTATTTTATAAATATACAGGTGGCTAAAATTGGCAACAAAGAAGGAGAAAAGAAAGGTTGGGAGGCAGAAGCAAAGGTTTGTCAGTTTTATTGACCTCTTGCTCACTTAACAAGATTATTGACCACTGATAAGCGACAGAAGATAATCATAAGTGTTCAAAAAGGAAAGATCTAGTTTACCTCATTCACCTTCACATGCAAAAGTTGTTGGAGGCAGTTTTTTTCCTATTTTTTTAACACATCATAGTCTAAATCATTAAGTGGAAATATATAGATTAAGAAGTGTGTCAGTGAAAAATAAAGTTACTCTATTGCAAAAATTGATTCAGACATACTGGATTAGAAATTAGGGCCTTTACTACAACATGTGATACCAGTTTGTTGCATTTAAAATTAAATTTTCTGTAAGATGCTGATTCTTTAAGAGAGTGCAATACAAAATATTTTCTGTTTTCCTATTCAGGCATTTGGAGAGCTTGGCGTGACAAAGGAATCCAAGGCTCTGATAAGTCTGTACAATGGAACAGTTGCCTTGAAAAAGAACAAATTTGGGAAGCCAGAGAGAGAAGTCAAGTATGTATGAAAAGAACTCATTCTTTAACTCGTTTTGTAATGTACAGGTAAATCTCATTATCAAGACATCAAAAAAATCAGCATTTTTATGTTGAGATAAAAATATGTTGACATGAACTGATATGTCTCTGGAAATATGCAATCATATATAAACAAACTTTCATGAAATGCACAGTCATGTATTTGACACAATTTGTCTATAAAGGCCCTTTATACATAATAAAAAGGCTTGTCTTATATATTTTGTATGGGCGCTTTAATTAATCCTCCGAGTTGACGTGAAAGTGATGAGCACATTTCATGGCCACATTCCTTTTTATATCATGGCATTGGGGAAAAAAAATATGGCGTCTTGCCAGCATATGTATCTTATAGATGCTTATCAACTGGAGGTAATGCATTCGGATGCGACTACTGTATAAAATATCACTTTTCATGAATCATTAGAAATTCCTTCATGGTAACAGTATGATTTAGGGTAACAAGCTGATAAAGTTATATTAACTTAATGCCAAGGTACGAACAAAATCAAAAAATTAGGAATTTTTTCCCTTTAATTTAATTAAAAAAAAAAATTTTCTATTCTTATGATTAGCTTGTATGGTTGCATTAATCGGTTAAATTCCAAACAATACAGTTTGCAACTATTTAATGAGTAATAGACACTAATTGTGTTGGTTGGGGACATATTCTAAAAGTCTGAAAAGTTACTGCAGCAAAACTGATTTTTCACACCTCTGAGCATGTCTGCATGTGCGAATTAAACGCATTGTTTTAGGTGACAATTTACCCTCAGGACCAAAGAAATTTGTCAAGATATAAAATTGTTGAATATAAAAAAATGTCCATCTCTACTAGAATGTATTATATATATCGTAATAGAAGAAAAAGTCGGGACTTTCAAAGTAAGTCGAAATATACTAATATGTAGAGACTAGTGACATAACAAGTCTCAACTGTAGTAAGAAAGATTTAAAAGGGCTTTACCCCTAGTATTCATGTCATCTTATAAATTAATGTGCCAGTTTCTATTAAAGGCAAGTCAGTGGTTGCCTGTTTGGACATGTGGGTTTTCCCAGAGTATTCTGGTTTCTCCCACAAGAAAGACTACAGCATGAGAATGTCACTATCATTACTAAACAAGAAAATTGTTTTCATATACTTTCTGTCCAATTTATGTTAAATAATTAAGTTTAAAGCCAAGGGAGCAACAGCTTTTGGATGCTATTCATCATTGCTGTAATAATATTCAAAGAATGACACATTACAGGACAATAGGGGTGCTTGGAGCCGGTCTGATGGGTGCTGGTATTGCCGAGGTATCAATTGACAAGGGTATCAATTGTATACTGAAGGATGTGTCCATGCAGGGAGTAGCCAGGGGAGAAGACCAGGTGACTAAAAACCTTGACAAAAAGGTGAAGAGGAAGAAGATCACAAGGTCAGTAACTATGTGACTGATTCATTTCAAGACAGGTTGAAATACTTGTTTTCATTTTAAAACGGCTTGCTGATCGAAATCACTTGTTAAATCACTTAAAAATTAATTGTTTTTTGGCAATACAAAACCCTGTATAACCTTTTACCTCGATAACATTCATATACAAATTTATGACTCGATGAATATTTGGTAAGTTTTCTGAACTTTAAGTGACATAATTATGAAACATTGGATATATCTTTGCCTTGCAGACTTTGTAAAATCTGCAGCTGTAGATTCAGTCTGTTCCAGTGTTTTACCAGTTTTTTCCTGATAAAATTTGAGCTTTAAAGGCAAACAGGCAAAGGACCCTTCTTGCATTTTTAGCTCACCTGAGCAAAGCTGAGGGTGAGCTATTGTGATCCCGTGAGTGTCTGTTGTGCGTTGTGCGGTGTCAACAATTTAGTGTTTACACTCTATCACCTTTATTTCTTAAGCAATCATCTTCAAACTTAAAGACAATGTTTATGACCATAATGTCTTGATTGAGTTCGATTATGGCTGATATCGGTTAATTAGGTCAGGAGTTATGCCCCTTTTTATATTAAAAAAAATGCCATAATTCACTTTGTTTACACTCTAGCATCTTCATCTTTTGAGCAATCATCATCAAACTTTATGACTATGTTTATGATCATAATGTCTCGATTGAGTTCGATTGTGGCTGAGATCGGTCAATTAGATCAGGGGCTTAACTTTCGAGCAATCATCTTCAAACTTTATGGCAATGTTTATGACCATAATGTCTCGATTGAGTTTGATTATGGCTGAGATCGGTCAATAAGGTCAGGAGTTAAGCCCCTTTCAATATTAAAAAAATGCCAGATTTCACTTTGTTTACACTCTAGCATCTTTATTTCTTAAGCAATCATCTTTCTCAGTGAGCGATCAAGGGCCATCTTGGCCCACTTGTTATAATGACAAAATCATTTTAAAGTTAAGATTCTATTCTATTTTCTGACTTTGTCAGTTTCGAGAAGGATCAAATTCTGTGCCATTTGGACCCAACTACATCGTACCAGAACTTCAAAAATGTTGACCTGATTATTGAGGCAGTATTTGAGGATATCAACATCAAGCATAAAGTTGTGAAGGAAGTAGAGGCTGTGAGTATACCAGAAACAATTATTCTCAAGTCTGTTTTTACACTCCAAAACGCTATTTATGAGCATAAATAGAACTAGTAACTGTCAGGGCACATGTATGTCAGAGAGTCTTGGTTTTGCAGAAATATTGAGAATGGCATATATTTGTGTTAGTCATTGTGACTTCAAGCACAAAGCATTTTTGCTCAAAATTTTATATTTGTTTCAGTTCCAGGACAGATAAAAGATAGCATTAAATGTTTAAACAGACATTATCCTCATTATACAAAAGGCATGGCTTTAGCTTCAAGTTGCACATATTTAGCTCAATATAATGTGAAATCAAGATATAAAATCAACTAATACATGAATTAATTGGTCTTTTCAGCCATTACTATATGACAGAGATAACACAAAAAAGAGTTCAAATAAAGTCTTATTTCAATGTCCAGGTCATCAGACTTCTTTAAAATACCATGTTTTGGAATGAAAGAGTGCAAAGTATATCTCGTGTTAAATGATATTGCGTGTACATTATTAGACCTGCATTGTACAGAAGAAGGGGACATAAGAATCATGTTCCGTAACGTCGTGTCCCATCTTGTCATGTCCAGTCCAGTCCTACACTCACATTGCATGAAAACATGATGGAATGTGGGGGTTTTAGCTACCTGTAGTGCTAGTTTCTTGTTAGTTGCAGTCTATAGGGTATGTTTTGAATCATGGAATGAATACAACATTGAACCCTTGTATGTAGCAAGCATGCCTCCCTATGGTGCATACACTTCACTTATTTTTCTATTACAGCGTATTCCTGACCATTGCATCTTTGCTTCCAACACATCTGCCTTGCCAATTACAAAGATTGCTGAAGCTAGCATTCGTCCAGAAAAGGTATGTCCATTTTTCACCTATCACCATTTTAATTTGCAATACCATTCAAATTGTCTGAAGTCTTCCTATTAGGGCTGTTCTTTAGAGGGTGATAGGAGCAACATTCTAAAGCTTGCGACTGATATTGGTCAAAGTTGAGACATTAAGGGAGTTGTACACAAGTGATCAAAAGATGGCCAACTTGACCTTCTTGTACTGTCTTATACCTGCATGACAGGAAAATTCACTGGAACAGCATCGCAAACTGCATTCTGATACCCTATGTCTTCCATTTTCAGCTGATCTTAAAAATATATGCCATGTTATGAAATTTAGATTTGTACTGAAAGAAAAGGATTAGAATATTTCGCTTTGTTAGACCTAACCATATACTGTTGAATGCCTTCAGGTGTATCATACTGTGTATACATTTCAGTTCATTGGTATGCACTACTTCTCTCCTGTGGACAAGATGCCATTGTTAGAGATCATTACTACAGACAAGACTTCACAGGACACAATTGGTGAGTCATACCAAGACACCAAACTTGTGCCAGGCATGGAGTACCGTTAAACAATTTCTATTATCACACACCAGTAAATTTTACTCTATCACTAGTAATGAAGATAAAACAGTTTTTGTTTTAAAGGAAATGCTAGATGATGGAAAGTCAAATAAAAAAAAGGGTTGCATCTTATACTTGAACTGCAAATTTTCATTAATGTTGCCAACCACAAATTTGAACCAGTGTTAGGATAGATATTGCCCTAATTGTCTACTGTACTGTTTGTGTTATTCCTGTGTGAAATGTACATGGGACTTCAGTAGTAGGTCTAAAAGTCTATAAATATTTATCTACTCCGAAGTTAAATTTTCCCTACTAAAGTTAAATCAACACCTACAAACTGAAAATGTCTATTCTTAAAACATAAGCCTGGTGAGCCATTCTTTTTAAGCATTTATCTCATTGATAAGTACCTAAAAAGTAATCATTGAAAAAATTAGAAAAACCTGAATGTTAAAGTTTAAAACAAATACTGCTGGTTTGTACTTTAAAAAAAAAAAAAATTAGGTGTGTTTTAGCGATTTGTAAGGATATATAATAATATATGTATGTATAGTAAACTCCATTCTATGTCATTACATTTGATGTTTCACCAATAAAATGGCATAGCATTTACTAATAATTGTAGTTAATTAGAAAAATAGAATAGACTTAGTTTTCATAGGTGAAATTTCATCCTAAAATGCTGCTATATATAGTATACTGATGAAACTCTTATTTTTTTTCTAAGGCTGGTGACGCCCGTTTTTAGTATTTTATATTTTAGTAGATCAGATAATATGCTATCAATATACAATCATGAAATTCTGAATGTATCATAAAAATTATGAAACTGCTGCAATTGTCTTTAACTATTGTTAAGGGCCATTTGACTCTGAGACCTTGTCATTTTGAAAAGCTCTTCCCTCTTGGATCTCTCTTCTTTTTTTTTTTTGCATGAATTTATTTTGTTTTGGTGTTCTTTAAACATATGATCAGGTAGAAATAGGTTTGGTATAAAACCTGACATTGTCAAAATATCTTGACTTTCGAAGACTTGAGTGTTGACATTATGTTATAGCAACTGCCGTGCAAGTGGGACAGAAGCAAGGGAAGCATGTGATAGTGGTGAAGGATGGACCAGGCTTCTACACCACCAGGATGCTGGCTCCCATGTTGTCAGAGGCTGTTAGATGCCTGCAGGTACGGACTGCTTAATTTGTTGGGGTTTTACATTCCACTAACAATGGCTTTTTTAGACTTGTTCATGGCAGATAGATGCTGTTACTTTGCAGAAAACTTTAATGTTCAAGTGGACACCAAGGAGTGATCATGAAACAAAATTGATCCAATTTATTACCACCTTTGTGTGCTGTGCACTAGTACAGGAGTTAATGTCAATATATTACATGATAGGTCATTTTCAAGGCTATATATATATAATTCGATCACTCACATCTTAAATTAGATCACCTTGGTGGATGATATTGCAATTGTGCATCAGTTTTAGAATTTGATTAAAACAAAAATGCTATTGACTGTACTTTCAGTTTTCTACAATTTGAAATACTTCCAGACCAAATTAAAAATAAGAAAATAATTATGTACTTTTTCCCAAAAGGAGGGTGTTGGTCCCAAGAAACTGGACACACTGACCAAGGATTTTGGTTGGCCAGTGGGTGTGGCCACTCTGGCTGATGAGGTGGGTGTGGACGTGGCAGCCCATGTAGCAGAGGACCTGGGCAAGGCCTTTGGTGCAAGATTTGGTGGTGGAAATATTGCTGTCCTCTCAGACATGGTATCAGCAGGATTCCTTGGTGAGTATTTTGGTAGCTGATATATTTTTACTGTTTTATTATGCAAAATTACATTATAGTGACTTTTTAGCTCACATAAGCACATGTGCTCAGGGTGAGCTATTAGGATCGATGAATGTCCGTCCATCTGTGGTCAGTCCGTAGTCCACAATTAGTTTGTTTGCAATCAAGCGTCTTTATTTCTCAAGCAATCATCTTCAAACTTTATGATAATGTATATCACCATAATATTTTGGCCAAGTTCGATTATGGCTGATATCGGCCTATTAGGTCAGTAGTTATGCCCCTTTTGATATTAAAAAAAGCCAGATTTCACTTTGTTTGCACTCTAGCATCTTCATTTCTTAAGCAATCATCTTCAAACTTTATGATAATGTATATCACCAAAATGTCTTGGCTAAGTTTGATTATGGCTGATATTGGCCTATTAGGGCAGGAGAAATGCCCCTTTTGATATTAAAAAATGCCAGATTTTAGTTTGTTTGCTCTTCAGCATCTTCATTTCTTAAGCAATCATCTTCAAACTCCATGACAATTTTTATAGCAATATTCTTTTGGCCAAATTTGATTATGGCTGATATCCGTCATTTAGGTCAGGAGTTATGCCTCTTTTGATATTAAACAAGAAATATCTTTAAAAAAGATATTCGGCGTAGGATGAAGGAAAAACGAGATTTCCAGTCTTCTAGAACATTCCGAGGAAAAGCGCGCGAAAGACCGACGCACAACAAATTTAGTATGCTCTAGAAATAGTTCAGTATTTTTTCTATGAAATATGCTTATTTATAGACGGTAATACAAAAAATTATATCTGTAAATATGCTTGTTTGATATTTGATCATATCATTATTGCATATGACAATTATGATATAAAAGCGTTATTAGTTGTTTTGGTTTTGGCGAATTAATTTTCAATGAGAGCATCTCGGCAGGCTGGAAGAATTCAATATACATAGTAATTAAGGGGTTTCATGTCATAACACGGTGGATTCTTTTTTGTTGTTTTAAATAATTTTCACAAAGTAGCATTCCTCAATTGATGGAAAAGGCTTGTATTTAACTTACTGAAATCACTTTCATGTTTACATCAAAAAGAAAAGTAATAACACCAAGCTGAATGATATATACAAGCTGCACCCCTTATCTACAGTAATTTTATAGTCCATAACGATGCGTTAACCAATAACAGGAGTCCTTTTATTCAGCTTAGAATTATTTACCGCTGTTAGCGTACATTTGATTGGTTTAAGATGCGAGTTGAAATCGAAATTATACAGCTACGCCGAAAAAATGTCATATTTCACTTTATTTGCATTCTAGCATCTTTATTTCTGAAGTAATCATCTTCAAACTTTAGAACAATGTTCATAGCCATATTCTTTCAGCCAAGTTCGATTTTGGCTGATATTAGCAAATTAGGTCAGAAGTTATGCCCGTTTTAATGTTTAAATTTATGTGTTTAAAGCCATGATTTCTCAGTCAAGTTTGACAAATTCATCTACATAACTTAATCAGATCTAATGTTTTCCCCATAAACTGTTTGCAATCAATTTATATGATATTTTTTGACATGCAGTGGTTTTACTATTAAAATTAAACATTAACATCAGTAAAAGTTAACATACATCTACTGTTGTTTGTGCTCTGCTTGATACCAGTACATGTCAAAATTATGTAATAAGTGTGTATTAGTGAAAGTGATTTCAGGAATTTTGACTTGTTTAATTAAAGTGATTTTAAGTATGCCATCATGATCTTGTGATTTGTTTATTATGTTTACCATTTCTGGTAAAGTGAAATTAATCATTGAAATTGTAAATGTTTATTTTTAGCTCGACTATTAGAAGAAAATGAGAGCTATTGTAGTCGCCCGTGCGTTGGCGTTGCAGCTTTTGGTTAAAGTTTTGCACGCAAGTTACTATCAACCTTATATCTCAATAACCATTTATGGTATTGACTTGAAAGTTTATGAATATGTTCGG
The DNA here is from genome assembly GCA_021229015.1 of Solen grandis. Taxonomy (NCBI): domain Eukaryota; kingdom Metazoa; phylum Mollusca; class Bivalvia; order Adapedonta; family Solenidae; genus Solen; species Solen grandis. The sequence goes on from CM037783.1 coordinate 5,335,165, forward strand.
GGGCATCAGACAACCATGGTAGATAACTCTTGACTGAATTTAATATGAATTATGGCCCCTTTTTAACTTAGAAATTTTGGTTGAAGTTTTGCGTGCAAGCTACTACCTAGTTTGTATCTCATTAACCATTCATGGTATTGACTTGGAAGTTTATGAATATGTTTAGGGGCATCAACCAGGTAGATAACTCTTGATGGAATATATTACCTTTTTGGCCCCTTTTTAACTTAGAAATTTTGGTTAATTTTGCATGCAAGATACTCTCATGCTTATATCTCAGTATCCAGTCATGCGATTGATTTGAAACATCTTTAATATGTTTAGGGGTATCATACTTTCATGGTAGATAACTCTTGATAGAATATGTTACAAATTATGACCCCTTTTAACTTAGAATTTTGGTTAAATTTTTGCATCCAAGCTACTATCCAGCTTATATCTCAGAAATTGCTTGTGGAATTGACTAGAAAGTTAAGGAGTGTCTTCAGGGGCATCAGAAAACTAAGAAGGATAACTTTTGGACTGAATTTTATGCAAATTATGGCCCTTTTCTACCTTGGATTTTTGGTTAAAGTTTTGCATGCACAGTGTTATTGTGCTTATGTCTCAGTAACTAGGCATGGGATTGATTTTAGACATCATAAAAAATATTAAGGGATATCAGACAATCAAGGTATATCATTTTTGACTATTATTATGTACAGGGTATGTGAAGGGCAAGAATTGAAATAGATTTCATTTGATTTACCAACAAGCATTTTGAACAGTCGAACGTGCTGTCCTCTGACAGCTCTTGTTGTTAATTTACTCTTGTTTAACTTTCCCACTCAGTTAGGCTTCACCATCCAAATTAAAGAAACAGTTTTCCAATTTGAACCTTTTTTTCTGTGACTAATCAGAAATTAAGTGGTGTATACATTGTAGGTCGCAAGGCTGGCAAGGGTGTATATTTATACGAGAAGGGGAAGAAATCCAGGTCAGAGAACGTTGAGGCTACAAAGATCCTGGACAAATACAGGCTCACACCAAAAGAACAGTAAGTTTAGGATTGTTAATAGGCAAGATAAAGTTTATATATGAAATTCCTTTTATTCTGCACACATGTGGATAATACAGAGACTGTTTGCTGTTGTATTGGACAGTGTCATACTTTATCATTTACAGTGACTTTCTCATCACCTAACATATTTGTGTACTTTTATATGTAATATTCAGTGACTCAAGTTTTGTGAAGGTGTCTTCGATACACTATGAAACCTATAGAGCATTAAGAGCATCTTTAGAATTGACTTTGTCTGTTGTCCATCCATTTCTCAATGCCATCTTGTATTGCACATTACATATCTACAAATCAAAAGAGTCAGAAGAGTAATGTTCACTGAGCACCTGAGGTTTCATTTTGAAATTCATTGAATCATAACAGAGTTATGGCCCCTGGCATAGTGATATTGTCACAAAGTAGGGACCTTTAATGTATATTAGACACACTTCTAGTATATAGACTTCTTATACCTGATTTTGACGGGTACAATGATACCTCTATAGAATTATATCACTTTGTCCTTATCTGATCGTTTCAATTGTATTAAGATTCACACCAGTAAAATGTTTTCACCACTATATGCTAGTATGCCTGTGTTGCCAGATGTACAGATGAGGACATCCAGTATCGTCTGGCCTCCAGGTTTATCAATGAAGCTGTGATGTGTCTGCAGGAAGGCATCCTGTCTAGTCCGGTAAGTCTGCGACTGTGTGTTGATCTATCCATTATGGATGTGTAGGAGAGATCTGCTGATCTGAATGGGAAACACATATGATTTTCTTTTGCATATTTTATTTTCATTTATCATCTGTTCAGCTGAGGAAGATGTGTAAAAAAAATTGAAACTAGCAGTAAATTGGTTTATACATGGATAAACAATCATTTTGATGTATTGCAGAATAACACAGAACTTTCTGACTCTCTTCCATGTAGAAGTAATTAAGATTTTTCTGAAAAGGTCTCATTGTTGTAGAATTTGTATATCTTATACCCATGCCTCACAAAAGTTGGTTATATGGGAACAAACAAACATGATATTTTTTTTTATTTGGAGTAATTTTATTTATTTTGTGGCAGTACTTAAGTTTTCAAGTCAATTGTGCTGATTTGAGGAAAAATAAACACATAATTAGAAATGTATTTTTTTTTTTCTGATTAAAGCTGGAAGGTGATATGGGTGCAGTGTTTGGTCTGGGCTTCCCGCCATTTTATGGAGGTTTGTATTATATAGTTTCTTAATATAGAATTGTGAGACTGTATGAAGAACATAAAAGGAAAACATTTATGCAAGCTAGGTTAATGAAAATTAGTAGTGATGAATAGATGGCATTATAGAGATTAAGCATAAAGCATCTCACTGGTATGGGATTTTATGTGTTGTGAGCAACACCAGTACCTTATTTATTTATGCTTTTAAGTTTTTCAAGGCACTCCAGTGATTCAGTTTGCAATGTATGTTTTTTATGCCCCCACGAAAAATGGGGCGGGGCATATAGATTTGCCTTTGCCCGTACATATATACGTATATCCTTAAACTTTGTGACACGCTTAACTCTGAAAGTATTTGTACTACAGACTTGAAACTTCATGGATAAATTGATCAGGACATGAACTTGTGCACCTGGATATTTTTATCGAACTGCCGTTGAAGTTGACATAGTTATGGGCCTTTGTTTTTGAAAAATATGGATTTTATGCTTGTGACGCACATAACTCTGAAAGTGTTTGTACTACAGACTTGAAACTTCATGAATATTTTAATCAAGCCATGACCTTGTGCACCTGGGTATTTTATGCCCCTACCAAAAAGTGAGGCATATAGATTTGCCTTTGTCAGTCCGTCCATCCCAAAACTGTGACACAGGAAATTCTGAAGGTATTTGTACAGATATTAAACTTCTTGGATATAATACTCATGATATGACTTGGGCTCCTGGGTGTTGGTTTTTGTTTTGGAAAATGCGACGGGTGGGGGCATCTGTGTCCTCTAGACACATTTCTAGTTCTATCAGTCCAAGTCTTGAAATATTACACTGTACACTTCAGAGTTCTGGCCTGTCAATTGTTAAAGACAACTTTGTAACATGATTATAGGCATAACATCTCAGCTAACTTGGTTCCCTGCTTACATTCTATACACAGCGATAAAGCAGGGGTGTAAATGCTCACATTACTGATTGTTACCTTCACTGAACATGCTACAGGTTTTATAACCTGCCTAGTTATTCAAAGCCTCTTTAATTTGAGTTAAGATCCTTATTATGCAAAAAAAGGAAAATGCCAGATAAGTGTTATAGAAGACATTTGTCCATTCTTCTCCAATTATTCTTGCAGTGTTAAATGGCATAAATTATTAAAATTAGTTTCTTTAACACAATATTAGGCACAAGTCATTGCCTTTCTAATGCCAGATGTTTTCTAAGTGTTTGTTTCAAAATAGTATCTTAAGACATGTTTACACTCTACAACTACGTTTAGTATCACTGCCTGTGACTGATGTTCCATTGTAGGCCCATTCAAGTACATAGACCTGTATGGCGCCCAGCAGTTGGTGGACAGAATGATGAAGTACCAGCAGTGGTACGGGTCCGAGTTCCAGCCGTGCCAGCTTCTCCTGGACCACGCCAAGGACCCCAGCAAGAAGTTCTACACCTCTTAATCCCTCACACCCTGCTCTCATGACTCTTCAACATTCTCATGTGATATTTGTGGTTCGCCAGGGAAGGGTCATTGCCATGTGAAATATATCCAGCTGTTCAGTTCCGGGAAGTGTTGGACCACATTATGTGCAACTGTGATTGGACCTTTTTATTGACTGGTGGAACTTGTTAGATGTGCTAAACACACTTTATTGGTGCAGTATGAATGATTAAGGTGTAAAAAATTATGTCAAGTTTTTCACTGAATTTAGGAAGTGTTCTGTTGTTTCATTTATTCAAGTCATGTTTGTTTTTTTCTTCAAAATATTTATACACTTAGTCTTTTTAAGTATTCCAATAAGGATTTTAATACATATACATGTAGTTTCTTTCTATGCTTCATTCTGCCAGAACAACTGGATATTAAATTAAATTTAAACTTTAATATATGACAATAAAATGTTTTTGCTTTTTCTTTTCAATATTATTTATTATTAGAATTAGATATTTTGTCTTTCATATCAGAAGAAAATCTTAGTAAACCTTAAGATAATATATGTCTTAAACATGTTTTGTGTATATGGACTACTGTGTTAGTATGCCAGTGTACAGTTATAAAGACACAATAAATGGAATAAAAACAAAATGTTTATGTTGATTTATCCTTGATATTCTAGAGTCAGTGAGTTGATAGACTTCTTTATTGTACCCATGATTTATCACTTTAGAGCCTAATTATGACTTTGAACAATATCAACTCGTTTGAAACAGGTTTTTCAGGAACAGGTCCAAAGTTCTTAAAGATAACAGAAATTGTACTAATTCTCAATTTCAAACTATGTTTGATTTTCATGCTAAAAGGTGTTTGATTGTTGAGCAGTATTCACAATGTTTTTCTGTGTCATACTCAGTTATGCTCAAGACAGCATTTGAGGACACTTTGTATTACTCAAGCATTTTTGCTTGAGGAAGTTTTTTTTTTGTTATGATTTTTGTGTCGCCTGAATTACATGGAAGACACAAAGGGATCATTTTGTCCATGACTGGTATTGTCATCGGCGTTGGTGTCAGTGCCAGACTTTCATGTCCAGAGCAAAACTTCAACACTATTGCATGGATTCAATGCAAACTGTGATACTTTATGTGGTGTAGTAGTGCAATGCACAAGAACCATAACACCAGTTAATTGGATTTTTGAATTAACCCCTGTGGTTTTTGTTTAGAAAAAAAAATGTTGGAGCATAATTTCAATGCTGTTGCTTGGATTCACTCCAAACCTGGAACACATATACAAAATGAGGTGTAGAAGTGAAGTGCACAAGAACCATAACTAGCTCATCTTATAAATGAAATATATTGATTTGGAGCATAATTTTAATACTATAGAATGGAATCACTTCATATTTGGATCATGGAAACCAGCCAGATTGTCCCAAACACACCAGAGTTATGGTCCTTGAATTGATGAAAATTGCTAAATTAACAGTGTCTACTCTCAAACTCGTACAAACATGTACAGATCTTTACCAAACTTTGTCACAATGTGAATGGGCACAATATCTCAACCAAGTTTGATAACCAGCAAAAATGCCTTAAGCACTAGTTATGGCTTTTGAATTGATGAAAAATTAACGTCAGCTATCTAACACTAAATCAATCTTTACCAAACTTTGTCATATTGTGTATTTTCACAGTATCTCAGTCTAGTTTAACTTTATTTAATTTAGTCGATTGGTTAACAAGTTCTTACAACCTATACTAATCCCTTTCGGTGGTTCCTGGGTTTGACCATTACTTTGCGCCCGGGAAGGTCATGAAGAGTTCTTGCCTCTAATGGGGTTGGAACCTACAACCTTCGGATTCATAATCGGATACATTACCATTGGACCACGGCGCCCTCTCAGTCTAGTTTGAAAACCAGTCTGAATGTCCCAGACATCTAGAGTTACAACCATTGAATATAAAAATGCATATTTTGGGCATGTTTTGCTATAACCAGCGCTTGTGTTGTTTGATGCTCACTATTTTTGTGACGACTGCTTTAATGCTAGGAACACCCACCTCTGCTTAAGTACCATATTCTGGCTCTAACTGAAAAGTGGAGCAGAACTGCGATAATACTTTTCGAGGACACAGGGCTATTGTAAAAATTGGAACAGCCTGCATGTTTCAGTCTGATTTCATACTTGCTTAATTTTCTCCCCCCTTACTTAGTGCTAAAATATTAATTAGGATTGAATTTCATCATTCTTGTGGGGCCTCCGTGACCGAGAGAGTATAGTCGCTGACTTTTATCACTCACTTAAACTCTCAACGCGTGGGTTCGAATCCCGGCAGGGTCATTCGGATTTTCATGTGAGGAGACCTTCCAGCTGGCTTGTGGTAGGTCGGTGGTTCTACCCGGATGCCTCCATGCATTCGGGGTCTTCCTCCACCTGTAATTAGCTGTACGTCGATATATGACTGAAATACTGTCGAAGCAACAGTAAACTCAAATAGTCAAGTCATGTCATTTGTATACTTCACAAGCACATTTCAATAGTGATTTTCTAGTAGGCCAAGGGCTAACTTTCTATACATACGTTTTTTGAAATTGGAAAAGGATACTGTACAAATACCTTTGCCCTCTATTTTTTCGTTTGTGCAAATAACTCTTCTGTCTCCAGCGGTGTTTATAAGGCTGATGGAAACAAGAGGTTTAAATGCACAGCACTTTTCACTATTTGTTTAACCTATTTGTTCTGCAGTGTGATGTCACTTGATTACAAGTTAAGCTATTTAGCTCACTATGATGTGTTGTCAACAGTTTGCTTTGAAAGACATCTCAAAAACCAGTTGGTACAAATTGTGAGATTTTGCATGATTTATCCTTGGGTTACCCTTCACAAAAGTTGTTAGAATAATTTTGATCCATGAAGACCTCTGCTGCCATGGCACCCAAAGTGTCACCTGCTGTAAGCAGAGATCTTGCATAGGGATCACGTTTCCGCCGTCTGTCAGTCCGTCCGTCTGTCACACTTTTTCCTTCACATTTCAGCAGGTGACAAGTGTTCCAAAGAACACTCTTGTATTTAAATAACAAACAATATTCTCTTCTGAAACCATTGATCAGAATTTGATTTCATTTTGTCACGTATGGTCACAGTATAGCCCTCTACTATAATTGCTAAAATGAAGTTCATCCCTTGAAAAATGAGGCTCCTAGGGGGTCAGTTGGTTCTATATGTATTTTTTTATTTGTGAAACTATCGGTCAGAATTTAATTTCATTAAGCACAAATGGTCACCTCATGGGCATCTACCGTAATTGTTAAAGTAAGGTTGATCCTTTGAAATAAATGAGGCATGCAATACGTTCGGCTAGTTTACTTCTTTACTCCATGCTGCTGAAGGTAACCAGGTAAAATCAATGACCTAAATTATAATTAGGTTTATGGTACTCTAGTATTCATTTTCCCTTAGCATTTTTAGCTGGGCTAAATATCGAGCTGTTCTACTCATCCTGGCGTTTTAAGTTATTTACTTTTACATCGATTAATCACTCACGATGCGTTTGGTAGTGGCGTATTCGGTCATAAATGTGGGAGGAACCGGAGAACCAGTAGAAAGTCAACGTATCTCGACGGGCGACCACTGTACCCTGTCACCAGGTATCGAACTCGGGACGTATTGGTGAGAAGCGAAACTACGCTATCTAAACACCCCACCCTGGTGTAAGCATCACACCTTTGTTTCGGTTTTGGATGCAACTTGGCTATCAAGCTTATATCGTGATAACCAGTTATTGTTTCACTTTCATGCAAGTTAAGTTTTACATGCTAGATCTACTTACTATCATGCTTATATCTCAGCAGTTATGGGATTGATTTGAATGTGTGTGCAACTGAATTTGGTTAAAGTACATGCACAAGGATGTATACCTTTTTGTAACCAGCTTGTTGATTAAACACTTTACTATGGTCTTCAGTGGCATTAAACAAACAAGATAATTTTGACCAAATTTAATACAAAATATGACCCCTTTTCTAAACTCATAAGTGGCAGAACAGTCGAACGCGCTATCTTACGGACAGCTTTTATATTGTTGCTCAGTACGAGGAATATTTATTTAAATCTTTGTCTTTTTATTTTGTAACACAAGAATATCGGAATGTGTTCCTAAGTTATTAAACATTTTATGTATTACAATGATGTTGGTGGAAGTCCGGAATCTCAGATTCCTGTGAGAAAGCCGTGTTGTCGGCTGGCGCTGATCAGGGTCTCTATATACCAGTATTAAAGAGACCCTGCGCAGATTAATGAATCTCGTGCACAGGGACAATACATCTATATCCGTATGTGATTAATGTGCTCGCTTGAAACGTTAAGTATGTGATCAACACCAGAGTTTAACTGTTTCTGTTCGATTTCTGAGGTTCTAATATTTGATTCCGAGTGAAGGACAGTTCTTTTTCAATTAAGTTGAACTGTAGATCAGCTGCTAGTGTAAATGAAGTGTGTTTTTAAGCCCCGTTATTTTAAACAGACCAGCAACTGATGATATTTTTGCTACACAAGTATTAGATTTAAAAATTCTTGAAACCATATATATCTGTCAAAGAAAAAAAAGCCATTATTATCGTATCAATCAGACTAAGCAGCGAAAAAATGGGCATGCTGGATTTGAAATATGTATTCAAGAAGTAAATAATGTCCCCAAATATACTTTTTCGGCATAGAACTTCTCGGAGTAGATCTTTGTCCACTACTTCGCATTTTATTTCCCGCGTTTATACTTTTTGTATTCAGTCAATTTACAAATGCATCATATTTCATGCAAGGAAAAAACATCGCCTTATTTAAATTAAAACGCAAATTCATAATAGCTATTTCAAAGACCTTAACCCAAAGATAACTCGGAGAAATACATATTCTCGCGTCAGAACGAGAGTGGGGCAAGTGTATTCCGCGGAAAATCCAGTTGTGTGTTACTGATAGCAAAACGATCAATACTACTACGATCGTTATTTTTGTTTAGTTGTAAATTGTCTAACTTAAAAAAAAAATATTACGGTGTTTTGTCCTATTCTTTAGTCCTTTTGACATGAATTTGAACGTTGATAGCGCGCGCGCGCTTGTGTGTGTAATTATTTCAATAATTAATTGTAATATTTTTTTTTTATTTATTTGATAAATGATCCGATATCTGATAGAACATGCAGACCGACTGTGTAAATGCAAAAGGATTTTTTGTTTTCACACTCTAACCCCCCCCCCCACCAAAAAAACAACAACAACAACAAAAAACAAAACAAAAAAAAACAAGCATTTATTTATGCCCCCACATCGATAGATCGGGACATATTGGTTCTGGTTTGTCTGACGTCTGTCTGTCACAAAACTTTAACCTTGATCACAACATGGAAGTCCTTCCACATACAGCATCCAAACCTCACAGGTACATGCACCTTGATTACCTCTATCCGCCAGATGACCCTGACCTTCAAATGACCTTGACCCCCGAGGTCTAAGGCCCCTGCGGGTGACATAGCTTTCATTCGAACGTAGCGCTTGTTCAAAATATTAAGATAACCATTATTATAGAAAAAAATATACCGTAATCACATGGGTAAAAACGTAGCAGGAATAAAATTTAAAAAAAAATGCAAAGCACTTAATGATTCTAGTCATTTGTAAACAGGTAATTAAATGACGGTCAACGTCGAAAACATTGCAAACAAAATTTTGAACTAGACAATTGTATGGGTCAACAAAAGCCAGTCAAATTTAAGGACTAAAATGGACACCCTGTAAAAAATTTAAAATAAAGAAAAGAAAAAAAGTCTTTGACACACCAACACTGTAAAAGGGGGTAGGGGGAGGGGTGAGGTTCATTCAAACGAAGCGCTTGTTAGTTTAAACATATTTATTCCCATAATATATTACAACTTATAGAAAATAAATTTATGCTTGGTTGTTTGTTGGATTTAACGTCCCACCGACAGTATTTAAGTCATTTGGAGACTATGTCTGCTTGAGACAGATGTAGTGCTGCACGCCGTAGACATCCAGTCATATTATTCTGACACCGGGGAAAACAGTCCTGGAAATACCTTTATATGCTGAGCGTCAAGCCAGGGATCTCTACCAGTACTATTCTTTTTACGAATTTGGAATGTCGCGGCCTGGGATCGAACTTACGACATTTCGGCAACCGGGGCCGGAATAGATCTATATGCTTATATATAAATACTCGTAAATAAATAACGTCTCTCCTTACAATCAATTGTCGTTATGAAGAGGAAAAATACATTAAAAATATTGCGGCAGTACAAACATAAACGCTGGAGCATTATTTTAACTTTTTCGTCATAGGCAATATTTGCCGAAGTATTGGCAATGATTATCTTTTTTCATTAACTGAACTATTTCCTTCCTGAAAATTTCCCTTCCAGTCCTTAATCAATCGTAAGGACCTTATATTGAAGCTTACAGTCAACTATGATGTTGTCCTAGGACCATATACCATGCTCTTCACGTGCACCTTATGCTGTAGATGATCATCATGGTTTTTGACTGTTTTTAACTTTTTACATTGCATATACTTAATCGATAAAGATAGTCAGAATGTTGTTTACAACTTTCGAATAGCGTCGGAACACAACTCCGAGAAGTGGTAACTCCTTAAATTCGAAAGTACAAGTGCACCGGCTTTTTCTCACAATACGGGTATACGGGATTTCCTCCACTCACTTATCTTTGGGTTTAAGTCTTTGGCTATTTTAATTATTAATGTTCTATCTTCCCATATGCTATGCTGAAGCTTTCGTAATACCATTTTCAGCTCAGTGAGTATTTTAGTTCTCGATCAAACAACTACCGAAACACCAAGACATTAACTTGTACATTTTCAGGAAATAACGTTTTATATAAAAAAAAAATCAGGATCCGGCGCAGTAAAATTTGGACCCGTGAAAAAAGCATGCACGCATGCTTGACGTGTGTTTCTAGGGAAAATATTTCAGGACAGTTCAGTGTGAGTCCAAGTTAATTCTGCCAATGTGGCCTTTGTGATGAAAATATAGTTAGGTAAGGAAACTAGCCAGACATAAGTATAACTCGCGCACTGTATTTCTAACGATAACATGTTTTTGTTATTGTTTTTAATATTGGATCTTTCCACATTGAAATAATAATGTAAATGTAAAACGTAATACGTAGTAAAACCGGGGATGTTATAGCTGAAATAACGTTTAGTTAGCAAGTGGCGCAGTTGTAGAGTGTTTGCTTTGCGTTACAGGGGTCGCTGGTTCGATTCTCATACGAAATGATTTTTTTTACATATTTAATAGCGTGAATGCACGTATATGAAGAGAATGGGTCATTTCATGTAAAATGTTTGCTGCGAAAAAAAAACAAAAAAAAACAAAAAAAAACAGCAACAAAAAAAAAACAAAACAACAAAAAAACAAACAAACAAACAAAAAACATTGCATTTATTTTATCTATTTTTCCGTATATAGTACCGTTATCACCATGTGTTTTGTCGTCGTTCAAGATCAACAATTATACTCTTTTTGCGTTAAAATTATTTAAAATTCGATGACCGGTAATGGTGCTCGTTGATGTTGACGGTGAAGCGTTTCCCAAAACCTCCAAAATACAGTCTTTATAAAACAGGAACTGTTCTTTCTACTATTTTCAGTGCTTATATTGTGATTGTAGAAGATAGCCTCTGCCTTTTTTTTCCATACAAGTATACCATTCATATATACATTGTAAATGATAAACAAATACGCAAGGGATTTGTGTATCGCTATAATATTTTCTGAGACCCACAATGTGTTGAAGCCGAATTTAACCCATTTACGGTTGGGTTCATATGTTGACTCGTCGAAAGACTCATATAAATTTATACCGTTATAAATTGTTTAGATTCTGTTTTGGACCGTGTTACTCGGCGGTTCACCAGCATCCAAACATGTTTGCAACGGTCTAAAACGAGCACAAAACGTATGAAACGGTGCCGGTTCGGTTCAGATTTGTTTTTCAATTTATTTCGGCAGCGCCTGTAGGAGTTTCTAATCAGTTGCTTCCTTGCTTGCTTCAAAAATATATAGATGTTTTAAAAATTGCATACATAAATTTTTTTTTTTACAAAATACAAAAAAAAAATAATATATATATATATATATAAAATAAAACATCTAATAAAATAAGGTAATTATGTGCAGGTTTGCACACATAAAAAGGTAAAGGGTTAATACTTTTATGGTTAATAATCGGCAGTGCCTACTGTTAGCTTCGCTTCCTGCTCTACTTCAACCTACAGAGTAGAACACGACCGTTACCAACACATGAGAGTGGCTTTAATCTCTCTATAAACTCCACCCCAGTCCCTATGCTGATTATAACTTAAATGACGCACAGACATTTAATCCAATGCCTCAGAAAGGGGGAGACAAATAGGGTTCGTGTGGAACAGGCCATCGCTGAAAGAAAAGAAAAATATTAGCTCAGCGTGGCGAAACATCCAGTAACTGAAAAATTGACCGTCTGCCTAAAAAAAAAATAAGCCAAGAATTGAATGTTATTAATTAAACCATTAAAACGTATGCACTTGTGAGTTTAGTACATATTTATTCCTTTAAATAAAATAATATTGAAACGCCCCTTTTGAAGTAATAATAATAATAATAATAATAATAATAATAATAATATAATATTAAAATCTTTATTTATAGATGGTAGCTAAGTAAGTGTACAAAAATGTAAGTATAACTTCTTTACACGAGGCCTTCTGAAATAAAACATCAATGTTATGTATAAAATGGTGATAAAAGAAAATATAATAACAACAAAATAAAAACAAGTCTTAAGTTCTTAATAGAAATCACTTTGCATATTTATGCAGATGATGATGGTCCACTAGGGGTGACAGGTACTGGAATCACAAACCGTAACTAAACTCCGATGTACTGTAGTATAAATATAAACGCAGTTGTTAAATAACCGAAGTGGCGCAGTGGAATGACAGCCGTCAAAAGGTTCCAAGTTCGAGACCAGCATAGGATTTTTTTATTTAAAATATCAGCCCTGTTTTCCTCGTGAAAGTTGAGTTGTGTTCAAATCATATACATGATGAGAAGCGAATGTTCTGACTTTTCAGACACAGATAGTACTTTTAAATGAAAATGTATTAAGCTGTTCATGAATTTATATATACAAGTAAAAATGATGAAAAAATGCCAAAGCAAAATAAAAAAAAAAAAAAAATATATATATAATGAATAAAATGAGACTCGAACCCGTGCCTTCGTGCTTGCACTGTATGAAAAAAAAAATATATTTGAATAAAGTTTTTTATGGGAACATACTTTATGTTAGTTTGACAAAGGTAGAACACTGCCCTGATTTACCTGTATAGAGATAATGGAACTTTCCGATAACGGTTACGTCATCGTTTCCGGTTTATAGTATGAAATTTGTAAACAAATTATGTTGTACTCAAAACCTTATAATCTTGTACAAATCAAGAATATTCAAAATGTATGTAGTTAGCGTGTACCTATAAATATTCATGATGTATGTAGTTAACGTGTACCTATAAATATTCAAAATGTATGTAGTTAGCGTGTACCTATAAATATTCAAGATGTATGTAGTTAACGTGTACCTATAAATATTCAAGATGTATGTAATTAGCATGTACCTATAAATATTCAAGATGTATGTAATTAGCGTGTACCTATAAATATTCAAGATGTATGTAATTAGCGTGTACCTATAAATATTCAAGATGTATGTAGTTAACGTGTACCTATAAATATTCAAATGTATGTAATTAACATGTACCTATAAATATTCAAGATGTATGTAATTAGCGTGTACCTATAAATATTCAAGATGTATGTAATTAGCGTGTACCTATAAATATTCAAGATGTATGTAATTAGCATGTACCTATAAATATTCAAGATGTATGTAATTAGCGTGTACCTATAAATATTCAAAATGTATGTAGTTAGCGTGTACCTATAAATATTCAAAATGTATGTAATTAACGTGTACCTATAAATATTCAAGATGTATGTAATTAGCGTGTACCTATAAATATTCAAGATGTATGTAATTAGCTGTACCTATAAATATTCAAGATGTATGTAATTACGTGTACCTATAAATATTCAAGATGTATGTAATTAGCGTGTACCTATAAATATTCAAGATGTATGTAATTAGCATGTACCTATAAATATTCAAGATGTATGTAATTAGCGTGTACCTATAAATATTCAAGATGTATGTAATTAGCATGTACCTATAAATATTCAAGATGTATGTAGTTAACATGTACCTATAAATATTCAAGATGTATGTAATTAGCGTGTACCTATAAATATTCAAGATGTATGTAATTAACATGTACCTATAAATATTCAAAATGTTTCACTGTTTTGGTATGTAAAGTATCTCTCAGGTACACCATCTAAAAAAATCCAATTTTAATGGGAGACCGCAACTTTGCTCTGATATAAATGAGAATGTTGTAGATACAAGGTGGAGCACTATTCGTGTATTGGCCGTGTATCGAGACTAAATGTTAATTTAAATTTTAGAAATCATAAAAAGGAGTGAATCTTGATAACACCCATTCAATTACAATATTTAGCTTTACAGATCTTCTCTTGTGATCAACCTTATAGCGATGATACGTTTTCGTGTTTTGCATGCATAATTTTACGATGTTGGGGAAATACTACGTTGTTTGAATTGCATATATTGGTGTAAAATAAAAACGACTCCGTTTTTCATTATCGGTGAAAAATGATCCTAACTTTAATGGTAATCATTATATCTGATAAAAGACGAGCCTGATATCTACTGATAGATTCAGCCCAGGTCCCAAATAATTACAATGTGATTATAATTAAAAGGCGGCCATCGCATATTCAGGGCTAAATGCATTAGTTGCTTTTCGTACATATATAGCCGACATTTGTACTATAAAATAAATCTGACCGGCCCCGATGGACGAATGGTTAGAGCGTCTGCCTCGGTAGTGGGTGGTCGTGAGTTCGATTCCCACGGCGACATATAAATGTCGTTATTGGTACTGGTATGCGCTGAGCATATAAAGTTATTTTCAGGACTGGTTGGCCCAGTGTCAGGTTTATGTGACTGGTTGTGGTATCATGCCACATGTCTACGGCGTGATACTGCAGTATGGCAGCACTATATCTGTCTCACGTAGACATAGTCCCCTGACTGAAATGCTGTGAATGGGATGTTTAAGCAAACAAATCTTTGGAAATAAAATGTATCACAAAGAGAGAGAGAGAGAGAGAGAGAGAGAGAGCTAATTTGTCAATAAAACACATTTCGTCAGAGACTCAAAAAGAGTAATCATGTCGATTATCCCTCTTCTTCATGAGTCTGCACATATTAAAACTTTAAATGAAAATTTACTTCCTTGTTCATGTGTGTGAATGCTCTGTTGTTATTTTCAAAATCATAAAATCATGTGATTATATATTAAAGCACAAGTACGCTTAATTTATATTTCATTCATTCGAGCTACACCAGGTCATCGTGCATGCGTACTTTTTCACACAGTCCTAATGATGTTCTGAAGGTTATATAATGTTAGTGGACAGGCAACCAAAATACGTTCACGGATACTGAATAAAATTTAATATACATAAATGGATCAATATGGAACAAAAATGTAAAAAATGAAATATATATAGAGATTTAAAAACATTTCTCCCAGGGGGACACTTTCTCTTAACGATATCATAGCCAAGATACAGATAAGTAAAGCGATTAGCAACTTCAATTTATCCTTATAAAACACAGGCACCTGTATAGCAAGAATAACTCCTACATACGTATAGATTAACTGAAGGCCTAGACAGTGTTGTATATCATCAAATTTACTATGCTTACATTAGCATAAACCCCCTTAAATGACACAGCGCCTTCTTTTTATCTGAGCCCAATGGAAAAGAAGTTTCATTCTTTTTATTGGTCTTTTACTGACTTTGGGTTAAACCGTTACCTTCTAAAATAAGTTAAATTTACTACAGAACAGGTAATTCAGGTATAGTACAGACCACAACCCCCTCTCTCTTCTTTCTTTGTGGACTAGAATCTACTTGAACATGAACATGATTCGAAGATTTGTTTTAAAAAACTTATAAACTCAGTGCAGTGACACATGCGAGTATTCAAATATTCGCTACTATAGTACGTTTAGAGTATATTCCTTCATGTAGGACCAACGTAAATCAATACACATGTATTCGCGGTCTCTATTTACGAAGAAAAAAACTTGTGAAAAATTCTAACTCAAATCATGAGCGTACTGTCGTAAGAATTGGGCGATAAACAGAGTTTATGCCGGGTCAATTCTTTGCGAATGTCTATTGGCAAACTATCAGAAATCTTGCACTCCACGCTGAAAACATCTTTATATACAGTTTTAATAAGAATTCATCAGTAAAGGGTTTTAGACAAAAGGGGTGATTATCAACAAGATATGTTGAATAGAAGTTAAATGTAGCTTTAAACTTTTGGAATTTTGAAAATGTTGAAAGTTTACACAGGCTTGACCAAGCAGATTGTTTAATATAAATCACCAAAATAAATTTTATTAGAGAAAGAAACAAAGAGATAAAAAAGTGATAGAACAAATACAACAAATTGTAAATCTGAATATGTAAAAAATACCACAACTAAAACAACAACAACGCACATTATGCGCATGCGACACGCTATTAACAGCGGTGTGCACCGTTTGATATAGAAAATAAATATACACCTGTAATTTAATCGGGTAGAAACTTCAAACTGACACTAGAGAGGCGCCGTTAATACCAGATAAAGGAATTCTGTGTACAGTTACAACTGTAAAATGTAGCTGCTGGTATATGATTATAAATATACATATACGCTCGAAATATATTAGAATAAAAAAGCTATGATAATTGTAATTTAATATACATATTTTAGATACAAATTTATAATATTTCTGTGCAATCTGTCCATAATGCATTTCGCAATTGCCAGGCGTTGTTGCTGTTGTGTGGTTTAAGTCCATGTCGGTAGAGGAAGACCCAAGGGAACACACACATATTATTTCAAGCACAGTGACCCGCGAGTTGATCCATAGACCTACTGTAGGTCAGCTGGAAGGCTGATGAGTGGCTATGTGTTATGGTGTCCGTAACCACTTAGACAGAAGTTATGGACTGTATACAAAAACAGCTGCCAGAAAGGGTGGTCGAACCAATGTGTCATGAATTTCTATAGGAATGATTCTGATCGTTTATATGTAATTAAAATAAAGTAAAATGGATGACTGATATTTATACATTCATAAATCGTTAGAAGCTGTAAATGACCTTGACATATGTTGAGACGGAGGTCCAGAAACATAGGACCCATCATTCCTCTGTACAAGTATGACCACTGAAATACGATGCGCTATTCAAGTTGAATGAACAAGTGTTCATTTTCATCGTTGAAGATTCTCCTAATAAAAGTATTTTTTCCTCTTTTTAAAAAGGCCACTTCACTGTCTGTTAACTACACACTTCGATTTTAGTTTTAATGACCTATGACCTTAGCTGTCTTACTTTCCCACATGAGACGATAATCGCTTTCAATAACAACTCTTTCAAATCTCACTTCATGTAAAGTAGCAAACTTAAACAAAGACAAACACATAGATGGGGCCACATACGACTATCGAAGCAAATAAACGAATGAAATCGGCGAACTTACATTCACCATTGTGTGTTTTAATATCAGGATTTGGTTGGTAAATGTCTAAATGCACAGGTTAAACCCAACACTGATTGACAAAGTTGACATTGTGTACTATCCATATGCAGTTTCTTGAGGTGCTGGTAGCAGGAGTTCAACAAGAGTTTCATTCTTGTCTGCCGCCGATACGAATTCCTCAAATGTTATACTTCCGTCGTGATTGACGTCAACCTCATCAAACAATTCGTCGGCAAATTCAGTCGCCGATTTGCCGGGCATTGTTTCCGGTAGAAGTGTCAAATCAAACACGGCCTTAAATGAAAGAAAAAGGGGATAAACATACATCAGTTTCCAATGCAGAATTCTGACAGTAGAAAATATACCCGATTTACTCCAGACTTAGGAACTGATGAAAGGTAATCGTAGATGCTGATACCGGCGTTGACATGCCAAAGCAAGTCATTTATTTGTTCAGTTTCCCGCAGGAAGGGGATGTTCTTTAACCGCTTTTTATTAAGTTAAGGTAATGTCAGTACATTTTGTATCATGCCAAGAGTCTGAGGCTTGATATTGCACTGGAACACTACTGTATTCAGTTGTTTATTTCTGGCGCACAAAATTGCCCTTTATTACCCTAAAATTGTGTAAATGACCCCCAAATATCCCCCAAAAATATCTCTTTATCTATATTACAAGGGTTTATTTATTCCCCCGTGGAAAACCCTGCTATATTTGATTTAAGCGAGCAGGTAACCACTAAGCATATCAATTATATCTTAAATAAATCTAACCTTTTAAAATTTTCCGAATGAAAATTTCTTTGTGTGTTCTTCTTTAAGTTTGCATAGATGAAAAATTTCATCATAAAAAGTGAGGGTAACACGCCGATTTTCAACATTTCATGTCACTCCCATGCTATGTCATTATGTAGGAAATCATTCCGCAAGTCTTGATTCGATATGAATATACTTAATCACACTTTATTGTCTTGATACACGACGACCGTAGTGTCATTTAATGCACCAAAATCGAGACAAAACTGTCAGCATTGGCTCCGTTTGAATATAGAAAAATTCCCGTATTAACTATTTAAGAGTAAAATATAAGACTTAAAAGAAATAAAAGGTAAGCCGTTATTATTATCATCATGGAAGCACTACGTTAAACTTGCATGGAACAAAATCACAAAATAACTTGGTACTGTAGTCCAGTCGCAAAAAACAACAACAACAAAAACAAAAACAATGCTGATGGAGATCCTATATATTCCGTGTAAAGCTTATATTTTTCTCCTTAGACTGACTATTGTCCCATGGAAATCGAATTACTTTAGGATAATTTATTTTCTGTTTCCCTTGGTTTGATGTCTTTAGTGACGCCACGGTCACATGGTATTGTCAAACTGAGCTTGCAAGTTTGGTTTTATTAAGAGGTAATCAGGGATGGTGATTATTTTTTTAATATTTTTAACATAAAGTTTATTAGCATAGAACATATACCTATACAGTAATAGCCATTTGAACATTTATAAGAAAATCACATACACAAAACTTGAGACACAATATATTTTTCTGAGAAGCAGGTCGTTGATATTCTACTTGAAAATATCTTAAATCTGATTACATTATATTATTTCATGACTGTTAATATACTAAATATTATCTGTTTGTCTTAGCTGAAAAGCAAAATATATAAATTTAGCAACATTATTTATTAAACATACGGAAGATGAACTCATTAAAGATATAAACTTGTTGAGATTTGTCCACTGGCAATAGTATTTTGGCAAAAATTCCTACTAAGTTTTGGACAGATTAAAATAAATGGTATTCGTTTTCAATTACTCGCATTGTACAATTTGGACACATCCTTTCATGTCTTGGTAAGGTCTAGAGATACAGCATTTATAACATACTTATAGAAAAGAATAGATAATTAGATAGATCCAACCATTTGAAATAATTGGCTTATGTTGCTGATATGGGATTATTTTTAATTCAATACATGTATCTATAAGTCAAACCTGTCTTTAGCGGTGAGTCAAAGAAACAAGAGAAAGTAACCGCCTATCAGGCTTGGTCGCTAAATGAAAGTTAACCGTTAATACAGGTTTACCGCTTAGTACAGGTTCAGCTGTATATAAATGAGGAGTTGGCATAAACGGTGTAATGAGGTGACTTTATAAATTGGAAAATGACTTAACTATAACTACCTTGACAATATTCCTCATTTCCTGTCTGTCAATCGTGCCGCTTCGGTCTTTATCATAGACGTTGAAGGCCCATCGCAACTTCTGTATCCGGTTTTGGTCCCCGCCTCGGGTGTCAGTGACACTAAGACCCACCAGGAATTCTTCAAAACTAACGGATCCGTCACCATTGACATCAAATGCGCGGAAAATTCCTTCAGCAAGTGAGGCCGCTTTTTTGCCAAAAGCAGCTGTGTAGACTTTTTTGAAATCTTTTTCAGATAGAGTATCTTTGCCTCCCGATTGAAGTCGAAAGTTCTCGTATGACTCCATTATATCATTGATATTCATATCGGGGACTTTCTTATGTAACTCTTCTAACCTTTTCGCTTTCAACTTTCTCTTTGAGTTTCCACCTCCCATGATAGTTCAATGTACTTTTTCCTTTAGTCCGATGTTTAAATGCAATTTGACAAACAAAGCAGTAATCCGTTTTTTAATGATCAAGTCGTCATGTAGTGTAACCTGAAATTAAGAATATTATTTGGCTATATAAATCGTGATATCGCTATTTGATCTAATAGAACATACACTATTGGTAGGAACAGGATATCCCTAATGACTTTAACATATATGAGGCAATGAAACTACTTAATGCCAGACTGAAAAATCATGCACTCAATAGTCAATATATGTTTCTCTTTTTATACCATTATTACTATTGAAAATATTGCAGTTAATAAAAGTTTACTTCTCCTTACGATTCAATAGATTCACCAAATTTAGATTGCAACGAATATTTTAGATCATTTTTAAGATACTGTAGAATCATTGACTTTCGTGAGGGAATAATTTACGTCGATTTCGGGGACAGCTTTATCCACGAAGATCATGCCCCTCGAAAACTGTTAATTCAAATCTCTCTCTCTCTCTCTCTCTCTCTGTTTACTTGTTTCGAACGTCCCAATGACAGTATTGCAGTCAATTAAAGACACTAGATTAGCAATTACCAGTATAGCCTCTTCGTATAGTGAATGGCTACATAATAGGTTTAACATTACAGTATAATTTCGGCATGATTGTTATTTTCCGATTGAGTAGATCTTTAAATCACCGATAAAAAGAAATCATGTTTCGGTCCTATTGTTTTATGTAAACGAACCATGACTCCCGTTTTCAAAACAATCCAGTATTTACTACCCTATATATCGTTACGCTCCTCTAGGATTTACATATTATCTACGCACTGCACAGTGCACATGCATCTGTTACTGACAGTAACAGATGCATGTGCACTGTGTACAAGGAAAAGTATGAAGGTAAAATTTGGTTGTCATAGGACTGTAACTCTAAGATCCATGAAAAATTATAACAAGGATGATTTTCAATCAAATTTATTGGCTACAGACTGGAGCCCTGTCCTTCTGTCAGACAATGTTATTGAAGCATGGGATGTTTTTAAAAAGCTTTTTACATCTATCATTGATAATATTGCACCAGTTAAACAAGTTAGAATAAAACAAAAGACTGAGCCTTGGATTGATGATGAAATTCTTTCAGCTATTAAAGCAAGGGACAAGGCTTTTCACAGTTTTAAGTTACAAAAATCTGAAGATAGTTTTAATTGTTTTAAACAACTAAGAAATAAAGCAAAGTCCTTGATTGATAAAGCAAAGAAGAGTTATTTCTCTGAAACACTTGAACAAAACAAATATGACTCTAAGTCTCTATGGAAAACATTAAAACAACTTCAAAGAAAGAGTCCACATCTAGTTCAAATATATGCTTAAACATTAATGGTAATATATGTTTTAAAAAGAAAACTATTGCAAATTCATTTAATGAGTATTTCACTACAGTTGCTGCAAGTCTTGATGAAAAGCTTCCCCCTTCTGTTCCAAGGTTGAATCATTATTATCATCTGATTTAAAAAATGTAAGTAATTGGCTCATCGACAACAAGTTATCTTTGCACCTTGGTAAAACAGAATCAATACTTTTTGGGTCAAGTCACAAATTGAAGGTCAATAGAAATCTCAACATAACTTGTAATGACTCTTTAATTAAACATACCTCATCAGTAAAATACCTTGGTGTAACCTTGGATCAAACATGATCATTTAATGACATGGCTCAGTCAATTTTAAAAAAGGCCAATTCTAGATTGATGTTTCTTTACAGGAAAAAGGATTATTTGACTAGGCACACAAAAAAACTTCTTGTTTCTTCATTAATTCAATGCCATTTTGGTTATGCTTGTTCTATTTGGTATTTTAGTTTGTCAAAAAGTTTTCAAAAAAAAGTTCCAAATTACTCAAAATAAGCTCATTAGATTTGTTTTAGACCTGGATGCCAGATGTCATATTGGCAAAGCACAGTTTAAAGTCAAACATGGGTTATCCCCAACTTATTTACAGTCTAAATTTACACAGCAAAACTGTATTCATTCATACAATACCAGGCTCAGTAAAAATGGTGCATATGCTCTTCCTAAAGTTAAAAGTTTTGGTTGTAAAACATTCAGTTTTGTGGGTTCCAAGTTATGGAACTTGTTACCAACCAATGTTTCATGTATCACCAAATTTTCATCTTTTAAACAAGCAGTAAAGAGGTACTTTTTTTTTACACTGTCCTAATTTTCTTATTTGTATCAATTATCTTAATGAAGTAATGATAAATATTTTTAAAGTACAATTATTGTTTTAATTTGGCATAATTTGATGTTATAAATATATATATATATATTTTTTTTTTACTGTGATATTTTTATATTTGTAAAATTATTATTTTCTTAGGTTTAAACTTGTTTATGTTAAATTAAGGTATTGAAGTATTTTACATCATTTTTGATTATATAAAAACATAATTCTATCAAAATTTCTTTTTGAATAATTTATTAATGTATTTGTAAGATATCACTTGGCATGTCATTTTAAAGTTAATATTTTAATTTTTTTTTTTTAATTATATTTTGCATACAATATTTTTATCTAAGTATTATAAGCCATTTCAATTTCAATGATGTAAAATTATAAGTAATATTTTACTGTTACACTGTTGTCACTTTGCCAATTACATTCCTATATTAGTCAGTCCACCTTATGAGTTTGTTAATTGGTCATCTGTCGTTGTGTATAGTTTATGTATTTTTCTTTTACTATAGCATTTAATTAATACATTGCCTCTCTATGTCAAGCCACCAACACAAAGGACCACAATGGAAATAAGAGTTATTTACTCTTTTTTGTGTCGTCCTTGGTGTTGGTGTGCTTGACATAGATTTAATTTATCAACATGTAACAATTTCATATGTGCTTGTTTTATAAATTGTCCATGCCAATGCATATCTGCCAAATAAAATCTATCTATCTAACCGTGCTTCACGACCATGTTTAAGAAAATTATTTAATGAAGACGTATCTAATGCGCGTTTTTGTTTGAGGATGTAAATTATACTAAAATGCAGTTTCCTTTTTTGAAAATGTAGAGCATGGTGTTTGATTTAAAAACGTCTTAATTATACGTCTTATAGTACTTCCTCTTGTAGCTCCTGGGCTGGCCCAGTACTCTGCGCCTGGGAGGGTCATGAAAATCCTTAATCGAACCCACAACCTTCGGATCCTCTGTCTGGTACGTTACCATTGGCCCACGGCAATATGTATGTGAATTTTATTTACTTTGTTTACTAAGGTTTAGGCGTTTCAGCGTTATTTTCTTAAGTTTGCACACATGTACTTTAGACTTTTACGAAAATATACATGAATCATAAATTACAACACAGTAATAAAATCATTACTGTCTCGACGATTAAAAGCAGTATACCGGTAAATTTTTGACAATATTATTCATTCACTGAGTTTTGCACCAGACGATTTAATTATACTCGATCAATGAAAAGGAACACCTCAAACATCTTTATCACCTTCATCATCTTTGTTTTTTATTTCTTCTTCTCATCGCCACGCGGAAGTTATAAATATGTAATTATTCACGAAGTTTAAACTTTATTCGGATATAGTTTCGAACGTCTTACATATGACCTTGTCTTGTTGTCGGTGCGGAACTTTTCTTCCTGGTTGTATCGGATTGGACTATCCGAAGTTATTGTATTAAATGTACACACGACGATATCGATCGGGCTGTTGTGTATATATCAGGTATCTGTATTGTACCGTCGTTTCTCACTAACTCAGTGGACGGTAAAAATCCGCAAATGTTACTAAAAAAAGCCAGGTTTAAGCTACAGCCACTACTGCTGCTGCTGATACTACTACTACAATAACAACAATAAAAACAGCAACAACCTATTACTACCACCAAAGCCAACTCACCACCAACACTACTTCTACTTCTTAACACCCACAGAGACAGAAACATCTATTACCCCCACCACCACCACTACTGTTACTACTACTACTACTACTACTACTACTATCCCTAGAAATATAACTATGACACAAATAGAATATGTCTTGCTTGGTATCCATGGAAATTGACAAAGGATCAAGTTTGATGCATATATTCATTACCTGGCTAATTTCATGATTATTTACATTGACTGAATGTATAAACCAACACACACACACACACACACACACACACACACACACACACAAAACAACAACAACAACAACAACAACAAAAAAAACGCGTTTCACTTCATTCCAAACGAAAACAAAATAATAATGTAAATAAGAACGGAAAGCTCTACGAACGTGTAGTTATTATTTAAACATTACAAATATACTTGTATATTTTTTCAGAAAACCGATTTCTTTCACTTAATATAGTTTTCTAACATTGAACAAATTACACAACATTATTGACATAGTGTTCTGCAATACCATAAATACCGAAAATAAAGTTTTAGTTCCTTTACTCACCTGTCAAAAACTCGTATTCCAGGACTTAGATTTCATATGCCAAAGAGAAATATTCTAGTGCATGTTAAACCAGAAATCAGTAATTATCATATTAACAAGTGCGGTTAAGCTCTACTTCGTCAATACCCGAGTCGGTACACAGTCTTGTCCTTTGTTGTAAACTAGCATAAGATCTATATTTGATTTGTTTGTCGCAATGACATATTGATTTGGTAAAACCAGACTAGGAATTCACGTGCACTGCCTTGAACAGAAACATTGTATTTGATATTGTATTTTACATTTCCCATTTGAAAGCATGCGTCTCGTATTTAGGTTTAACGTATTTGCTATTTGCTTTGCTATTTCATCGCGATACAAAGCGGTAGACAAGTAGCATAATATACAATTTTCAGTCCCATTTCCTTGATACAGAGTCCACCCATGCTCTAGCTGGCCCTATGCTCTGTCCCCCATTTCCTAACCCATGTTCTAGCCCCACATTCTGGCCCCTATTTCGTGATCCCATATCCTGGCCGCATGTTTTAGTCCCATGTTCTGGTCCCATGTCCTGGCCCCATTTCCTGGCCAAACGTCCTGGCCCCATTTCCTAGCCCCATGTCCTGGCGCCATTTCCTAGCCCCCATCTGGCCCATTTCCTGCCCTAGTCTGCCATGTCCTGCCCCATTCCTGGCCAACGTTGGCCCCTGCTGCCCCATGTTTACCCCATGTTCTTGCCCCATGTTCTGATCCTATGTCCTGGCCCCATGTCCAAGCCAATGTCCTGGCCCCATGTTCTGGCCCCATTTCGTATCCCCATGTCCTGGCCCCATGTTCTGGCCTCCATATCCTGACCCCATGTCCTGGCCCCATGTTCAGACCACATGTCCTAGCCCATTGTTCTGGCCCCACGTCCTGGTCCCTTGTTCTGGCCCCATGTCCTAGCCCCATGTTCTGGCCCCATGTCCTGACCCCATTTTCTAGCTCTATGTCCTGGTTCAATTTCCTAGCCCCATGTCCTGGCCCCAATTTCCTAGCCCAATGTCCTAGCCCCATGTCATGGCCCGATGCCCTAGCCCCATGTCCTGGACCCTTGTTCTGACCCCATGTTCTCGAACATGATTTATATGTTGCTTAATACATAGAAGTAAGATTCTAAAATTGTTTTAGTTTGATACATAAGTTTTAGTCTAAGATTGTACTTGAAAATTTTCGAGAACACGGGATCATGAATAACTTGTATGCGCTGAGCGCAGATCATAAAAGATATATACCAGTACATGTACCATTTTAAAAACTTTGGTATGCGGCGGTTTGGGAACGAACCCACGATCTACCGGTTACGGGTCTTACGTGTGTGTGCGTGGTCTTACTTAAGGTAGGTTCTAATATATCTGATACAGATGTGTATAAGAGACAAAAAAAGAGAATTAAAGAATAGACGCGGTGATCTAGTAGATGTGTTTACTGGCTAACGGACCACTAAGTCGCGGGATCAATCCCCGCTCGGTGCCAGAAATGTTCAAGACCTTTCAGACATAAAATAGGCCTACTGGTTCAACCCAGGAATAATCGAAAGACACCAGTATAAGATGGTGGATATGTTTCCCAATCAACGTAAATAAATCAAAGTAAAACAAACATCAACAGATAGTATTCTTTAATATGCTAAATATACAATAACTAGTCTTAATATTTGCTTCACATATTCATTTTAAGATCACATATTCCTTATTATAAGATCACAAAAAAACAATAATTCTGAACTTAAATGTTAATCATAAATAAAGACAAATAATCATTTAAGATGTTGAACATTACACAAAGTTTCCAAATTTTGACTTCATGTTTTAATATTTTTGTTTATATATATAATTTACTATTCTATATCAAAAAATTAAAATTACAATGCTATTGTTAACATCAAATTCAGAATAAAATGTGGAAACATATCATTCATAAAAATAATGGTTTATTTTGTTTGTATAGGAATTTGAACTTTCATTTTAATATCTCCCAATATGGAGGATATAATTGTGCCTATCTAGCTTGTCATAGAAAACCCCCAGAAAATTTTCATCTAAACATTTCTATTTCCTTTTAATTAAGATTAACTCTGATTTGCTTGTGTTTGTGAGTGTGGACATATATTTCATATACATGCTTTATTCAAACCTGCCCAACAATACCTAAAATGCTCACTATATACATACAAAAATAGTCTTTCTGACATAAAGCTTATAATCTAAATATACGGAATCTGTTTGTATAATAAAACAGAGCAAGGAGTGTCACTATCAAACCAGGAATGGAATCAGCCTCAAATTCCACCAACATTACTTAGCGAAAACATACATTCCTAAAGAGGAAAATATT
>CM037783.1:5362118-5412118 GCA_021229015.1 Solen grandis
TATTATATGACACTTAAGAAATCAAACTTGGTCCATCCCATTGAGAGAGGGTCGCCTTGTTTCCATATATAATCTACAATGTATATAGAACATTTAAAATTGAATTCTTCTATGAGACTAACGGATGATCTTCTTAAGAAAGAAAGAAAGAAAGAAAATACTGATGATGGTTCTTTCCATAATTTCTAAAAAGCAATATTCTTCTTTGAAACTGTTAACACATATAACTCAATATGATTTGGAATAAGTATTCACATCAGCAGTGAAAAAAGAAATTGCAAAAACAAGTATGATTACTTTAAAACGCTACATACATGTGTATATGTACTGTGAAATCATTAATTTTCGTGGGACACTAATTTTCGTCGAATTCGTGGTGGGTTTTATCCACGAATATGAATCCTCATGAAAACTTGTCTCACGTTTTCTAGAACATAGATCCACGAATAAATGTACCCACAAAATTCCCTTAGGTACATAATCAACGAAATTTAATGACAACGGAAATTAATGATTTTACAGTAATCCTCTCTGACATACTGTTTGAACGTACATGTATGTTGTGTCTTTCAGCAATACAGTTTTAATGTTAGGTGCTTTGCGAATTTCAACGCAATGAACATTTGAAATTTTAATTTCGAAAATGAGTTTACAGCGAGATGGGCTGGTTGTGATTAACTGTGTATATAGAAAATTGAAGACATATTTCTTGATAAAAATCTCAAAGCTATGACTATATATCATTCCCAATTTAAAAACCGGGCCAAATAATCTTGGATTTACCCGTATGCGCTGAACGCATATAATGGATATATTAAGGGAGAGGTTGGGGTGTGCGCAAATGTGTACTAAAAAGCTGCTTTTATATGCGAAAGAAGTTAATTGCGACCCATTTGACGGACTAATTCTTATTTAGCTGGTGCTAATTGGGGAGTTAGGGCGAGGGGCGTTCCTCAATTTTGAATCCTCACATTAAGTGGAGTCTTGACATGATATATAATACGCATGCTATCTATTTTGGTATACGGTACCAAGTGACCGAGTGGTTAGAGAGTCCGCCTCGGGGACAGCCGGTGGTCTGTACCTGACCACGACAAACCAAAGACATTTAAATGGTTCTAGTAGCTCCCTGCATGGCGCGCAGCATATATACAGGGTTGTTCCAGGACTGGTTGTTCCAGAGGAAAGAGATATCATGCCACTGCGGCTCGAATTTATGTTTGTATTATACCTATCTCTAGT
Source organism: Solen grandis (assembly GCA_021229015.1). Taxonomy (NCBI): domain Eukaryota; kingdom Metazoa; phylum Mollusca; class Bivalvia; order Adapedonta; family Solenidae; genus Solen; species Solen grandis. Next base: position 5,363,361 of record CM037783.1, read on the forward strand.
AGAAATAGTCTCCAAATAACTAAAATGCTGTTTGTGGGACGTTAAACTCAGTAAACAACCAATTAATTAATTTGACTCCTGAAACTTCTGAAAACATTAAGTCAGCAGCAGGGTAATGCGTTAGACTGTAAACCCTATTTGTAACTCATTAAATTTACATTTTGTGTACATTCTCAAGGTTGTGTGACTTATACCGTGGAATTTTAAATGTTTGTATAATACCTAAGGAAATGAAATTAATACACATTACGGAAAATAATGGAGAACGTAATATTTAAGACAAGGTACCTTGTGTCGCGTTTTCATAGAAACCAAATGCATGCAAAACATGCAGAATATGTACAAGTGTGATGATCGATATAAATACAAATATGCCGGGCTCAGTAAGCAATCCACTTAAAAAAATTCCATTTCGCACCCTATGTTATTTTTATTATTATTATCATTTTAAAAAGATTTGTTCAGAAAACATGTTCTATATTTCTAAAGTAAGGTCATGATACAAATAAACTAACACATGTAGTTTCCACGTGACTGACTAAAGATATAGATCAGACACCCACGTTTTTTTTTTTTGTTTTTTTTTTAAATAGAGTATGTAGAGCATCCTATTATGGGATTTGTATCAAATGTTTTCTACTTCAAAAGTCTCATGGTAATAAACTTTGAAAAGCAAATTATCATATCTAAAGTCAATAATTGTAATATTTGGACTGTTCAGTATAAACGCCTTTAAGATAGTACAATTTGCCTTAATGTAAGTTTTAAGGAGAGGACGGGGAATTAAGATAATTATGTGCTTCAACTTCTTGTAATTTTAATTGCCTTCTCTAGCTGTCAATTACAATGTAGTACATTTCACTTTTATATCAAGGTGTTGAAATCTAGTTGAAAACTATTACAAACAATACGCTTATATATATATCATTTGTAATTGTTTTAATGATAATCTTATATGTCGCACCATTCCCAGCAAATGTTTGATAATATTTAATGCATACATGCATCTTTTACTTGCATGCCTGTCCTTCTCCATTTACAAAATAATGATGTATGACATAGATACATGATTTTAAAAATTGACAGGGTACATGTATTTTGTTATAAGACTTACAAACATTTAATGTGACATTTACCACAAGAGACCACTTACATGACTATAAGAATTATATCTGATCGTTTATATATCGGAACATTTTTATTGCTGTTGTTGTTGTTGTTGTTGTTGTTGTTGGATAGAACCACAGATCTGCCACACGTCTGTTTGAAGGCTCACATGAAAAAAATCGAGAAAACCAAACTGGGATTCAAACTTATAACGGTAAAGGGCCAAAGTGTTGAGGAGGATGAAACATTTTGAAAACTATTTCATCAAATGTCTACGAATACACCTCTGATTTACGGTCCTTTATATATATATTATAACGGAAATGGACTCTTCATCTTAAAGTTAGATATATATGCTGATCGTGAGTAAAGTGGGCGTTTTCGCTTGCCCTTCTCCTTTTGAAGGATACAGGCACTCAGAATCTTATGAATATAAACAGTATTAAAATGTCTATGTTAAATCGGACATATAACAAAACTTTAGACAGTAGGGCATATAAAAATAAATAAGGACATGCACAGGTTTAATGTAAGCAGAACGTTATTGCTTTGTTAACCAAAGGACTGTGTCAAATAGTCGAACCTCATGAAAAAGGGAATAGAAACAACTTAAAATCTAGATTTAAGTAATCATAAAGTTGTTTTATCTAAAAGAAGTCATGTTAATGTATCCTATACAGTTAAAGTTTTCGTGCGCCCGTACATTTTCTCCTAGATTTAATCAGCAAAATTTGTTTCCATGTATGTCTTTATCTATTTCTGAATAGGAATTTAAGTATGAAAAATAATAACGTTGGCAGTCTAATATTTAGTCTATATTGAAAACCTGTGTTAGCAGACCACGGTACCTGGCGGTCAACCTATTTTATGTTTTAGGCAACCCAGTTGTATTCCGTGATATGCATTGTAACATATGTATTTCTGTAACCGTTTCCATGGTGTATTTAAAACGTGTATTGAAGGATGTATTTAATATTTAAAAAATCTAATATTTGATGTCTACATTCTGATGGGTTTTAAGGGGAATTAGACTTAGAGGCAAGTGTGTGATTAAAAATATTTATCAAAACGCTAACTTCTTAAAACAGACAGACTTTATAGTGCTTATGTTCGAAACATTTTTTTTTAGATTTTTTTTTATCTTTTTTTTTTTTACTTTATTATCATTTTTATTTCTATATTTTGTATTTAGCATATATCTTTCTGCACGTAAATTAGTTTCAGAACTAGTAGTTTGACCCTTTCTAGAACATGATAATTTCACTTGTTCTGTTTGTTTGTTTAAGAGTTTAACGTCTTAACAACAGTATTTCGGCCATTTAGGAACATTTGTCTACATCAGAGAGATAAAATGTTACCCCGCTGCGATTTCACATGATGTGGTATGATACCACACCCAGTTACATTATCATGGTACCAGGCCAACCACTGCTGAAACTTGTCTTAAATTTATACAGATATTCAAAAAAAGGGCAGTATGTCAGTACCGTTTTATTAAACGACGTTTGGTATGTCGCGGCCGGGGATTGAGCCTACAACTCCCTAATCCTTGTTTTGTATATTGGGGTATTTACGACATTGATAAAACTGATAATACATCGCATTTTAAACTACCTAGTCTAGGAAGTATCTTCACTTAATTCATCACATTAAACTGTAATGGAATCTTCAATTATGTCATTTCAGAAAGTAGCTGCACGTTCTCTCCGTGTGGAGGAAGGGAAGTACGAAGAAATCGGAGAGTCTCTCCTGGTACCCGAGGATTATAAAGGTAGGGGCCGTGGTACTCTTAGTTAACCATTGCCATGCTAAATTTCTTAATTGGACTTGTCTTTTCTGCATAATGGACTGAACCATTTGTTGTTTATGGGGGTACTTGATGAAAATTTATTGACTGAATAGTGGATAGTAGATGTGGCGGCTGATCATGGTCTTCACTTTTCGCCAAATCATTGTGAGACCGACAGCGTCATGGAAAAAAGCTCGCCCCTCTGCGGGATTCGAACACTAACTTTTAACATCCTAATCAGATATTAGATGTACAATAACTAATAATACATCTGGACCAATTAGCATTTTAAATGAATTACCTGTTTGTTTGTCAGAAAGGTTCTACATGGTTCTTCTTGGTTTATACCTTATATTTTCAATGATGTATTTAAATATGATATACAAAGAACCTTCGAGTTTATGCATTACCCATGGATTGAAAAACAAGTATTATAGAACTTATTTGTAATATGGACATCTGTGTGTGTTTTCTATTCCTTTTTTTTCCCATTCAAAAGCAGGCACAGGAGTGCATAATCAACCCAGAAAGCAAAATCAAAATTAAAAAGAAAATAAAATGAAAATAAAGACAACATGTCTTTGTGCATATTTACTTTGAAAGAAAAGTTAATAAGGGACGGTATAGACGAATGATTTATTATATAAATTTCCTTTTATAGTCACACGGTTTGAATGTTTAGATATAACAATGCGTGCATACCGGAAGAATTATAAGCATTGTCTTATAACAATAAAAATAGATTAAAATAGTTTATAGTTTTGTTAAAACAGATATGTATGTTTCCTTCGTTTAAGTGGGCAAAAATCAGCTTTTAATGTTTTGATCATGACTTATTGCCATATTAAACTCAGTTTATTTAATCTCATAAAATGACAGAGTTTTCTATAAACATCATTTTGCTCTATTTCTAGCGATGTCTTCCTCTATGTTCTAGCATCCTCTTATAAAGTTTTCCCATTAAGAGTACAACCACTAATACCTGTTACTCATAAGTCGACAGATTCATAAATTGAAATCTCATTTTTAAAATAAAGTTGAGCTTGGTATGAAAATAAAGATAACATAGAGTCGTATCCGAGACCAAGGAGTTGTAGAGTTATTGTAAACTCATCTCGATCCTCATCCCGTCCACTAGAATGTAGTGTACCCCAGGGCAGTTGCTTGGGTCCATGGCTCTACTTGACCAATAGCTAGTACACTATTTTATGTCATCCCACCGTCAATTTCATTAAATGGGTCCGCTGATGACCATATCGCTCATAAACGCTTCAGTCCTCTGTCTCATATATATGAACAACAAAATATCCAACAACTAGAAGCATGTGCTGTCAATATCAACTGCTGGATGAACGAAAACAAATTAAAAATGAACACTTCTAAAACAGAATTTATATTGTTTGGTAGTCGAGCTCAGTTGAACAAGTGTATTACTACACATATTGATATTGCTGGTGACTTCACAAACCGTGAAAGTTGCATTAGATACCTAGGTGCCTACCTTGACGAAACCTTATCCTTTAAGGAACATGTAAAGCGTAAATGCCACTCTGCAATGTTAATTTTTTTCAGAGTAAAGTGTATCAGAAAATACCTGACAAGAGCTGCAACTGAAATTCTATTACTTTAACTGGTTATCTCTCATTTGGACTACTTTAATGTTATATTGTATGGTGTTTCTGAGACAGAGTTGCGCAAAATGCAACGCATTCAAAATATGTGCGCTTAATTAGTTCTTAACAGAGGCAAATATGAAAGTGCCAAGAAGGCCTTGCATGATTTACATTGGCTCCCAATAAAGGCCAGAATCAATTTCCAAATATTGACAATCATGTTCAACTGCAGCACTGGTCGGGCTCCTGTATATTTGACACAATTATTAACTAAACATGTTAATCGTAGACCAGGATTAAGATCAGTCAGTGATTCCAGCATTACATATGATGTGCCGTTTAACAGGAAAACTAGGTTTAATGATAGAAGTTTCTGCACTATAGGGCTGAAATTATAGAACAATCTGCCTCCGTATATTAAGCAAACCGAGTCAATAGACGAGTTTAAGGAGAAACTGAAAAGGCATTATTTCACACAGTTTTACGACTTGTTTTAAAACTGATATTGATTTGAATTATCTGATATTTTACATAACCTTGTCCGGAGCTTTTATAGTGTTGTCATCTGCTATTATTAGCTTATTTTCTTTTTAGCTCACATGAGCACAACGTGCTCAAGGTGAGCTTTTTGATCCTTTAGTCGGCGTCCGTCGTCTGTTCAGTGCGTGCGTCGTCGTCTGCGTCGTGCGTCCGCGTCAAATATTGCTTCAACACATCTCCTCTAATGGCTTGGCATTTGAAAATATTTGCAGAATGTTCCTTGATAAGCTCTACTAAAGTTGTATAAATGGTTCTGGTTCCATCATAATTAGTCACGAGCTAAAATGATTTTAAAAGAAAATTATAAAAATCTTCTTCTCTGAACACAGCTAGCCCTTTGATTTTGGGATGTAGCATGTCTTATGACTCTTACGATGTACAATTTACCTGGGGTCAAAATTGCCGCCAGTGTCACTTGATTTCACATAGGCTAATATAGGAAAAATGAAAAAATCTTTCTCAAACCAAGGCTAACCTTTTGTTTGGTAGTAGCATCATCTTATTGGCCACTACAGATTGTCAAATATAGCCTTGTATAAATGACCGCACCCGGTCACTTGTTTTCTAGATTTTTAAAAACTTCAAAATCTTCTTTTGATCATAGGCCTAGAGCTTGTATTTGTATTAGCTCATCTTATGGGCCACTACCAAGATTGTACAAATCATAGCCCTATGTTAAAGACCGCACCAGGGTCATTGTTTTACATTTGATTATTATAGGAAAATTTAAAAATCTTCTTCAGATGCATAAGGCCTAGGCTTAGATATTTGTATGAAGCATCCATTTCATGGGCACATCCACCAAGATTTGTACAATCATAGCCTATGTGATAAATGACCCGCACCAGGTCACTTGTTTTACAAGTTATATGGAAAACTTAAAATTCTTCTATGAATCCATAAGGCTAGACTAGATATTTGGTTGTGTTCTATGGCCTACCAAGATGTACAAATCATAGCCATGGTGATAAATGACTCCACAGGGTTCACTTGTTTACATAGAGTTAATAGGAAAATCTAAAAATCTTTCTTGAATCAATAAGGACTAAGCAAGATTTTATGGTATGTAGTAGCATCTAAGGTCATTACAAGATTTTCAAAGTCTTGGCCACGGTGAAAATGACCCTGCGCCCAAGTCATCTCACCAAGGCATTGAAATAGGTATTGGTGTGTAGTATTGTCAGGTAAATATTAGATAAGTTATTCGAATCCTGTCCTGTTAAAAAACCCTTCATCATGAAGAATGTATCAGGTGCGATCAGGGCATCATGCCTCTTGTTTTTTCTTTTTGCCTGACTTCTACAATACTTAAGTTTATTTTTACTCACATGAGCACAAGTCTCAAGGTGAGCTTTTCTGATCGCCTTTTGTCCGGCGTCCGTCGTCCGTCGTCCGTGCGTCCGTGCGTGCGTCCGGCGTCAACAATTGTTTCAAACAACATCTCCTCCTAAACGGCTTGGCCAATTTGAAAAATATTTTGCAGGAATGTTCCTTGGATGAAGCTCTACTAAAGTTGTATAAATGGTTCTGGTCCATTGCATAATTAGGTCACAGGAGCTAAAAATAGATTTTAAAAATGCAAACTTTGAAAATCTTCTTCTGCAAAACTGCAAGGCCTAGAGCTTAGATATTTGGTATGTAGCATCATCTTATGGGCCACTACCAAGATTGTACAAATCATAGCCCTATGGTGATAAATGACCCCGCACCAGGGGTCACTTGTTTTACATAGAGTTATATAGGAAAAATCTTAAAAAATCTTCTTCTATGAATCCATAAGGCCTAGAGCTTAGATATTGGTATGTAGCATCATCTTATGGGCCACTACCAAGATTGTACAAATCATAGCCCTATGGTGATAAATGACCCCGCACCAGGGGTCACTTGTTTTACATAGAGTTATATAGGAAAATCTTAAAAAATCTTCTTCCATGAATGCATAAGGCCTAGAGCTTAGATATTTGGTATGAAGCATCATCTTATGGGCCACTACCAAGATTGTACAAATCATAGCCCTATGGTGATAAATGACCCCACACCAGGGGTCACTTGTTTTACATAGAGTTAAATAGGAAAATCTTAAAAAATCTTCTTCTGTGAATCAATAAGGCCTAGAGCTAAGATTTTTGGTATGTAGTAGCATCTAATGGTTCATTACAAAGATTTTCAAAGTCTTGGCCCTACGGTGATAAATGACCCTGCGCCCAAGTCTTCTCTGAAACCATATGGCCCATTGCTTAGATATTTGGTGTGTAGTATTGTCAGGGGTAAAATGTTTTAGATTAAGTTATATCAGAATCCTTGTCTGTTTAAAAACCTTGACATCAGTTGAAGCAATGGTACTCAGGTGAGCGATTCAGGGCCATCATGGCCCTCTTGTTTTAAACATAAACTAGTAAAGTACCTTTATGTCCATCTTAAATCTGTATTTTAATTTCATGTTTATATGCTTTTTCGCTATATTTTATATGTATTTGTTTACACTTTTTGGTGAGAATATATGTATGTTTATTGTACAACGCCATTGAATATCATGTATAGAAATAGGCGTTTCATCAAATAAGCACGTTTAACGTTTAAAGATAACATTATGAATTATATTTCTGTGATATTGCTTGAATGGTACAAGTCCGATGTTTCGCAGTAGCATTACTTACAAAATTGTCTGCATTGCATTGCACAACACAAGAACATACAATTGAAAAAAAAGAACTTGTACTAGCGGTCACCTGTATTAAGCAATCAACCTGTATTTAGCAGTCAGTTTTAATAATATAAACTAGCATTTTGTTTTATTTTTAACCTTCAGTGAACCACCTCTCTGTATCGGTCACTTTCTCTTGTTTCCTTGACTGACCGCTTAAGACAGGTATGACTGTATATAGCACCATTTAAAACATGGTTGCAAGTGGTATTTGAAACTTTACTGTAGAATTATTCATATGCGTTGGAGACTAATTTTTGTTCATTTCGTGAATGGCTTTTCCACGAACATGTTTATTTAGTAGATCTCACATTTCACAGAACACGTATCCACGCATATACGAGTTTGTACTAACGAAATTGTATTGTTTACAGATTCCACGAAGTTTTATCTCAACGAATGACAATTATTACATTATGAATTGTAGTCTTAACTGAATTTCAGGCTGGTTCGCCGTCCTTCAACGAGTGACTGGAAATCAATCGGCAGATGACAATGTTCCACATTTCACGAGTATCGAAGAGCTTGCCAACTCCAACACTGAAAAGTTTCTGATTGGAGGTACAAAGAAGATCAATGGTCTGCAGATAATCAGCCAATCAGAGAGCCACTTGAACCACGAACAACGTCACTTCCTGCCCGGCGACATACTCACAAGAGAGAAAATATACTATGGGGAATCAAAGAAACGGACAAGATTATTCCGGAAGCCAAAGTACATCACAGAAAAGTTCCTGCTATGCCGTGATGAATCTGATCGTGATATTTTACTGCCATTCGAGCAAACAGGTATTTTCTACCAGATATCTCATAGGAGCGGAAAAGCCAATAAGAATGTGATGCAAATGAGTGATATTGTCGCCCGAAAACTGACCCCAAGAATTATTAAGCTTGTTTTTGGTCGTTTTCCAATCTCCCCATGTTCATTTACCGGACTTATGAAAGCCGAATTTTCCAGTATAGAGACATCAATTATCGCATCGACAATTGTTCATAAGAAAAACGTTCTGTTAGAAATACCTGTGGGTTCAGATGTTCGATTTCGGGTAGCTGAGACAAATGATGAATTGAGGAAAAATCCTTGCTTTAAGAGCGCCAAAACGTTGTGTGCAGAAAAAGCTAGTACGTATATGCGCAATATCAAGGTCTGTTACAATTTTGCTGACAGTGAAGAGGGTGCTTATGCCGAGCAAATTGCTTTAATTAATAGATCAACCTCGATGTCAGTACACTCACCGCCTCCAAAATGCATCAACGAATATGTAAACGTTCTGGAAAACTTCCACACTAACACACAGAAAAAGGAAAATTTGAAGGATGATAAAAGCAAAGGCAGCAAGAAGCTCGTTGGTGAAAGCATGTCACGGCATGGCTCTAATGAGAGTCTTACTAGAAAACTGTCGAACATACGTCTCTCAGAGGAGATTTCCACACCGACTGTGGACATGAGACCCGGTAGGTGCCTATCGACCGGACGTATGAGTTTCTGCCTTGGTAATAGTTACTTGACAGTACCTATGTATGAAAGAACCAACTCATCAAAGAGAGATTCTGGAAACAACAATACCAATCCCATAACAACTTATACAACCCGGCGAGGGTCACGCATTTCCTTCAATGGGACATTCTTCGAGGAAGAGGACCCATTATCGCTTCCTTCAGTTGAGGGCTTCGACAAAGACATAAATATCCCACCTCCTCTGGCGTGTACCAACATCAGTGCTTACATCAACACAGTCTCTACCCCTGATCTCCCGCAGGACTCGAAGTTCACCGACTACAGACCCACCTCCGCCTCTAGAAGACCGTGTACACAACCGCCAGATGTTGCGCCACCACCTCTGCCAAGTTCTTGCAGCACCAGCGGAGTCTCCTCTGGCTCCAGTTCATCCGTGAGTGACGAAGCGTCTTCCAAACGAGGATCTTCAGGTTCTTTTGACTACGACGTCCCAAAAATAGAAGATCCTTCAGTTATCCGCTCAAATATTACTGAAGGCTTAGTGAACACAAATGATATGGCTGACGCCTTTTCAGATAAACCAAGATTCAGGCGTCCTTCGACGTTCACATTCAGTGAAGGCTGCTTTCAATCTTGTTCAGCATTTTCTAGTTCTAATTTTCCGTCTATTGTGGACGAGGAAGAAATCGAGAGCAATGATCATAGCCCGGTATATGAAAACATTAAGACATTGATGGAGATTGTTGCAAAACTAGAAAACAGAGACGAAGAGTTTAAGTCTTTAAGAGGAGTTGGTAATGAGGACGACAATGAGAGTGAACACAGTTCTAGTCCATCTAGACCTGATACATCCCAATCTCTGGATTATCCAAATGACGAGTGTGAAGATACAGTTTCAGAGGAGAGCGATTATGATGAAGATCAGTTTAGAATGGATCACGAACATGTTTGCACTGATACAGATGACTCTAACCCTACACTGAAGTTGCACAAGAATGTCAGAAGGGTTGGTGTTGTATCTCATCGCCCACTCGTTGAAATGAATGAATTCCTGACAATGGCAGAACAAAATATGGAGACCGATAACTTGTCCGAAACAGATGACCAACCTGTTCATGAGGACGGACAAACAGTATGCAGTGAAACTTTGCCATCGGTCGAAAATGATATTGACTTGACATGTGACATAAAACGGGATGCCACTAATGAAGAAGTATTTGAACAAAACTGTGAAAAAACAAATGAAAATGTTGAACCTGACTTTGAAGAAAATGTTGACAAAAATGGCAACAAATCAAATGCAAACAAAATGCAAAGTATCGATGAGAATTCCTCCTTCGAGAATGAAAATAATTTTAATATTGATATTGCCAACGAACTGACCGAGCCAACAAATGATTCAACAGAGGACCTAACGTGTGAAGATAAAATTCAGCCAAAAGAACTTACTAAACAAAATATAATAGAACATGAAAATGGATGCGAGGAAACAATACACAAGCAGGATGGTGAGAGTGAACAAAGCATTTCAGACGCCGAGTCGCAATATTCCGAATGTAGTTCTGTTGGTGATGAACAACCTAGAAATGAAGAGAGTCATTGGAGAGCGGCTGTGCGGAAAAGAAAACGCGAAGGAGGCAGCACAAGAAGGAAAATTGCTGAGGTTAAGAAACATTTTAGTGTACTTTCAGTAGAGGAAATCTCCATTGAACTGAGGGCAATCGGAATTAAAGAAGATTCCATAAACATTATCAGTCAGAAAGAAATTAATGGGGCTATTCTCGCTGAGGTTCTTGATGGTGAAGTTTCTCTGAGAGATATTTTGGTGGGCGTGAATTTGGTGGATCAGCAGAAAATTTCTATGTTTATTCGAGGGTGGAGACCAAATGTCGACAGCTGATGGACTAGGTTTCAGTTATGAACTGATAAGTGTAAATAGTCACCAGTTGCACATATGTACATGCTTATTTTAGATATTTTTGCACACATATATTATGCGAATTCTGACGTTATGGATAAAATACACACCTAGCGTGTGCGTTAAGAATTTATATTTTCAACGATATACCTTAGTTTACTCATGTAAATAAAATGACAGAGTCTAAATTCAATTCAGAGGGTTCATTTTATCATATATATTTATTTTTACGTATACCGTGTTCATACAATTTATACAGGTTTTCGATTGAGCACTTCTGACCAGTAGGGGTTAATGTACTCGTAAATTGGTCCTAATCATGATAACTAGTACAGTTTTATTCAATGTATGATTAAGTTAATTGGCCTTTAAATGCATATATTACAAATACATGTATAGCTATGCGTATTGCAATCATTTCAAGTTACTGACTGCTGACATTGTATATATATTTGTAAAACAGATATATGCAAGTGAGCAATAAACATTATATGGTTTTATATCTGTATTTTTTTTTGTTAAAGTCTGCATCTCTCTCTCTCTCTCTCTCTCTCTCTGTATATACCGAGGGCTTACCTCTAAACTGTTCCATCTCCTTTTATTTCTATATGTACTTAGAATATTTTCCAGCTCTCGTAACTGATGTTAACTTGTCATGCCAGTATATTGTCATTGTCTTGGGTGCATGGTCAGGGTATGGACAATGATTTTAACAGAGACCGCATTCGAACTCTCAACCAGCGGAACTTCCACTATAACGGCACCATAAAAAGTACCCTTCTTCTTCTGTTGTGATGGCTAGCAATCATTTTCTGATTATTATTGCCATATTTTAGGCTTGCGGTCAAGGATAACCCACGAATGTGGCCTGTTTTTGCTGAAGTAAAAACATCGGAAGAAACAGTTGTTGAATGCAAAGGAGCCTGGGTGCGACACCCCAGCTCATTTTGCGAATAGACCACTTGCTTCTTTTATATACCTGGTATAAAGCAACTGCGTAGTCCCTGGGTAGAACTGATACTGATACTGATTACACAACCCAATTTTGCCGAGCGCCAGGCTAGGTTGAATCTAGCACACATTTTTGAGGCGGTTTGAGGCGGTCACTGGAGGAAAGTGTCCCGGCTAGGATTCGAACCCCAGACATAACTATTAAACACGTTCCAAGGAATAATGTCCTTTTAATTTTAGGGGTCCCATCCTTTTCTGCAATTTATTGAAGAACAGGAAAGGGGTGCAAATATAAGCAAAGCGAATTAATCTGATGTGTCTAAATAGCATATTTTGATAAAAACGGAATTACATGGCCAATTATGCGGTTCTAGTGTCACTGAGATAGCAAACATGAGATAAAGGTGTGGGTGTGGGTATATGAGTGCCATATGGCAATGTCCTTTTTCTTAATCTATATTAACACGGTATAAAGAAGAGGCGGTACACACACACACACACACACACACACACACAATTAGTCAAATCGCATAATTCGCACAGACGTCCCGAAATTTTCACATGTAAAGTGCCCTATTTTGGGAGGCATGTATGTAAACAACATTTTATAAACTATGAACGACGACCACTCGTAACTTTCATTGATAAAAGGGTTATCTTTAACCACCATATCCGGTCACAGTTACTTGCCTCGCCTACTTTGAGTAGGCACATATTCCAAATAGTATCTCTATTCCTTACTACAATATCAAGTAATAGGTTTTCGTTGAGGTTAGTTTACATTGAATCTATTTTGAAGACAATTTCTTGAAGAAATATATTTGTGGATTTATGTTACAGAAAACGTGTAATCTACTAATTGAGCGAATTTTGTGAGGATGAATATTTGTGGTTGAAATTATCCAAGGAAACAACGAAAATAATGGCCCTAGATAAGCTGAGTACAATAAGGTGAAATAAAAGCAAAACAAAGAAATTTCGGATTGATAAACCTAATAATTCAATATTTGACAATAACCACATAAAACCATATAACCACTGGAAGTCTTATTCCTACGGGAAGATTCGTTGTTTCAAGTGTTTTATGCGCTTTCAGTAAACTTAAAATAAAATATAGGCAACATTAATGGAGCCCATTGTCCCGTTAGACTGATCTCGTACCATAACAAGTGACAAAATCTGTAAAGCAAAGGATCGTTGGATAAGATGTTGTTTTTATGAATATGTTCTGACTGATTTAATGGAATTAATGCTTACTAAAAAAACAATAAACCTATACGTAAAACAATCAATGCGTCCCAAAACAATGAAATATCATCTGAGATGCAATTGAACGTATACTCAACTTTACAGTGGCATAAAAGGGACATGGGATATATTTTCTGTTGTTGCGGTAATGCAATAGCTATCGCTTTCTCATGCAGTGGTTATTACATGTAATAAAGTTAGACTTTAATTATAAATAAGATTTCATATAGCCTGGATCTCGGCTAACGTTAGTCCTCGTGTTCAGAAAAAAATATTGGGGGTTGAATCAAACGGTATGTGTTTTAAAGATTAAAGCAAATTTTCTGTTCTTTGCTCTAGTTTAATGATGCAGTGAACTAGTTTTTACAGTTCAGTAAATTGATTGCGATGATAAAATACAGTTGTTTACAGTTCAATACAGGTCATGGGTAAAAGTAATTAGAGTCGTTCCTGGTGGCCTAGGGAGCGTGAAATGTGAAAAAAAACATACATATAAAATTGTCCCGGACACCTTTTCAGGGTATAGAAAACTAGTTTATTTACTACATAGTGAAATGAAACCATGTCTTTTCCTTCAAGACACGGTAACTGAAAACAGAATGAAACTGTTTTATTGCATGACGTTAAATATAAAATTTAAGTTTTTTTTAATCTTTTAATATATTCAATAATTACATAACCCTGTGTGGAGTCATCCTGGTAAAAATATGTTAGTATCTGTTGACGTCATCTGTCACTGAAACGGTCAAATCGGAGTAGGCTGTCGATATGGAAGCAAGCGACATTACAGAGAGGGGATGGTCAATATCGTTCTGTCACAAGCATTATATTACTCGTATTGTCTTAAGATATCTTAGGAGGTAGATTTTGTGTAAAACTTTCATATAGCAATAAGATGCATATTTTTGTTGACTAAAAGGTTAAGGATATAGTACATAAATTGGCCAGTCCGCTTGACAGTTGATCCGGTATTCCCTAAAATACTCACATGGAAAAGAATCAGTAATCTTTTATAATTCTAATTATGTATAAGGTAATGACAAATGACAAAAGATGGGTCATTTTCATTGATCAGAAGCTGATACATGCTTCAAAATAACAATTTCATTGACATTTAATTGCGTTGATTATGTACTTTAGGGAATTTCGTGGGTACATGTATTCGTTGATTAATGTCCTAGGAATCTTTGAGTTTGTCACATGAACGGTTTTCGTGAAGGTTTATATTCGTGGATAAAATCCTCCTCAAAATAAACGAACATTAGCGCCCAACGAAAATTAGTGTATTTACAGAACATCCTTTTACAAGACTTTGATAAAAACAACACTCGTATGACTTTTAATGATTTAGATAATATTTTCTAATTTCGGTGATCATTTTCAAAGTTTCAGAAAAAGGTTTTCTAAAATAAAAACAGTACGCGAATATCTTTTCTCTATGTATAACATGATTTCAATTATTTAGATAAAGTGTTTCCCTAACTACACAATAACATGGGTAACTTTTTTTTTTTTTACATTTGATGTTGTAATGTTTGATATCAAATCTACGCAGCCTCCAAAGATTTAAAAGGACTGACTGAAAATGACTATATGAACAAATATATATACATGTCACGGACATTTTGTTCACGATTAAAATGTTTCCAGAACAAAATATTAGAAAAAGAAACATGTTAATAAACAACAACACGCGAGAAGCGGTTACGGTTATGATTTAAGCATCTGCACTGTGTAACATATGTCACTCAGAACCACACCGCATGGATCCGCACTCAGTGCGGAGAGGTACAGTTAAACTTGTCATGTCAAATATGCAAATCAGCAAGGTCAGCAAGGCCTGTTTTCAGTTTTTGGCTAGTAAAGACGGCTGGCGCCGTCTAAAAGGGATATGTGTTGATGATGTACTAATACTCTAGATATAAGCGTCATGCGTTTCATTAGATGTGTGAATTTCATGGCTTGTTACCAGGGTAATTGTCATACTCCTGGTACAAGTATGTTTTGTCAGTTTTTGTCATGCATCAAGGCCATATATTGAAAAATAAAATGTGTCAACCAATGACAAACAATTTTTAGTTTATTTTGGTCATCACTTGGATTACAAACTGCTCATACATTTACTTTTTTGTTTTTATATTCATAGGAACTAAAGTAATTATCAAAATCAAACTATTTGTGCTTTGTTACTATCAACGTAATAAAATCACAATTTATGAATCTTTTTTTTTTTTTGAGGTTCCTACATGGGATACCCCATTTATTGTCCCCGTAATAGGTGCAGTTGAGGTCGGGGATCCATCCTCACCTGACCTTACAAAGTTTACTTACATTTGATTAGTCAAAGTGAAATATTACAGGAATTAATGAGTCTCTAATTATAATAAGTATCATGTAGGGAAATTTATAAGAGTTTTTGCATACAAGAGAAAAAGAAACATGGCGAGGACAAAAAAACAACAAAAGAAGGTAATAAAAGTGGTGTTATGCACCGATTATGAATTTTCTATTTACTTTTCTCTTTATTTATATTCAAATTGTGCTTTTTTTCTTTGTAAAACTATTAACATCTCTTTTGGATATTTGCTTTTTATATAATATACATCAAGTATTGTCATATTGTCAGGTAATTTTGCATTTCAAATCTGTACCATATTTTGAGCATATCATAAAAGAACGATGAATTTATTCCATTCAGAATTTCTGTTTCTTTCAATATTTTGGTAAGAATTGATTAATATCTTAAATCTTCTTTTCCAGTGATCAGTAGATAATTTTGATTGTAAGACATTTGATGTATATATATAATATTTAGTTTCAAGTAGTATAAGTTTCTCTGTTTTTGTCATTTTATCCCCAATGTTAAAAATAAATTGCTCTTCTGTGAAATCTATTTCAACATATTTTTTCTTTTAACCATATTTTAAATTTTGATAAAAATCTTTTGTTTGAGGGCAAGACCAGAACATATGCATGATTGTTTCAGGTTGCTAACAGGAAAGACAGTGTGTTCTCTACGTTTCATTTTAAATAGATATTCCCTTGTAGCAATAAGTCTATGGTAAATTCTGAATTAAAACTATTGGAGGGATGAATGGAATTGTAGTTTAAATGGTGTTTCATATATCTTTTTCCAGGTTTCTGCATTGAAGTGATAATGGTTATTTCATTTTATTTGTGAAGTAGGTTATCACTGTTATGAGAGAATATTTTATATAATTTTCATTGTTTTTCATTCATTAGAAAAGGCCGTACATTAAAGACTAAAACTGGGATGGTGTCTTACTTACTACATAAATATTGTTTTTCTTTACGTTTGTTTTGACAGACTTAATCAAACCATAATATTCGATATAGTTCATTTTAATGTCAAACTAATATATGCTTTCGTGTAATGATAAGTAATTACCGTTTTCATCAAAAAAGTCATTAATCAAGTAGAACTTTTTGTCATACCAGTTTTTATTACTTATAGGTGTATTTCCTTGTAGAATATTTGGATTAAAAAGAAAAGAAGTTGAAAGAAACTCTTCCCTGTTATTTGAAGCATTAGATATAAATTTTGAGTATGATATCAGAACATCTCTCCAAAATAAGTTTTTCAATTTTGTTGCAGTTTTTGTGGCATATGCCTGTCCTTTAAATAAAAGATCCACAACCAATATTTTATTAGAAATAATTTTTTTCAATTGAATTATGTTTTTCTTCAATGAATTTTGAAAGCAAACTTAATTTTGGGACAAAATTAGACTAGCGTATATTTAACATTTTTAGCCCTCAATCACAATATTCACAATATTCTTTTGTTAATATATTTCTTTTAACTTTATCAGGTCCATCCCAAAAAAATTTATAGAATTCTTGTTCTAAGTAACTGAATATATTTAACATAGGACTCGGAAGGGATACAAACAGATGAGTAAGGATCGGTGAAATAAGAGTTTTGATAACAGTTATTTTGATTGATTTCTTGTGTTTATACATATGTCCATATTATATAATTACACAATCTTTATTCTGTGGCCAAAATCAAAAGTAAGATTAACAAAGTAGTAGTACTGGTGTTGCTTTGAAAAACTAGACTGAATTTTGGCCTTAGTTCGTAGTAATAATTCATAAAAATCTTTATACAAACTAAAACATGTTAAAACATTTTATTTGCCTCCTGGAAAGGAAAATATTAGGAAAGAAAAATAATTCCCCTATTTATCAATTATGAAAACAATATGTTTGGGGGAAAAAACCAACTAACAAACATATATGAAATCATTTTGAGTTGTTTGATTACATATTTTTGATTTCCTTTTTATTTTTGTTACACATATTGTATTTGAAAGATAAAAAAGTTACATATTTAAGGTGGTTCTGTCAATATATTAACATTTAACACAATTTTAAATACAAGTGTTGACATTTTGGAATAATTGTTTGATTTCAATATGAAGTGATTTTATACATGAAAACTAATTTTATAAACATATGTATATATCAGTTCTGTGTCCCTGTTTACATACACACACGAATATACATGAATATACATTAGATGATAATTTATATTGAACAGATTATAGACTGAAACATAAACATACATTTGTAATTATTAGAGAGGAAATCACAAAAAAACAATATATGAAGTTTTATTATACATTAAGAATAAATGCTTACAATTGTAAGAAATAATGAGTTTAAATTTATTAGACACAAATTTAAAAATACAAAATCTGTGAGAAGACTAATAGCAATATTTACAGACAGTAACTGTAAATCAAGGCAGTCGTCTTACTGGCAGGGCTTCTTTTCTTCAATTTATGAATCTTGATCTTGCTCTCCTACCCTTTTCATGATACAAAAAATCAAAATTATCATGGTGATGGCCAAACCTGAGTGGATGGTAAATGTTGTCGAGAAAAGACTTAAATAAACAACGGATCCTGTCATTTTTGCTATTGTTTCGTTAACATTGATCAGTGAAAACAATTTACCGATTTCATCTTTATGTACAAGCTTGCTGAGTAGAGACTGCAAGGCAGTAGATGCGAGATTTCCAAGAGACCACAAAGAAAAAGAAATGAATATTTCCCAAACTCCCTGACCCACACCTAACCAAAGTGCACCAATGAATCTTATTGTGAAACCTAAAACTGCAAGTTTATCATCTTTAATTTTAAAGTATTTGATCATCAAAGGCAACACAACAATTAAGGATACCCCTCTAGCTGCATTTCCAGCTGCAAGAAGATAGTTGTACCAAGAGTCAGATATATAAAAAGGGACTCTTGATGCAAAGAGGAATAGAATATCATTTTTTCCAGCTTTACAAAATGAGTTTAAAAACATCAAAACACATATTATTAGCAAGAGTAATCTGCCTCTGTTTTCTCTATATCTTACAAGTGTTTGTATTGTTTTCTTGAAGTCACTTACGATGTAAACAGTTCGAATAGAGTTCACGGGTGTTGTTAATGGTTGTATTGTTTCGCGGATGAACAAAACAACTACCAAAAACGAAGCCACGTGGAAAACTATAGCTATGCCAAAGGAAAACACAATTCCAAAATCTTCAATCACTATTCCGTTGCCTAACGATCCAGTAAGCCATCCGAAGAATGAAATAGCTAAAAGCTGTGAAAGTCGAGTGGTTCTATTTTCATCAGTTGTAATATCGCATGTCAGACTATTAATGGCCATATTCACCACAAACCCTTGTCCGAATAAACCCTGCACCCCGGCACCTACCATGATGAATATCATAGCATTGTTTCTTGCATATATGCTTGCGATGTAGAAAGCGCAGCTGCATATATTTCCGAATATGGACAACAGCATTGGTCTTTTCCGACCATTTCTGTCACTCCACGCTCCGCATAAAAGGCCCAAGAATATGGAGGGGGTATATAACAAAGTTGTGAAAATCATGGTGTACCGACTCGCTTGCTGTTGAATTTGGTCTTCTACTGTATGGTTTTGTGATGTTGTCGAGTTCATTTCCGAATGATGTAATCTGACTACATGTACAATATGGGGACGGGTGGAACCTTCTATAACTGCTTCTCCTCCTTTGAAGAGAAAAAGACTTCCGACCAGTAACAAGAATTGTAAAGTTGAACATTTTTGGCCTTCTTCCTCCATTTCTTTTTAAGGTATACTGAAATGGATATTTAGATATTGGCATTAGCTTTATGACAATTGCCCAGTTTGTTATTTTGACAAATTCTAATACATATCCTGAAATTTAAAAGTAAAGCGTGAATTTTATACATAATCATTGAAAATAAATTCATTGTTTATTCCAAAACTTATTATATAAAAATACATAATGCTTGATGCGTGATTTCAGTATGAACTTTTGTTGTGTATAGTTGCACAATGTTGTTCATGGAATATATATGCAGGAATTATCCAGTAAATACTTGCATTACTATATTTATTTTGCGTTGTTTACAATGCAACATATTTTAACCGATTGCAAAAATATTGAAAATACCGGATATCCAAATTCATTGCCCTCTAGCGGGCCAGATATACGTGCACCAGCTTGCGTAGGCGGGAAGAATTATCGATGAAAATACTATGAACGAAATCGTGTGAAATTGTGTGACCTAGCTAGTGAAGTGCAGCGCAGCAGTTCACGCACCTCTAGCTTGTAATGTAACCTTGGTTAATCTAATACGAATATGGCAAATAAAATTCTGTCGTTTAGCCCTCACTGCTACAACATCCAATTGATAAGGGAAATCAATAAAACGGTTCTAAATTACAAGCTACGCATTCTCCTGTACTGTTCCAGTTTATGCTTAACGCAACATTAGGACCCTCAGTCCTTTGATTAAACTTAATATCGCAATATATATACATGAGTGTGATTGTTTTAAATTTGAATTTTCTTCAGTGTTGTTTCAATTAAGTCTTTAACTTTAAAGTTATTTTATTTAAAACCATCAGCATAATTTTACTAAGATATGTATATGGATATTTGCATTATTTTATAACCATTGTCTATTTCATTTTGACCTCATTTATCACATTTAATACATTTCCTGAAATTAAGAAAGTACAGAGATAAATATATACATTATCATTAATAATTTTATTTGTTTTCCTTGCTTATTCATTTCAATTATAATATTTTTTATTCGAATTATTCCATACAATGTGATTTATAGTATCATTTTCGTAATGTTTCTTTATTTTATTCCATTTATTAAAACATCTGTCAAAAAATTATTCTTTTTACATATTTGATTTACATAGGTTTCTATTAATTCACCTTCTAAAAATTCTTTTCCACCAGGGTTGTCAATATTGTTTTTGTATATACATGTTCTATTCTAGAATCCTATGTTTTCTGTATTTTATATCCTTTTAACCCAGCTAACCATTAATGCATTTAAAATTAAAATCATTTTCAAACCCCCATTTCTATAATATAAATATATTTCATCACGTTTTATTTTGTCAGGTTTGCCGCCTCATAAATAGAAAAAATATCTCTTTTTATTCTGTCAGTAATCTCTTTCGATGGATTTGGTAATACTGTAAAAGGATATACATGTACTATGTACTAGTATTGATAAAGCAAATGTTTTATAACTACAACCAAGTGTTAGTTTTCTATGCTGCCATTGTTTTAAACAGTTTCTAATTTCGATTTCACGCAATTACGTATAGCCTATGTCACCTAATTAACACCTACTCATCAAATGCCCTATCCAGAAATTCTTCACTATATAATATAAGGTGCTACACTTCGTCCAATAATGGTTCGCATAACAACTGATCGTTATCAACATTTTCCACGCACTTGCAGCACATCACGGATACTATATGCACATAGTGCATATAGGACAACAATATCGTAAGAGTAAAGATAGATAAAATATATCATTTAAGATGCAATGCACATATATATTGCACTTTTGTTTGTAATGCATCCGTTAAGTATTAAAAATATTATACTATTTAACAAATATGCAACAAGGCTATCTGCTTATCAGCACTCTCATTTGTAATGTATCATTTGGTAGTTAGCATCTGGATCTTAATATGCTAGCATATTAATAGCCAGCAAGTACACATCATTTAGCACTATACACAAGTCATTTAGAAATGTCTAACAGAAATGCAATAAGGCATCATGGAGAGGTATACACACATTCACGCATGTCATTTTCTATAAAGCATTCGGAAGTTAGCGTGGTGTTATATTTTTACATAAATAATACAGAACAGTGAGATGTCATTTTTTAATAAATAATAAGTTCCAGGACTGGTTAGACCGGTGTCAGGATATAGTGACTGGGTGTGGTATCATGTCACATGTCTAAGACTTGAAACTATAGTGTGGCAGCACTATATCTGCCTCAAGGAAACATCGTCCCCAAATGACTGAAATTTCTCTAGGTGGGACGTAAAACCCAATAAACAAACAAACAAATATACAATGTATGTTTTTCTTGTCTTAATTTATTAACAAATGCGAGTATGAATTAGAGTTGGATCAATTATGTATTATAAATATGATATCCATTGTGACATTTAACATTTTTATTAACTTTTGGGACATATGTAATTTGCATTTTACAATTCAGAATCAAAAAACGACTTTAAATCAAAATATGGTGTTAATCAAGTATTAAGTATTCATTAATAAATAAAAGAATATTTTAAAAGTGTCGAGGAAATTTCATTATACAAACATTACATATTTACCTGTTAGGTACAGTATATCCGAAACTGTCGTTGAAAAAAAGACAAATTGTGTTTAATCTATGAGATAAATTAAAAACTACCCACTTTGTTAATTTCAGTCTAATAAAGAAAATTATTTTTCAATGTTTTTTTTTTTTCTTCTTTTTTTCTTTTTTTTAATATGAACGTTTAATATATGTATAGATACGTTAACACAGACTTAAACTATAATGATTATGAATATAAGTGCGATAGTGTCAACATCAATTGCATGATTAATTCCTAAACCTTTCATATCACATCACAAAATGAGCATAATTTGATAAGCATAATTTTTTACCGCGGACACAGATCAGTGGAGTGAATCATGACCGGTTATCATTGGTATATCTAAAATGTGTACGCGTTTGTGTCTGCCTTTCCTTTGAAAGTTTATGTCGCATTAAAATGTAATGGAGAAAATATTATTGTAAAATAACCTAACTATCCAGTTTTCTGTTATAGATTCTGGATCTACGACAAGCATCTTTATCAAAAACTACTATCTTTTTAATGATTTTAAATATATCATCTAAACAAAAATTAAATTCATCAGGTAGTATGAGGTTAAACTCAAACACTATGTATATTGGCAAATGTGATTGATACTCTCTGAAAATTTTTAATCCTACTTTTATGTATAATGCCAATCCGGCCATGCAAATATATTCATTCTTTTATAATTTGATATTTGTGTACATCTCTTTGCTTGTGTTCATTAGTATGTATTATATATAAAGTTACACTTCTACGCCCCACTGGAAGTATTTCAAGTTCTGTGATATCTCAGTATAAAACAGATATAGTGTTACCTCTCAGTTATATTACATGGCATGTTACCGAATGTGTAATGATTTGACAGCGGTCTATCCAGTCCTGAAACAACCCTCATATTCTGAACGTAAACCAAGATGTATCTATACAATTTAACAGTACAAGATCAGTATTTTATGACTAAATTGATATAAATCATTATATACTAACAACGAAATTTGTTAATTAATAAATAATAAGGTTTTGAGCGATAAGGACGTTTACAATACGTCTTTAGGTAGGCAAGTGTTACATAGCACAAAGTAAAATCAGTAGAAAGGCTTCAAAATAATCTTAATTTAGACTTAATTGTACGGAGTTTCTACCTAATCATGAAAATCAATACTCTTAAATTAACAAAATACAAATATAAATAGCTTATTTTAGCCATATTTTCAGAAACTAACGAATATTTTCTTTCATTTCTTATACTATAGGACATATAATGGTTATTACCAACAGAGGCGTGTTACATGCAATATTGTCGCGTCATCAAAAACACGAAGTTTTAATACGGTTGGATGGTTGTATATTTGGGCAATTTGTCAAACAGAAAAAAAACTTAATGGCTAAAATACCCAAACATGAACGTTCTGTAGCCATTGAAATGTAAATCGCTGTAGCATTATTACTGCTGGTTACTCACCGTTTTATCATTGAGCCATCTCTGTATATACAGAGGTCTTACCTCTAATCTCTCCTTCTATTCCTATATGCACTTAAAAAGTTTCCAGCTCTCGTATTTGATGTAAACCTATTATGCCAGTATATTGCAACTATCTTGGGTGCATGGTCAGGATATGGACAATGATTTTAACAGAGACCGTATTCGAACTCTATGCGGTCAAGGATAACCCACGAATGTTGTCCTGTTTTGTTTTTTTTTGCTGAAGGGAGAACATCAGAAGAAACAGTTGCTGAATGCAAAGGAGCCTGGGTGCGACACCCTACCTCATTTTGCGAATAGACCCCTTGGTTCTTTTACGTACCAGGTATATGGACTAAGACCACAATTAATTTTACTATATGTTCTATATAAGCATATATGCAAATGACAATTTCTGTAAGGGAAATTGACATTCAAACTTACCCTCATTAGATAGATCTATTCAAGAGAAATAATTCTGTACATTTTAAACATGGGGTCACCCGACTACTTTTTGACCTATTTAAGGTTAAATAACATACGTATGAATTTAGTGCACCGGTTGGCCATTTCACACCAATTTTCTCAAAATTTCCCCTCTCAGTAATGCTCAACTTTTAAGGTTGTTGTGCGATAAGGCCTCTAAATTGGGCATTTCATGACTATTTTAACTGTGTTCTATAGAATTTAATCCTTTATTGCATGTCTTTCAGTCAAAAACTCACCTTAATTCAGCATTAAATAGGGTCACTATTTTCTGTGTAGGCACATCCGGATACAGGGTAACCAAGGGCAGGTAATTGTGGTCTTAGTCCATTAGCACCTGGGTAGTCCCTGGGTAGAACTGGTACTGATACTGATAACTCAACCAAATTTTGCCGAATGCCAGGCTAGGTTGAATCTAGTAAAAATTCTGAGGCGGTCACCGGAGGAAAGTGTCCCGGCTGAGATTCGAACCCCAGACATATTATTAAACACCTCTCAAACGGTATGTGCATTAAAGATCAGAGTATGTTTAATTTTCGCTCTAGCTTTATGATACAGTAAACTATTTTTTACAGTTCACTAAATTGATTGCCATGATTAAATACAGTCCTAAAGTGTACAATACAGTTCATGAGTAAAAGTAATTCGAGTCGTTCCTGGTGGCCGAAGAAGAGGAATACCGGTATCGAGAGAGGTCTCGGATTCGATCCCCGACCGCGACATGCCAAAATCGTTAAAATGTACATAGGTTTGTTCACTGACTGGTGCCCGGTGTCAAGATAATGTAACTGGGTTAGGTACCATGCCTCATGTCTACAGTGCAGCACTTTATCTATTTCTATATCTAGTCTCCAAATAATTGCAATACTGTCGGTGGGACGTTAAATCCAGCAAAGTTTTTTCATACACACAGAAAACTACGAAAGTAATCTTAAAAATCTTTTATTCACAACTATGGATCTTTGTAGTGATCCATTCATGACGATGCCTATCACTTGTAATGATAACACATTGAAACATGCCACGACTATACACAGCTCATTATTATAATTAGAACTAGATTTCATTCGTTGATACGAATGATAGGACTTTCTGCTAAAATTGAAAAATATTAAGATTAATTCCGTGAGAAAGAATATATATTAAATTCTCTAACCTTTACTCTTTTTTTTTCGTATGGACTTCTTTTAGCTTTGACGTCACATGACGTCATAGGGTGCTGAAAATTCTTTTGTTCTGAAGCGCATACTCTACTGTCGTAACTCTGATATTTTCATTATTCTGAACAACTGGCATCATGTCAAAATCATTGCCTTAACATGAAAATTAAGAAGTATGCTTATGACGTCATATGACGTCAAGACTCAAAATATATGTAGAAATTCTGCAGAATTGCAAACTGTGTAAGTTTCAACTTTCTATCTCATCCTGAAGCTCTTTAATCCTAAAATGAAATTTTCGGTCCTATGTTCGAATCTTATTTCAGTCACAGAACTTCGGTCTTTCGAAATTTCTGTTAACTGACAGGGTACGCACACCTTAGTTTCAAGATATACCATCTGTGAAAATTTGAATAAAATCCGGCCATAAATGGCAGCTGTAGAGCGTGAACACCATTTTTCACTATTTTAAACTGTGACGTCACATAACGTCATAGGGTGCTGTAGATGCTTTTATTCAAAAGCGCATACTTTACTGTCATAACTCTGAAATTTTCATTATTCTGAACAACAGGCATCATGTCGAAATCATCACCCTAAAATGAAAATTAAGAAGTATGCCTATGACGTCACATGACGTCATATGACGTCACGACTCAAAATATTTGTAGAAATTTTGCAGAACTGCAAACCTTGTAAGTTTCAACTTTCTATCTCATCCTGAAGCTCTTTAATCCTAAAATGAAATTTTCGGTCCTATGTTCGAATCTTATTTCAGCCACAGAACTTCGGTCTTTCGGAATTTCGGTTAGATGACAGGATATGCACACCTTAGTTTCAAGATGTACCATCTGTGAAAATTTAAAGTAAATCCGACTATAAATGACGGCTGTAGAGCGCGAACACCATTTTTCACTATTTTTAGCTGTGACGTCATGAGACGTCAAAAGGTGCTGAAGATGCTTTTGTTCAAAAGCGCATACATTAATGTCATAACTCTGAAATTTACGTTATTCTGAACAACTGGCATCATGTCGAAATCATTGCCCTAAAATGAAAATTAAGAAGTATGCCTTTGACGTCACATGACGTCATATGACGTCACGACTCGAAATATCTGTAGAAATTCTGCAGAACTGCAAACTGTGTAAGTTTCAACTTTCTATCTCATCCTGAAGCTCTTTAATCCTAAAATGAAATTTTCGGTCCTATGTTCGAATCTTATTTCAGCCACAGAACTTCGGTCTTTCAGAATTTCGGTAAGCTGACAGGATATGCACACCTTTGATTCAAGATGTACCATCTGTGAAAATTTGATGAAAATCCGACTATAAATGACGGCTGTAGAGCGCGAACACCATTTTTCACTATTTTTAGCTGTGACGTCATGTGACGTCATAGGGTGCTGAAGATGCTTTTGTTCAAAAGCGCATACTTTACTGTCATAATTCTGAAATTTTCATTATTCTGAACAACTGGCATCATGTCGAAATCATTGCCCTAAAATGAAAATTAAGAAGTATGCCTATGACGTCACATGACGTCATATGACGTCACGACTCGAAATATCTGTAGAAATTCTGCAGAACTGCAAACTGTGTAAGTTTCAACTTTCTATCTCATCCTGAAGCTCTTTAATCCTAAAATGAAATTTTCGGTCCTATGTTCGAATCTTATTTCAGCCACAGAACTTCGGTCTTTCAGAATTTCGGTAAGCTGACAGGATATGCACACCTTTGATTCAAGATGTACCATCTGTGAAAATTTGATGAAAATCCGACTATAAATGACGGCTGTAGAGCGCGAACACCATTTTTTACTATTTTTAGCTGTGACGTCATGTGACGTCATAGGGTGCTGAAGATGCTTTTGTTCAAAAGCGCATACTTTACTGTCATAATTCTGAAATTTTTATTATTCTGAACAACTGGCATCATGTCGAAATCATTGCCCTAAAATGAAAATTAAGAAGTATGCCTATGACGTCACATGACGTCATATGACGTCACCACTCAAAATATATGTAGAAATTCTGCAGAACTGCAAACTGTGCAAGTTTCAACTTTCTATCTCATCCTGAAGCTCTTTCATCCTAAAATGAAATTTTCGGTCTTATGTTCGAATCTTATTTCAGCCACAGAACTTCGGTCTTTCGGAATTTCGGTTAGCTGACAGGATATGCACACCTTTGATTCAAGATGTACCATCTGTGAAAATTTGAAGAAAATCCGACCATAAATGAGGGCTGTAGAGCGCGAACACCATTTTTCACTATTTTTAGCTGTGACGTCATGTGACGTCATAGGGTGCTGAAAATCATTGAAATCAAAATTTCCTCACGTGACTAATAAGCCATAAAAATTTCATCGTCCTAGGACTATTGCAACATATAAAAATAAGCGTTTAGTTAGGAAGAAGAAAAGAATAATAATAACTAGACTTCTTTTGTTTTGAACAAAAGATAGGGCTTTCTGCACTGCAAACCATGACAAACCTGGTGTTTTTCGAATTTTGGCAAACCTATATAATCCTGCACAATGAAGTCGTAATATATAACTTCTGTGAAAATTCCATGCCAATCCGTCCATAAATGACGGCTGTGCAGCGCAGATGAATTTTGGTAGCTTTTTTAAGTTTTGATGTCATGTGACGTCATATGAAAATTTTACTCATTAAATCTTAATGTTCATGATTACCTACATAGGACATTAAATTTTCATTGTCTATGAAGCTTTGCAACATGAGTAAATTGACATTCAGGAATCGGAAATTCTATACAATTTGATGACGTCATATGACGTTCATCTTTACAAAATGCAAAGGAAACACAGAGACGTATAAGCTCGCTAAATATCAAATTTCTATCTCATCTAGAAACGATTTTATACGTATTTAAAATTTGACCGCCTTGGTTCGAATCTTGGATTCGTCAAAGAACCTTAGTTCTTTCAAATCTTGGCAAACCTATAGAATCATGCACAATGAGGTCGTAATATATAACTTCTGTGAAAATTCCATGCCAATCTATCAATAAATGACGGCTGTACAGAGCGGACAAACTTTGGTAGTTATTAATAGTTCTGACGTCATGTGACGTCATATGAAAATTTTAAACATTGAATGTAAATGTTCCTGATTATGTACAAAGGACATTTAATTTGCATTGTCTATGAAGCTTTGCAACATGAGGAAAATTGACATCAAGAAATCGGAAATTCTATACAACTTGATGACGTCATATGACGTGATATGACGTTCATCTTTACAAAATGCAAAGAAAACACAGAGATATATAATATCGCCAAATATCAACTTTCTATCTCATCTAGAAACGATTTTATACGTATTTGAAATTTGACGTCCTTGGTTCGAATCTTGGATTCGCCATAGAACCTTTGCTTTTTCGAATCTTGGCAAAACTATATAATCCTTTCTAATGAGATCGTAATATATAACTTCTGTGAAAATTCCATGCCAATCCGTCCATAAATGACGGCTGTACAGCGCGTACAAACTTTGGTAGCTATTTTTAGTTCTGACGTCATGTGACGTCATAAGAAAATTTTCAACAATGGATAAAAATTAACATGATCACCTACAAAGGAATTTCAATTTCCATTGTTTATGAACCCTTGCAACATGAGTAAATTGACATCAAGAAATCGGAAATTCTATACAACTTGATGACGTCAAATGACGTCATATGACGTTCATCTTTACAAAATGCAAAGGAAACACAGAGACGTATAATCTCGCCAAATATCAACTTTCTATCTCACCTAGAAACGTTTTGATATGAATTTGAAATTTGACGTCCTTGGTTCGAATCTTGGATTCGCCATAGAACCTTAGTTCTTTCGAATCTTGGCAAACCTATATAATCCTGCACAATGAGGTCGTAATATATAACTTCTGTGAAAATTCCATGCCAATCTGTCCATAAATGACGGCTGTACAGCGCGTACAAACTTTGGTAGCTATTTTTAGTTCTGACGTCATATGACGTCATATGAAAATTTTAAACATTGAATCTAAATGTTCATGACTACCTACATGGGACATTAAATTTTCATTGTCTATGAGCCTTTGCAACATGAGTAAATTGACATCAAGAAATCGGAAATTCTATACAACTTGATGACGTCATATGACGTCATATGACGTTCATCTTTACAAAATGCAAAGGAAACACAGAGACATATAATCTCGCCAAATATCAACTTTCTATCTCATCTAGAATCGATTTTATATGGATTTGAAATTTGACGTCCTTGGTTCGAATCTTGGATTCGCCATATAACCTTAGTTCTTTCGAATCTTGGCAAACCTATATAATCCTGCACAATGAGGTCTTAATATATAACTTCTGTGAAAATTCCATGACAATCCGTCCATAAATGACGGCTGTACAGCGCGTACAAACTTTGGTAGCTATTTTTAGTTCTGACGTCATGTGACGTCATGTGAAGATAAAAATAATATATTCCAAAATGCCATTGCTTCAGGTGTCTGTTGATAGAATTTCTTTGTCCTAGACCTTCAGCAACTTAATGAAATAACAACATGAAAAGGTTGGAAAAAAAGAATAATAATAACAAGTAAATCATGCAAAAAATAAAGCCTACAGGGCTTAAAAACCGTTAAGTTTTAATACGAAAGTTTTAAGAGCATTATGACGTCATGTGACGTCATATCGCGTTCATCTTTTCAGAATGTATAGAAGATCTGGAAACTAATATTCAGCCTAAATCTCAGCTTTCTAGCTTTTCTGGTTGCGATTTTATACGCATTTGAAATTTGACGTCATAGGTTCGAATCTTTGATTCGCCATAAAACATTTGCCTTTTCGAATTTGGAAAAACGGACACCGGGATGCACAACTAGAGCCTAACATACACTTTCTGTGAAATTTTGATGAAAATCGATCCAGAAATAATGGCTGTAGACCGCGTACAAACCTTTTCACCTGACGTCAAATCTGACGTTATATGACGTCATATGAATATACATTTCATTGCATCCGAAAGCTCATGGTTTGAAATATATGCCATAAAATTTTCATTGTTCTGAGTCAATGGCAACACCTCGAAATTAACACAAATATAAGAGGAAGAAAAAAAGAATAAGAAGAAGAAGAAGAAGCAGAAGAATAATAAAAAAACAGTACAAACCCAATATGACTTTCTGCCTGTAGGCAGAAAGTCCTAATAAAAGACAGAACAAACCCAAAAGGTCTTTCTGCGAAAAGCAGAAAGCCCTAATAATAATAATAATAAACATAACAAACCCAATAGGACTTTCTGCTTTAGGCAGAAAGTCCTAATAAACATAACAAACCCAATAGGACTTTCTGCTTTAGGCAGAAAGTCCTAATTATCATATCATATAAGTTACCTAAACGTTTGTAAACAATTTTAGCGTATTTTCTATTCACATAGTTGTCACATAGTTAATCAACTTCAAAAACCAGGTTGTAAAAATGCAACTCTTGCGCATATTGACATAATGTCTAACATCAATGAACTGTTAAATAATAAAAAAACATTATTCTATATTCAGATCCACAACACTTTTCCATTTAGGGCGCCATTTTCTTTATAAAACAAGTTTAGGATACATGACATTGGTTTAAACATATTTATTTCTCAAACATAGTTACAAAGAAAAACATCAGTGAAGCATGTACATATATGAAATGTAAATACGTTATAGGATGTCATAAAGATATTGATATTAATACATGGGGATTTAAACGAAAGCTACCTAAAGCTTATAAAGCTTATTTCCCCTTTCGAAGTTATCGTAACCATGGTATGCTTTATATATCAAGTGGGAAAAAATACTTATTAATAGACAAATGTACTCTTTCTAAGCAAAACAAAATAGAAAAGTTAGGAAGATAGAAAGAGAAGAATTAAGTAAAATATATGACATCAGTGCAATCTAAATCAAATTCAATCGAGTGAGGCCCCCTGGAAGATTGGTCTGCATACTTTAAATTTATATCAAATATATTACAAGATCAAGGTTAGTTGTGATAATACCTGCATCAATCAAACATACCACTCATAGTGAACCGTCCGAAGCAGTTGAAAAGCGTGCACTATGTGCTATAAACTTTTGTACAGACGCAAATATAAACGAGTTTTCCTCAACTGATAAAGACGGATCACCATGCAGTAATGTATCTAACTGAATATTAAAATCACGTAGGTCATTTAATAACTTTAAACGAGGCTGAGCGTAGTATATACACTCAAAGAAGAAGTGATTTTCATTTTCTATTTCTCCACATCTACAGAAAGGGTTGGGTACAAGACCCCTTGAAAACAGATGTTGATTAAGTAGGCTACAACCAATACGAAGGCGTGTATGAAACACTTGAATGCGTCTAGATCCTTGGTAATAATAAACTGGAACGCTTTGTCTGTCAGAGTTTAGAAATCTTTTGAATACATGTATAGACGATGCATTTCTTGTATCGATAGAAACAGAATTCCATTCACGAACTGCTGTAGGTAGAAATTAATTATAATAGTCAGTTGTTCGAGCGTGTACGCATCTTATATCTTGATTATTTCTAAGTTGATATCTAGAATTAGTGTTGGGACTTGATACTAATGAGGACAGGTAGCTTGGCGTTAAGCTGTAAAGCATTTTATAGAATAGAACAAGACGATGTTTCTTTCGTCGATTAGATAAGGAATCCCATGCAGTTTCATGTTGTAGTTTGTTAAGTGATACTAATTTGGTTGCGCCAGTGACAATTCTTGCACATTCGTTTTGAATTTTATCTAACTGGTAATTTTCATTAGCACAACAGTTACCCCAAACAACATCAGCATATTCTAAAATAGGTCTGATAAATGATACGTAAACTACTTCAAGTGATTTTCTATCTAAAATGAATTTCAACTTACGCAATATATTGACTTTTTTTCCACGTTTTGGCTGTAATATAATTAATATGTGAAAGCCACCTACAGTCATGAGAGAGGATGAGACCAAGGTGCTTGTGTTCTGTAACTTCTGGAATTTTCTGACCAAACATGAAAAGAGGTGGATGTTGTTTGTTTTTTTTGCTTTCTACTAATTATAAGTGATTCTGACTTTGAGGGATTGAAATTTACTAACCACGTTTCAGCCCATTTAGATATTTTATCGATGTCACTCTGGAGTGCTATAGCTGACTCAAGTGGGTTATCATAAACGGCATATAAACTAGTATCACCAGCAAACAAATTAATATTAGATCGGATATCATTCACGATATCGTTTATGTATATAAGGAAAAGTAATGGACCGAGAATCGAACCTTGGGGAACGCCCGCATTAATTTTTAACCAGTTTGAAGTTGTACCTGAAATAACTACACGCTGCCTCCTATTAGATAGATAATTAACAAACCAAGATAGAAGAGGATCAGTGATTCCTGCGGCTTTTAATTTTTCAATAAGACCTCTGTGCCAAACTTTATCAAATGCTTTGCTGACATCAAAGAAAACGACTCTAATTTCACGCCCACCATCTAAAGCATTACTAAATTTATTACTGAGGAAAGTTAGCTGGTTAACTGTAGAATCACCCGGTAAAAAACCAGATTGAGCTGGTGTAAAGAAACAAGTGTCATGTAAATGATTAAATACATACTTATACACAAGGCGCTCAAAAACCTTTTCAATATTATTAAGTAGTGATATAGGACGATAATTGTTTGGTAGTGATGAGTCACCTTTCTTAAAAATTGCTGTAACGTTTGCCACCTTCCAAATGTCAGGCATTTTGCAACATTCTAATGATGTGTTGAACAATTTACACAAGGGTTCAGAAAGCTCACGAGCAACTTCAAACAATATCTTATTACTTATTCCATCTGGTCCTGAAGCTTTATTGACATCTAAGTTTTTTAGAACATTGTATACTTTAATTGGAGTGAATTTTATTCGATATCTTAGGAGTCTCAGTTGTATCGTCAATAATAGTTTGACTTTGAAAGAAATTGTTAAGTACATTTGTTTTTTCTTCATCATTACTAGTTAATGAATTAGTAGTAGGATTCAAGAGCGGTGGAATAGAGTTATCTGGATTTCCAAAAGTAAGTGTTTTAAGTGTTTTCCCCATCTTTGGAAGTGGGATGTCACATTTGAGTTTGTTGCACATTTAGTAATATAATCATCTTTTGTTTCCTTTGAGTGTTATTGTTTGATTTCTTATTTCTCTAAATTTTGCCAATAGTACGTTGAATTAGCGAGTTTAGCCTTTTTATATAATTGTTTACGTTTCCGTATATTAAGTTTTATGTTGGATGTCATCCATGGGATATCATTAGATCGTATGTTAACAATTTTATTAGGTATATGTTTTTTTGCAATATTTAAGAGCATTGATGAGGAATTGCTAGCATATTTGTCAATGTCAATATTTATATGAGAATCCCAATCTGTAAGAGCTACTTCATGCCTTAATGCGTCGTAGTTACCTTGTTCATATCTCCATATAAATCGCTTATAACAAGGCATTTTAGGTTTAGTAAAGTTACAAATTACATACACTGGACAGTGGTAGCGCAAGTTTTGGCTTAGGAAGTGTTCGAGAACACCAGATTTAACAACACGATTGGGATTTGAAATAAATATAAGATCGATAAGACTTTCAGAATGTTCAGTGAAATGTGTTGGATCAGATATTACCCGATGAAATCAAAATGACGCTTTAGTAAATCAACCTTACGGCATGTTTGTTCACTCATTACATCAAGATTAAAGTCGCCCAGAATAATAATTTCTTTTGCCTTATCATCAGAAGCTAAACTAAATGAGTTTTCAATCAGTTCAATGTATGAAGAATTAGAATTCGGTGGTCTGTAAAATGTTCCTGTCAACACATGCTTATTACTGTTCAGGGTAAGTTCAATCCAAAGTCCTTCAAGGCCTATTATTTCTAAGTCATGCCTGCGTTTAAAACAAAGATGATTTTTTACGTATATAGCTACACCACCATGATTGTCATTAGGTCTATCAAGTCGTTCTGGTTTATGATAAGATTGAAAAAGAATGTTATCTGAACTGGTCGTACCACTGAGCCATGTTTCTGAAAATGCAATTATATCGAAATCTCGCAGTTCAGCGTGTAATAAGTCCAATTTGTTTTGAATACTCTGAACATTTAAGTGCACAATAGATAAGTATTTTGAAGTTTCTAATATATTGGTAAGTGAATCGTTAAAAGAGAGACAAGTACTTGTGAAGGAATCTGGTCCTGGGTTAGGGTGTACATCACCAACTTGTAATAAAAGGATGTAAAACCATGCAGTTTGATTCGTACTAAATAATAATAATAGTAAGCAGCTAACAGTGAAACTGCAGTTTTTATTATAGTTTTTGCCAAGTGTCACCTTTCTGTTAAAAGTTGCCCGTACATTATTAGTACGTGTTATTAGTATTCCATTATATAATGTTATGTTAAAAACTTGGTTATGCATTAATGCAAATAGGTAATACATATGTACTTCTCCTACAAATTTACCTTGATATGTATAGTTCTGCAGGACGACAATGTTCGCTGACAAATGTTTCATGTCACAGTCTCAATAAACAACAGGTAAAGTTCGATTGTCGTCAATGCAAAACCAACAATAAGTACAGCAACGTCCACGGACGCATCACCCGGCCAAACGATTACACAGAAGTCAAACATTTTACAGATAAAGGAAGAAGTAAAAAAAAGTGACTGCAAATAAAGAAAAAAGAGATACAGAATAATGAAAAATATAGTTATTCTATACGCTGGAATAGCAAGGTATGAAAAGAAATTGAAAGCTTTATGATAGTGTGGGTAGAGCATTCATTAAATGGATTTGAAAGAAATAATTATGCCATAATTATTTAAAAAGAAAATGGTTGGTTGGGTTTAACGTCCCACCGACAGTATTTCATTCATTTGGAATAAAAAAGAAAACATAAACTATCAGGTAAATGTATTATTTCAAATAATGTCTGATTAAAATGATTTCTTTTCAATATATGTCTGGAGATACTTTAAGTTACATTACTCTGTAAACACGTAGTATTTTTTTTATGAAATTCGGTTATGACACTACTGTCGGTATGAGATATGTACATGTGACATATTACTTAAGTACGTGTAATCCTAGATTTAAATTTTGAATGAAATTAGGTTTCACACATTTCTATGATTGATATTAATTAATACATACAATTATATTTACATATACTAACACAGACAATTCATAAAGCATATTAAACCAAATTGAACATTATTATAAACCACTAACTTATCATTATAAATAGAACATGTATAGTTATGTTAAGTACACATCACAGTATTGTAATATCATTCTGTAGACTATAGTATTATAAACAGAAACATTAACATCAGTAAATTATATTTCAAGTTCTACGTAAAATGAGTTTTACACTAATAGTATCACTCGCATATAATATCTCACTGAGGGTAAGTATTAAACACAATCAGTCAATATCTCATATAAGTAGTATTGAAACTCAGTCATATCTCATATAAGTAGTATTGACTCATTCGTCATAATCCACTTGAGGTAGTATTAAACATCACATACTTAAATATATCTATATAAATAATTTAAACAATTCAGTCAATAATTCTACTATGAAGTAGTATTATACCACACATCATAATAATCTCATATCAATATTACATCACATCAGTCAAATAATCTCACTATGAAGGTAAGTATTAAACCACACATCAGTCAAATATTCACATATAAAGTACTAGTATATCATGAAACCACAACATCAGTCAAATATCTAACTATAAGGTAAGTATTGAACCACCACTCAGTCAAATATCTCACTATAAGGTAAGTATTAAACCACACATCAGTCAAATAATCATACACAACATCAATATTCATAAGGTAAGTATTGAACCACAACATCAGTCAAATAATCTCATATAAGGTAAGTATTAACCACACACATCAATTCCACCCAACAGTACAAATCTCACTATAAGGTAAGTATTAACCACACATCAGTCAAATAATCTCACATAAGTAAGTATTAACCAACATCAGTCAAATAATCTCACTATAAAGGTAAGTATTAAACCACACATCAGTCAAATAATCTCACTATAAGGTAAGTATTAACCACACATCAGTCAAATAATCTCACTATAAAGGTAAGTATTAACCACACTCAGTCAAATAATCTCACTATAAAGGTAAGTATTGAAACCACACATCAGTCAAATAACTCTCACTTAAAGGTAAGTATTAAACCATCACATCAGTACAAATAATCTCACTATTAAGGTAAGTATTGAACCACAACATCAGTCAAATAATCTCACTATAGAAGGTAAGTATTGAACCACACATCAGTCAAATAATCTCACTATAAAGGTAAGTATTGAACCACCACATCAGTCAAATATCTCACTATAAGGTAAGTATTGAACCACACATCAGTCAAATAATCTCACTATGAAGGTAAGTATTGAACCACCACATCAGTCAAATAATCTCACTATAAGGTAAGTATTGAACCACAACATCAGTCAAATAATCTCACTATAAGGTAAGTATTGACACCACATCAGTCAAATAATCCAGATGCACACAGTCAAATAATCTCACTATGAAGGTAAGTATTGAACCACAACATCAGTCAAATAATCTCACTATAAAGGTAAGTATTAACCACCACATCAGTCAAATAATCTCACTATGAAGGTAAGTATTGAACCACACATCAGTCAAATAATCTCACTATGAAGGTAAGTATAAAACCACGACATCAGTCAAATAATCTCACTATGAAGGTAAGTATTGAACCACACATCAGTCAAATAATCTCACTATAAAGTAAGTATTGAACCACCACATCAGTCAAATAATCTCACTATGAAGGTAAGTATTGAACCACCACATCAGTCAAATAATCTCACTATGAAGGTAAGTATTGAACCACAACATCAGTCAAATAATCTCACTATGAAGGTAAGTATTGAACCACAACATCAGTAGTCAAATAATCTCATCAAATATCTCACTATAAAGGTAAGTATTGAACCACACATCAGTCAAATAATCTCACTATGAAGGTAAGTGTTAAACCACCACACCAGTCAAATAATCTCACTATAAAGGTAAGTATTGAACCACAACATCAGTCAAATAATCTCAATATGAAGGTAAGTATTGAACCACAACATCAGTAAAATAATCTCACTATGAAGGTAAGTATTAAACCACCACATCAGTCAAATAATCTCACTATAAGTAAGATTAAACCATCACATCAGTCAAATAATCTCACTATAAGGTAAGTATAAACCACATCAGTCAAATAATCTCACTATAAGGTAAGTATTAAACCACACATCAGTCAAATAATCTCACTATAAGGTAAGTATTAAACCACACATCAGTCAAATAATCTCACTATAAGGTAAGTATTAACCACTATGAAGGTAAGTATTGAACCACAACATCAGTCAAATAATCTCATCACATCAGTCAAATAATCTCATCACATCAGTCAAATAATCTCACTATGAAGGTAAGTATTAAACCACCACATCAGTCAAATAATCTCACTATAAAGGTAAGTATTAAACCACATCAGTCAAATAATCTCACAATAAAGGTAAGTATTAAACCACCACATCAGTCAAATAATCTCACAATAAAGGTAAGTATTAAACCACCACATCAGTCAAATAATCTCACTATGAAGTTAGTATTAAACAACCTAAATGACATTAAATACTAAATAATTACGTGAAATTACAAAACATAAAACTCATATATACCAAATGTCTGATGATATTTGTTTTCCATGTGTTACAACTGACTGGCTTGATTGTTTGTTTGATTGTGGATTTAACGTTCCACCAACAGTATTTCAGTCATGTCTCTGACTGGTATCTTGGTTTTCCATTTCCTTTTAATAACATGCATCATGTCATACCGGTATATGCTTAGTAACTGTTGAAATGGGAACCAGGAACTATATTTAGAATTTAGTTGCACATGGTGCAGTCATGCGTGGTCAAAACAAAATGGTTTCAGGTGAGCACTTTTGATCGGGATAATTGTTTGTTTGTTCGGATGTGTTAAAGATGAATATACACATGCTCTAGCGTGCACGATAATTAGCAACGGAATCAAACACGGTCGCTCAAAATAAAAAAGATTTTGTGCATAATCTTACGGGCTGGAAGTAGGTTTATGTGGTTGCTGGTCGCATAATAAAAAAATCACTTAATGGGATAGATTGATATAGTAAAAAACGTTCGGGCGGGATTTATAACGGTCGTTTAATAAAAAAAAAAGTCGTTTAATACAGGTGGTCGCATGTACAATATTGACTGTAAATTATTAGCCTTTTTAAATCATTGGATGAGAATCTGAGAACTCCTACAGGAATTCGACTATATATTCAAACCTATTTATGTATTTCAAAAGAACCTTCAGAAAATTCTAAATATGTGATACTAACATTGTCTAGGATTCATGCGACAAAGAAGGCGCTCCTCGGCCTCCTTTGACTTGGAAAGTGATTGCATGGCACCACCATGGTTTTCGATTAATACATTTGCTGAGTCAGAAAGAAGCGGATAACGTACAGAGACATAATGTTTCTTCCTCTATTTCTATACGTGTAGTACTGGCTAACAATCATTTACTGATTATCATGGTCATATTTAGACCTTGCGGTCTAGAATATCCTACGAGGGGAGTCCTTATTATTTTTTTTCTAAAGAGACAACATGCAAAAGAAACAGGGGTTGGATACAGGGGAGTCGGGGTGCGACACCCTAGATCAATTTGCGAATAGACCCCCTTGATTCATGAGAAAAAAGTATTGTGTAATAATCTTTTGTCAAAATAAAACGCTATAAATGAAATTTCCTTTTACATAATCATGAAATTTTATGATGGATGTATTCTGTAATTTTACGCATTACATTTTTTGGACGAAACGCGACACACCCCATATTTCTTCAGGCAGGGCGAAAACTCGCGACGAACTGTAGAAAAAAACACTTTTAAATAAAGAAAACAAAATTGTTCCGGACATTTTTTCAAGACATTGAAAATTAGTTTAATATAGACAGTAACCCTTATACAACTTTTTCATACTTTATTTAGTATGTAAGAGATATAAATGTGTGTGTGTGTGTGTGTGTGTCAAAGACTTATGGCAATATATTCACTTTTCTTTCGTGCATATGTCTTGTAGATATAGAATACACGCGCACATGCCATGCGATCACATAAACTTACATTAATATCTCCTACACATTAAATTTAAGTTTAAACTTATTGCAGTGTCATTGTTGAAATGGTATCGTCAATATCAGGGATCGAACTCACAACCGTTTGGTCAGTAGTCCGTTGATTATTCTAGAAAACAACTACCATTGCGTGAAAAGTACCAAACTCCACGCAGTGATCTCCCTTGCACAAGTTGCTAACTT
The DNA here is from genome assembly GCA_021229015.1 of Solen grandis. Lineage (NCBI taxonomy): Eukaryota > Metazoa > Mollusca > Bivalvia > Adapedonta > Solenidae > Solen > Solen grandis. The sequence goes on from CM037783.1 coordinate 5,403,012, forward strand.
TAACACTCACTCAGCCCCTCACCGCGTGAGTTCGAATCCCGGCAGAATCATATAGATTTTCATGTGAGGAAGCTGCGGTAGGTCGGTGGTTCTACCCGGATGCCTCCGTGCATTCGGGGTCTTCCTCCACCTGTAATTAGCTGGACGTCGCTGTATGACTGAAATACTGTCGAAGCAACGGTAAACTCAAATAGTCAATTCTCCCTTGCACGCTTATTTACAATTGTAAAGGGAGGAAACTACTGCTTAGAGTTTGGAAGAGTACGTGTACAGTTATTAATCAGAACGAGTTAAATGTTTGCAAGCTATGTATATTTGATATTGCATTCACATGACGTTAGTTAATTAGTTACAGAGTTTCCATTAAAATTAGGCCACTGTATATGGGGATTGAGAACATGGATGAATAGGTTGATAGATATGAATAAGTATACTATTTCGATAGTTTCTCAAAGTGGCGCGTATTATTAGATTATATATTTTCCCGTTGCATAACACAACAATTAGGCAACCTTCAAATAAAACATCAACTTTACACCTCATATTTTCTCTTTTTTAAGGTAAAAAAGGACCACTGTTTGCTTCTTTGCTGAAAAAAAAAATCAACAGAAGAACTCCGTTTTTATCAGGGACACCGTATTTTGAACAGGAGCATTAGAATAACTCAATGCTTCTTGTAACATTTCCTTCCCAGCGATTCAGGTGTTTTAACTATATTAGATGTTTATATGTTTTGGGAAAAATCAACATTTTTATTCAAACAATTAAATGTTACGCATGGGCAAAATATAATAGGAAATATTTTCTCATGTGCAGTAGACAGAAACGAACGCAAGTGGGTAGGTTTCAATTTATCTCACAGGTTCAACACGATATGTCTTTTTTTTCAAGGAGTGTTAGGATATACCAACCAAACAAGTAAGATATATAAAACACTCATATTTGTCAATTTGAAATTTCTTCGTCATTACTTTAATATAATCTTGATTTATTAATGATAAATTAATACTTGATAATCATCACATTTTGATTATAAACTTTGATTAATTGTCATTTGTGAGATATTGTGTCTTTTTTCTTTTATGTCATTGTGTTCAATGATAATTCGTTTAGATTCTAATTAGTAAAAACAAAGACCTAAATCAACAGATAATCAAATTAGCGTGTGAAAGAAATCTCGTATACTATCGACGCGACCGCAATATTGTGAGAAAAAGCTGGTACGCATGTACATGTTTAATCTACGGGCCTTTTGCGGCACCTTAAAGTATATGGAATGTGACAATTTTAAACATAATTTTCTTTTTATTGTTGGTTTTGTTTGATGTACATTTTTGTTTGTTTTATTACACCGGTAATACCCAACTTGCTTTAGAAACGCATATAAGCACAATTTCGTGTTCCAAAAGTCATTTTCGCCAACAATCAAAACGATTTCCTAAAAATATGCATGTTTTTTGTGTGTGTTCATAAATCACGGTACAGTTTTATTCTAAAAGAAACAAGTTATAGAACAGAACCGAACAAAAAAAAAAAAACATTTATTTCTCGATGGTACAGATTAAAATAGTAAATACTAGAATTTTATTAAATAATACTGGAGATGCACCCGGTGCTACTGGGTACGTGTCATAAGCGTGTTGGCTGAATTACTCCATTTTACACAGTAGCATTTAACCAGCAGCACGTGCTATTTACGAATACAATTAAATGTGGTTAATATACACACCAGCTTAGCATTTCTTAATGAAAATAACAATTTGACTTAATAAGCTTTAAATATCACGGTCATAAATATGTAGCATTAGTATAAACACTTCATCGAAATATATATAAAATTGTATTTGATTTATAAGTGACAAAATTACTCATTTAACGAACAAATACAAAAGGATAAAACTTTTTTAATTATCCTGATATACAACATGGAGCATTGAACAAATTCACAATAAAACATAAAGGTGTAGTAATAATAGGAGAAATGAAAAGGGGAGGAACAGAGATGAAACAAAGAGATATGTGATTTACATGAATTATAGATTTATTTATCTCATACAATTAATCAAATGATGTGCACTTAATAATGTTCTAAACAGATATCGAAAGCGAAAAACAATTAAGGAAGAGTACACACGAAATTATACATTGACAATAATTGAATGGAGATTAGCAATAGAAAAATCTTTACACAAATTTACATGGTTCTTTTATGATCTAAATAGACATCTATATCAGTCGTGGTTATACTAGTCTTCATGATATTGATTTCAATGATTGAATCAGTTGACCTCGCCTGTGTTACCACACGTCCTGCAAATCGATTTATAACATCTCTTTCTCGCACACTGATACTAAAACTGTCTTTCATTATTAATACGTTTCTATTGGAACAATGGATGGGGGATTTGAAAAACAGTTTATCAATATAGAATCAGAGGATTTGTCTTATGCGTAAATTTTAGTATTCTTACAAATTTGTCACTAGAATTAATTCATTTTATCAAAATTCAGCTACCATAGCATTTTTCTAGTATTAAAAAGCCATATCATTCTATATATAGGTGTTTTTTTTTCAAAGGACCGCAAGGTCCGCATATTAAACCATCCCGTTCTGGCGCGCACGTCAAAGAATACCATATTTCGCCTAGCAGTTTATCTGTTGGTTTATGTCTTTGATAAAAAAACAAATTAATATGTCGCTCAAGATAACAAAAGCGTTCAATGTCACTATGGGTATCATATCTTTCATACATCATTGATTTTACTGTAATTTGTATGTGTTATTAAATTTAGACAATAAATACATACATTTGTTATTTTTACTGAGTCACTAAAGGTAATGTTGAATATATGCCAGTTTGTCTTTTTTGTTTGCATTGTAAAATTCACATCATAAATTGATGTGATATATATTATATATATATATAAGGTTTTCCTTCTACCCATAATTAAATTATGATCATGGTCCATCAAGAGATCATGGGAATTTTAAAATAAATGCAAGTCTTTATAGACTTTGATAATGCAAGCCTTTATAGTCTTTGATCAAAGGAGCCTTTAACTGAGACTACCCAAAGCCACATGAACTCTTGAAAACCGCTGTAGCGCCCACAAGTTCCCAAACTCGCACTGCTGATGCCTACTTACTGTTTGATGAAGATGCTCAGAGATCATTTTTATCTTGATCGAAGACTAAATCTTGTCCAAACTGGTATAGAAAGTGTTAACTTTGCAACCTTCTGTGATAATTTCAGGCAGGTTCGACACTTGGAAACCGCTACTGTGTACGTTTCAAAAATACCCATGCACGTGCTTATCGTGCCATCAATAGCTACACAACTCATTAGTAGATATAACAGATCTGCCCCCGTTTGAAAATGGCCTATACTGTGATTGATTATGAAACACTCGAGATCTCGATAAGTCTTATTGGAGAATTCTCCAAAACACGTCATGTGTAATTTAATGGTAAAACCTCCAGCATTGTGGGTCCGTACGAGTATATCATCAATTTTGGAAAAACAACAAATTAATTTTAAATAATTATGAATAAAATCCACTCTTTACTTTTAATTTTCAGGATATGTATTAGCATGTGTCAAAATAACAAACTGAGCAATGGTCATAAAGCTAATGCCAATATCTAAATATCCATTTCAGTTAACCTTAAAAAGGAATGGAGGAAGAGGGACAGAAAAGTTCAACTTTACAATTCTTGTTACTGGTCGGAAGTCTTTTTCTCTTCAAAGGAGGAGAAGCAGTAATAGAAGGTTCAACCCGTCCCCACATTGCACATGTAATCAGATTATACCATTTGGAACTGAACTCGAAGAATTCAGAAAACCGTACTGTAGAAGACCAAATTCAACAGCAAGCGAGTCGGTACACCATGATTTTCACAATTTTGTTGTACACCCCTCAATATTTCTAAGCCTGTTATGCGGAGCGTGGAGTGATAGAAATGGTCGGAAAAGGCCAATGTTTTTGTCAATATTTTGATTCCAATGGTTGTTCCTTTAATTTGACGAAAAAAATAATTATTAAATTGAAAGGTATTATTTTCGAGTATGAATGCTAATGGCTCAATGATAAACTCTTTAGAAAATCGATCGAGATTTTTTGTTTTGGAAATTTTCAACCCAATAGGCAACTTCAATTCCTAAAGTATGGCTTATATTGGAATATAGCGATTCAACGTCAAACGAAACTAAAAGTGTGTTGTCAGGTATAGTTTTGAAAATCTGTGGTGTCTCTCAAAAACTTGGTATGTGCTTAAGGTAAAGTCCCTGTAATGGTTCCGCTATATCTTGGACCACTTAATCTCTACAAAGATAACCAAGTTACCCTATTAGGAAACCTTGGTTATCTCCGTGAAAGGACATGAGATCCGAAATGTAGCTGAACTATTACAGGGACTTTACCTTAAGTAGAGGTTTCAAAATTATATCAATAAGATTACTTAGTCTGTTGGTTAGGCAGGTGGGTCCTGTGATGATAGGTTAATGTTTCTGTTTCGCCGATATCAACATTAAAAAGAATAGCAGATTTTCATTCTTGACTTATTTTTTCACTTTTATATACCTTTAATTAACCGTAAAATTCATTGTGTTTTGCATCAAATTCGGATAGATATTTGTTTATGATTGTTTGATAGCCTATTTTTCATAATATTCGCCATCTGTTAAAATGTTCTCTGCCATTTTCTGTTGGAGGTGAATGCTTCGAAGCGACCAAATATTTTTTCATTGAAATCTATGGCCGATACTTTTTTTAATGTGCTTAGATGCATTCATATTTGAATAATCCTTATATGTTGCCACAGACTATAGTAATAATGATAATTAACATAACTGCGATTGTGCATCATCAGGTATATAAAGAGGAATTATATATTACTAATAATTAAGAGACATTTGATTAGCATAAGGTGTTACTGTTATTACGTCAACATAGAAACAGATCAGATGAAATCAATGGAGTGCATCGTTATACGGTTTTACTTTTGTAAAGTATTAATAATTGTCTGCTCTAAATGCCAATCGTCGATATTACTTAGAAATGCTTTTTAGTTAACATGGTGAAATGTGTCTGTGTGGGTTGATGGTATTAATTCAATATGTATATATGATAGATATATGTATCCATGTATATACATGTATATATGTTTGTATGTATGTTTAAATCTTTGTTTTAGATTCAAACATACACTGTATATTTGAGTGTATATCAAAATCACTTCTCCTTGTATTCATTTATGTTTATGTATGTAGATGAGTGTGTGTATATGTATGTGTGGTTGTGTCTGTACACATGTATGTTTACACATAGGCTTACATATACGTTCGTGTATTGTGATTTTTTTAGAAAGTGTTTCATCTATTTGAAATGGTGAGTGTAAAATTAGAGATAGTATCATCTGTTATATCCTGCCTTCAGTCTCACAATATGATATGTACTGCCATTTGAAAAAGTTAATAATTATAATTATACGTATCATACGTCTTTCTAAGTCTATTTGGCAAATCTATGTCACAATGAATATAACATTAATTTTAGGAATTTAATTTAATGAAAGAGTTATCACAAAAAAGTAATTTCTTTTTATTAAGAATGCAATAATAACACATACATTCAAATTTCAATACCGACTATGCTGAATCCGTTTTCCTTAATCGATAGATTATGGGTATGCCCGACGATTAACCCCATGACCTTTTTCGCCTGTAAATTTCTTTTGATTATATTTTTAAATGAGCATATGAGTATAATATGATGTTGTCTTATCAGTTTGAAGATAATATCCAAACTTACCGTATTGTTAAGTAATATGTATAATGTCATTTGGACAAACTATGTATGTCTTCTTTATTCTAAATTTGTTGTTCTTTTTTCTCTATAATTCGAAATCGGCTCTCTGGTCAGAATGTCTATCAAAAGTCTTACCTGCGATATACAGAACGACTTTAAGCCGTTTCCTCATAGGGGCATTTGCTAATGACATTGTGATTGAACGCTCGATAATTGTATTTTCTTTTCATCCATGACAAAATTCAAATATTTACAACTTTTGGTAATACCATAGTAATACCATGAAGATGGTCCGAACTGTTTTTAATGTAAATGATTACAAAAAAGCATTACATACACATGTTAAATTGTAAAATATCGGGGTAACCGTGTAGTAACAATATGTTTTTAATATTCTATTTCTTTTTGTATTCCTTTACATATGTTTGCTTCTGTGTGTGAATTCATTCTCGCAGTGTTAAAAAAAGCTTATTCTTTACTGTCACGTTGAGGATAACAAACCAGTAGTCATATGCTGCATATTAAATTGCATTATTTCAACTTGATCGGTGTTAGTCAGACAGTTTGGGAAATATTCACTTCCTTTTCTTTGCGGTCATTTTGAAAGTCAAAACGTCCTCTACACAGTCTCAAGTCAGTCATGCAAGGTAATGAAATCGGTATTTTTTTTCACTTATCAATTATGAGAATCAAAAGCAAAACTAATGGTGGTTTTGTTTTCTTGTAAAGGTTAGGACAAGAGTGATTAACATGTTTAATTGCGCTGATAATAACAAGAGTGATTAACAGTTACAAATCTTTGTTAAGATTAGTGTATTGAACATCATACTGTAACAACTTCGTCTGTAACAACTTCCTCTGCCAGTTTATATATGAGTTTTGTCGCTCGCTCAAAAATGGCCTGATCCGAACCAGGTAATTGTGAAAGCTGCGAAATTGAAGCTGGCAACACTTCCTCTACAACTAACGATAACATGGTTTTGAAAGATCTTAAAGGACTTATGGATACCGAATGAATTTGATTTATGAGTGTAGAAAACATATTGAGGGTTATATACGCAGAGTTTTTATTAATATGCATAGATTTCAGTGCTGCCTAATTCACTTCTTGGATGACTAATGAAGCACACACTAAATAAGTATGGTTTTGATTCATTATACAAGATTAAGCTAACCAAAAGTCCATTTTAGTGCATTCTCAACTTTTATAATAGGGAAGCAAAACAACAAATATCATTACTGTATTACTTTTTTTTTCGAAATTTTATGTAATGAGGCAAAATATATTCTGATACACCTATATCTTTAAGATAATATACGCAATGTACATCAGGTGCGATGAGTAGAGTTACCAGATACATTCCTTGTTATTTTTAGTGTGAACCTCCCGAATTTTGTCTTCGCCACGGATTGACCGATAAATTAACTAGAGTCAAGCGAGAATTTCCCCATGGTTTCATGCCCTTAATTGTGGCTGAAGCCAGCCTGTTGTTGCCTGGTTCTACGACATTATATTGCGGACATGATTTTCTGCTAATGGAGCACGTGACTTCACGAGATTCGCTGGCACCCATCTTTGAAAGGTCACCTACTACTGAGCGGGCGAACATTTCTAAGGTGCTACTCTTACATCCGCCGAGTAGCCATGCATGACTACAGTCAAATCTGTATAAGACAGACAGCTCCGGGACTTTGTCAAAGTGGCTGTATTACACAGGTGATTGTCTTATCAAGGGTTCACTTCAGACAGAATAGGAGTGTTTTCTTCAAAATATGATGAAAACAATTGTAATTTCATGCATTTCTAAGGTGCTGCTCTTACATCCGGCCAAGTAGCATTGTACGACTACATGTATAGATGTTACTTCCCTTGGGGAATCAAATCTAAACCAAAATTTGAAACTGGTTATCACTCTTATCCCTTGGGAAGGAACAATTATAACTCTTTTCAATATACTTTTACTGGTGACATCTTCGTATATTAATGAGGATATGTTCAATGGAATTCTATAAAATTAACTTTATGAGTGATTTGTAATCCAGGTAATGAAATAAAGAAAAAAACACCGAACTTGACAATTGAATAGCAAGTCATATTTCATCTTAAGCTATGTTGTACGCCAAACAAAATAAAGAATACTGAAATAAAAAGTAAGACACATGGTTTGATCATCTCATCTACACGTATAAAGAATTTATACACGTACCCATAAGTACTATACCTATACACTCGATCAGATACGTTATCATTATTCATCAAATTTGAAATAATGAGAGTCAAACCTGCATTGCTATACTTATAGCAGTAAGATAAATGTGTATTTAATTTTATAAATTGAAAATTTCCTCAACTCTCTAATCAAGTGTATCTCAAACACACTACATTGATCAGTTCCTGTGACCGAATGGTTAGTGCCTCCGCCCCGGAATCGGGAGGTCGTGGGTTCGATTGCTTGACGCGGCATACAAAGTCGTAAAATAATGGTAATGGTATAACTCCATTGCTTGCCGCTTACCATATCTGGGTAGTACCAGAAATGGATGACAAATGTTTCACAATCAGTCATCAATATATCACTCCAGCTCCATTACCAATCAGTCTGCATATCATTCTTTCTCTACTCAAAATGAACTTCTGTTTCTTACACACTACATCAATTATAATTAAATGATCAACAATCATCGTTTACATGATTTAATCAACAACATCTATCTTACATTTGTAAAGTGTTAAATCACTTCGCACAGAGACAAAAAAATCCAATATTGTTACATGCCGGTCAATCTTCAATCAGAAATATTGTTTTAGGTAAACATATACCAAAATGGCATTCCATTTAAATTATTGTAACGTTAGCTTAATTGAAATGATTTCTTCCAAAAGTGATGTTGGGTCTCTTTCATAGGTTCTTGAATATGGCGTTCAGTAGTAAATAAGTGACCGAGCCTTCATTGGCGTGTCTTGATGTGTTTTATGTTTGTTTGTGTCTGACTTTCCTTTTCTTGTTTATCTCGCAAAAAAATGTAATGGAGAAAATATTTTTGTAAAAAAGTCAAACTATACAATTTCTGTTATAGATTCTGAACCTAAAACAAACGCCTTTGTCAATAAACACTATCCCTTTCAAACTTTTAAATATTTTATCTAAAAAAGATTTAAATTCCTCAGATTTTATGAGGCTTAACTCAAACACTATGGGTATTGGCAAATGTGACTTGACACGTTCTGAAAAGTACAAATATCTTTTAAATTACACATTGTGGTTCTGCATAATCCCTCTTAATTGTATAATGCAAAT
>CM037783.1:5412218-5462218 GCA_021229015.1 Solen grandis
GAATTTTTGTCCATTTATTTTCAAACAGACATACAATATAATTAATTGACATGATAGGTTTTTTTCTGAAACAAAGATCATTAGCCTAAAAGATAGTGTCTGAATCTCTACAAGACATCCGAGATCATCGGAGTTCTAGGTGAGCACGAAGGATGATTCGTTTTGCACCGCGCAATTGTAACTTGTCTGAACTCTCCTGTTTTATCATTGATTTATTGCATCCTTTGGACGTTTCATATCTTTTTACGTCACTGCTAGAATATTTCTGTCATTAGAAGATAACCGGTATCACGGAAAGAAATGAATGACATTCAACTTGCCGTACTTAAAGGCAATTTAGTCCAAATACAACCTTCTCGCAATGTGTTTTGCCAGGTTTCAGTTCTGTTGACTTTTATTTTATCTTTGGGAAGAAAAATATAAACACATTATTTTGTTTGTTTTCCATGAATTCAAACTATTCTAGAAAAATCTCCAATTTGTCTAGAATAGTTTTGACAGTATTAACTTTGTTTGCTTTAAGATAATGAACCACGTGTTGCTCAAAGGTAAATAAACAAAAGTATATGCTTCTTTTTCCGGTTTATACCATACGAATTAATTCTCCTCAAAACGTTTATAAAACGGATTAAATTCTAAGAACCAATAACTTAAATTAATTGGTTTCAAGCTGTTTCTTTTTTCATTTACTTTTCATGAACGTATAATTATATGTCTGGTTTGCTTACAATAAGGGCACACTATGATAGAAATATTGTAATATATTTTGTTTTCCAGTTTAACATCCTGATCAACCAAGTGACGGGACGCATCAACTATGCTGCTGATCTCATTGCCCTCCGAATGGCCATCATCAATCAAATTCTTGATCCTTGGCTCTACATTCTGCTTAGGAAAAGTGTTATCTTTAAAGCGCTTAAATTTGTCAAATATCGAATCTGTAAACGTGAACAAAACTCGCCAAGAAGAAGCGCAAAATATGTTACAAACTATAGTATAAATGGATCTATAAAGGTGAATGATGCACATGAGCTTAATGATCGAAATACAAACGATGTGTTTGGAAAAGAAGGTGACAATCGTTTTGAAATTATTTCAGAAACCAGTGATTCAAGTTCCTCGTGTAGCTTAGACGAACTTTGCCGCTCGCGTGGTGATTACGAAAAAAGGCGAACTCGACTTTCAGATTCTGTATTTCATTTTGATCGTCCAGGTTTGGAAAGTATAGACAACAAAATTGCGAACACCGAACATGAAAACTTCTACAAACATTCACTGACCAACAGAAAATTTAGCCTTCCTGCAAACTTACACCATAAACAGAGCCCCGATTCATAGTAGTCGCATGAGTGCCACACTTTTATTTGTCTTGTTGTGTTGTTCCCTTCATATTCTGCTGGTCCAGAACTTAAATTTCAATGTCTGAAACTGTTATGTCTTCTTGTGTAACGCTCCCGGTTTTTAAATTATACTGACTTGACTTTTACCATTGTGAATTTATTTTATTTGCTATTAAACTGAAACCGAATCTCATCGAAAAGTAAGAGAAATGTTGATTCTGTGTTCAATATGTGTTATTGGTAAGAAAGACGTCTAGGAAAACTATTTTATATTATTTAGATTCATTTTACGTTGTGCTATTTTACCCCGCCACTTATCTTAATTTTTCTGCAGTATATATCATTTAATATGTTTTTTGATATTTTCACGAATTTTATAAATGCAAACAGTTATAGCCTAGTTGAAGAGATTAGTAATGTTTTCACTTCAGTACCTTAAATATCGTATAAGTGATTTGATATTAAAAGATTTTCTATATTTCATTTTACTTAATTTTATATATGGAGAAGAAATCGGCAACGATTCTTTTGAAAAAAAACATCACCATTATCATCATTACCATACCAAAACATTCGAGTTTTTCAATGGACTAATTTATTGGTTGTGAAAATATAACTGAACAGTCTTTGTTTTTCATGTTCCTTTTTCATATGTCATTTCTATATTTCATCGGATTTTTTGTCTTATTTTTGATTGCACTAAAGATACTACTACGCAAATGGCCTTGATTGAATTATCCTACTGAAGTAGGCAGACAAAATATGTTTCAGTTTAAGTGTAGCTAAGGCCTTTTGTCGGATCATGTTGTCCTACATGAGTAGGTGCTTCAGTAATTTTCATCATACAGATAGCCCTTAAGACATGACCAAGTAGTCATATGTTTTTCAATTTACAGTATGTCCTTGTGTATCCGCCATTGATGCTGTAAGCAATGTAATTTTTTGTACACTTAGATGTCTTTTACATCAAAGAGCTGAAAGGGCAGGAAGACTCGGCGCGACCAGAAAATCTTTACTTATATATATATATATATATATATATATATATATATATATATAGGATGTTTTGGGATAAAGATAATCACCTAAAATAGTCTTTTGATCAATGCATATTGAACATCTTTATGACCAATTTATAAATATTTGTCAGTGATGTAACCTAACCCGATTCCCTTTTTTCCCGGATGACGAGGGATTAGTTTCTACACTTTGGATCGAACCTGTTTTGAAGAGAACAATATTGAAACACGAAATTTAAACGAAATTATCTGCTTCATGTGCCCGGTGTTGGGGTACTGGAGTTTCCGATTTCTGCCGTAAAATGGCACCACACAGCAGCAGACTGGACACATGCACAAGTACTATAGTTTGACAAACACCAAGGTGTGAGAAGTAAATTGCACTTAATCTCATACGTGAATATTTTTTGTTCTGTTTTGTCATATCAGTTACTGATGTGTGCTTAACCGTTTCCCTCATATAGACTCATTTTGACGCACTCAGTAGGTACCGAATAAAGCCTGATCTGCAGAAAACCACAGTTAAACCTTACCAAATTTAATTATAAAGTCCTCATTTCCAGACCACTGAGGAGCAACGAACAGCATAAAACCTGATCAGCCTGCGAGTTACTCGCAGGCTGATCTGGTTTTATGTTGTTCGTATAGGTCTTTTCATGGTTTCATTTGTCAATACAATATGTTCAGAACAAGTAACTGTTTTTTTTCACGCAGCACATGAGTCCCCTACCGGTGAGGTGCATATTTTTTCCGTTATCATAGCAACCAGAATTTGGGTCCGAGAAAACAACAACAAAGTGACGTGAATTATCTTCATACTTCCATCTATCCATATACCAAGTTTTATCTTAAACTATTTTTAAGTTATCGCGGGATCCAGATTTCCGGACATCCGGACGGACGGACAGACGAAGGACAAACCTATAGTCCTCCCCGATGTAAACAACGGTAGAGGACTAATAATCAACGTGACATAAACTAAATTGAGAATTGTGAACATAAACTTTATATGTTATTTATCCAAAACTTAAGATGGACAAATCAATTAAGCAAAAAGTAAAAGTACCATCGTTTTCGATGTTTGATGATTAATTAGCATAGACATTCTATGTATTGTTTGTTCATGACAGTTGTCTTTATTTTTATTAATAAACTCGTTTTTATTTTTATCTGTTGGTTTCTGTTTAGCATATACTACCTCCACGATATCTATAAAATAAATTCATCATGAAAATTGTAGGCTTGATATATTTATAAGGAAAAATAAAAAGGTCCTATAAGAAGTCTAACATCAAAAATGACCTGACTCCTACAGAAGGCGCATGTAAAGGGATAAAACACGAAGACAGGACCTTACATAAAATAGAGTAATACCAACAGTTACCGCATTGGAACGGTCAGTCGGCAATAGGACCAACTGGGGTGGTGGATCTGGAAAAGATACTCCTGAAAATTAAAAAACTAATTAATTCTGGATGCAACCGGAACCTTATTTCGAAAATCGCCATTAATGTGTCTTGCCCATAGCGAACGTCAAACAAGTACTGTCTTCATGTGCATCCAGTCAAATTGTTCAATTTATGTTCAAAATCCATTTTTTTCGAGGACCCCACTTAATATTTCCTTTCCTTTTCGTTTCGTTTATTTTATTTTTTTAGTTTTCTTCCTCCACCTGTAATTAGCGACTGTCGCAGCGATTGTAAACTCCAGCACACAATATATGTTTTCTATTTTGAGGAGTGTTTCGCACTTTTCCCGATATTAATGAGTGTAATAACATACAAAAACATCGTATCAAGATATGATCAATTTCATTTCTAGTCAACTATTAATATACATGTACTACTTTTGCAATATGGCATGTATACAGACTGTTTACACACATTTTATTTCTAAATTTGTTAAATCAACATAAGACAAAGTACATACATTGTGTCTCGATATTGATAGCACGTACATAATCTCATTTCCCAGATAATTGACATTTCTCTCTCTCTCTTTCCGAACTGCCCTTTTTACATTCAAAATGACAAGATATTTAGATTAGCACGGTATTCATTTCGAAATGAATCCAAGAACTAAACAATCTCTTTGAAACCCCGTTGAACTTTTTCTCGGCTTACCGTGCAGTTTACGAAGATTCAGCTGTTCAGCTTTTGAACAGACGTCTAAATGAAGAAATATCATAGTCGCCTTGACTTGTGAATTTTCAATAGTATTAGATAAATACAAACGTCCTTATTATCATTCTCCATGCAGAGTTACTTCCCCTTGTTGGTATTCAAAAGACATCAGCTGAAAAGACGACATTTTGAATCTATAAAAGGGACATAAAAAATACTTTTATATCGCGTGCGCGCTATAATTATTGTGTACGAACATGATAACCAGATAACCACCGCGTTCGCAGGCTCTCGGGTGCGCACATGAAAGTGATATAAACATATCTTCCATGCCCCCTTTATGCCACCGTTTATTTGCCTCGTCTACATCTGGAATTAATTGAAAATGTTATCAAATCTGTAAGCTTTTTCTGTGTATATTTCAAGTTACCCTTAAATTGTTATTTCTCGCACTCGAGTAAACTTCTACATCCCACCGTCGCAGTTGGTGTAGACTTGGACCTTGACTAAAAACTGAGGATTCCGGACATATGCGTACTCATCATTAAAATCAAAGTGTCGAAAATGCTGAGAATCGGTAAAAATCGCAGTTTTCTTAAGCCAGGAAAGACTCAAATCTACTGAACTAAAAAAGAGTGTCAACAGTGAAGAAAACCCGCTATAGAGAAAACACTGATTTCAGCTGACAAAATGAAAAAATCCCTGTTAAGGTCTACCATAAATAAAATAACAAATGCAAAATGATTTCAAACAGTTTTGTTTCTGATTAAAATTACTTTTAATCGACTTTGATTTTCAAACTATCATTTTGCCTTCTCAGTTTCGTATCACTTTACAAAAGAACGGTTTCGGTATTGTAAGCAATTTGATTTCAAACTGATCAGATCGGGGATCACATGACCCACACCGGTCACGTGACGGGATGAACGTCCACCGTTGGAGGAGAGAAGTGATGTACAGGAATATCCGGGACCTTGCGAACCCCTCACCAGCACATTGTCTTCGGCCAACCCCGAACGGAAGGACGCTGCAATATCAAATATTAAAGCGTTGCAACACACTGATTTATTCACAACGTTGACAATTATTTCATCTTGTTCTCGGATGAAGTCACGTGATATGTATTCATGCGCTGAATATAGATGTTGTTGTAAATGAAAGATACTGATGAGTTCATCATTTATACAAGCATCACACCAACAGCAATGACTGGTTTGAAATGCAAGGACATACGTAATTTTACTCTACAAAACAACACCAGTCGTGTTAAAAGGATATGTCGCCATTGGGACTATTTTGCGCAATTGCTCGAAAGTAAGTACGAAATCGTGTGTTCGAAGGCCAAAAATGGGAACAAGCGGGAAGGTTGTAAAATATGATTACTCTGTATCCACTACTACACAGTGGATACAATATACTCGATTTTGACTGGAATTGAAAGTCAGTGTCTAATAATAATTTTGCTTACCTTTTGTATAGTCGATGCGCTCTTGGCAATAAATGTCCATGTTCATCTAAAAATCTTTCTGGTCGAAATGTCCAGGGGTCTCCCCAAATATGGTCATTGTGATGAAGGAACCATAGGTTAGCAAAGATCTAAAGAGAAGGAAATAAATATACCCAACAATGACGATCTTATTTCAATGAAAACTAAGAATGCGGTTAGAATACAAAAATATGTAAAAAAATTGGTATTTTACAAGTATGTACAGAAATTTAGCATATGAAATATCAAGAGCTAATAAATTGTTATTGTATATGTGAATCTCAATTAACTATGACAATTGAAGTTACGAGCTGTTGAACGATACTGTATGATTCTAAAGATCGAATTATACATACATGTACATTTGTAATCCATATACATTTATTTAATTAAAAAATGTATAAAAATATATGAATCAAAACATCTGCAACGTAATTATTTGTAATGAAATAAAACATAACACTGAATGCAAGAAACAATGCACGTTAGTTATACAATGATGATAAATTATGCTATTATTCATTTATCTCCACCGCAATGCATTGTGATCATTCTGAACCCATTTAAAATGTATATTTTAATTACCAAAGATTGTTTTGGAATATCGAATCCCTCAAATTCTGTTTCTTCCCTGTTGGTATGAACAACACCAAAAGGAGCAATGGATATGTATCTTTGGCTCTCCAAGAAGAGAGCCTCGATATAAGGACACTTGGCCTTGTCTTGTATAGTCGGGAGGCGACCGCTTCCTATAACGGCTTGTATTTCCTGTTGTGCTTTACGCTGTATTTCCGGGTTGTGGGCCAGACAGAGGATCAAACTCGAAAGACTGAACACAGATGTGGAAACACCTGGAATTAAACGCAATCATGATACCTGATTATATCTTTAACAGTTTTGTTTATTATTTCTATTTCTCAGGAATACAAGAAGAATAGATAATAATTCTAGTGCGATCATTAATTCAATGAAGTCTGTAATGAAGGCATCAGTTTTTTAAAAGTAAGCAGGATAAGAATTGTCCATTTTTCACTTTAATAATAATATAAAAAAGGCCACTACATGTGCAAAATAACATTATGATCCAAACAATATAACAATTTAATAATTAGTTTCATCTAAATAGTTGATAATTGTATATCTGGTTTAAAAAATTACATTGTGTACTTTAGTCATAGCCGTTGCATGATATATTTGACGCCAACGGATACAATTGTTGTTTGGATTTATTTCAATCTAATCATATTTTACCACAGATAGCTTTACAAAAGAATGAGATATAATAGATATAAGACTGTCGTGAACCACCATTTATTGTCAGTTTAGAGAGCTTATGATTGGCTCTCCAAGATTCCCTTCTGACGTCATTCTTACTCGGGCAATCGATTTTTAAGTCTCTGTCTGGAATATTTAACTTAATTTAAACTTTGCTATATGATGAAATGTGAACAAATGTTTACAAAGAGATACATATAGCTCCAAGCTCACACGCTTTCCATGCTTTGAACGCATCCCTCCTTGGAACTTTCTATCAAATTGCAATGTGTCAACACCGGTTTGAATGCAAGCTAGTGACGTCACAGTCTCTTTTTATAGATTGACCAAAAAGATTATTTCTGAATAGTGTTGTCCCCTATGATAAGATCGAGATGTTTTCTTCTTCACATTGGTCTCTCTCTTTCTTGGTTGACGACTGTTCTTACTTGCTACGCGTCAGTCTCTCTCTATATACACTTATTGATTTTTATTATTTTTCGCTAAAATGCATTTTTGAAACTATTGAATCAAGTAATGCAAAGACAAGACGACAAAAAATTATAATCCAAAGACGAATTTCAATACCTCCAAATATTATGTCAACAATAATCCCCTTTATTACTATATCCGAGAACAAAGAATCGGTGTTGTTTTCTTTGTTGCCTTGCTGATGTAAAAGAAAGTCAACCATTCCTCTTGTGCCTGTTTCTGTGTATGAATTCTGAAGAAAAAAGCAAGCAATGTAAACAAAAAGTTCGAATAGATATTTACAATATTTCATCATCAATAATGAAATGAGTAATGGTAGGGCAATACATTTTTCAGTATAAATGTGATTTTGACAAAATATATCCGATATTTTTAAATTCTTTTTAGTTATAGCGGAGCATGACCAAATGGTACTTATTTTATTTTAATTTATTTTATTATTTCTTTTTTTTTTACACTTAACATTTTGGTAAAGAAATGGTTGACTGTATGACATTGAGTTATTGTAACGCTTATTGAATAGTTACACAATTCTTACCCGTTGCTTTACAAAAAACTCGTTCAAAATCTTCTTATGGCAGTCTTTGAACCTCTCATGAACGTCCCTGTATACACAAGGAAGGTGACGCAGAAAAGGAAGTTTCATTAGCATAGCATTTATCTTAGGCGTTGCAATCGTATCTATCGCGTTGATGAAGTCCCAAATGATATCCTCATCGGCACCTTCCAAGCCATGTCCACGAAGCTATAAAGTTATTTAAATATGATTTAACAATCCGAAGGCTAAAAAAATCTGTATTGATGTGAGTACAAAAAAAAAACTGAATTGAATCATGTATATCAGTTTTGTTTTTCCTTAAGTGAGCAATGGTTGTATATTGACCGCTGAGTTGCGTATTACACATATTTGCATAGTTTGAAAATGTTTTAATTACAAAATGAATTTTAAACATAGCTGACTTCAAAAGTTAAAAAAGATAAATGGCAATATATATTGTGCAGATCAATTGTATAGATAACAGCGATTTTTTTTACAGATGAATAGCAAATATTTGCGAATATAAATTGTATAGGTTATATATCTTTATGTATAAGAACACTAATCCTGGTTAAGGTTATCCATCCATCATTAAATTATAATCATGTTCCTTCAAACGCTTAAAAAATCAGTGCAGAAGCAAGCATCCGTTGACTTTGATTTATTGGCTATTTGGCTTTTTAAGTCTATAAAGGACTGCAATTACTATAAAATTGGAACATTCACTTGATGGACTATGACCACAATTCAATAACAGATGGATTAGATCGTTGGTTCGGTTTTCGGCCGCGAAACACCAAAGTCGCTAAAATATTACTGAAATATACTTATTAAAATTTGCTAAGAATCACATAGTGAGTGAATTTTTTAAATTTGTTTTTGAGTTTTTTGACAGATTATAACCTAAAGCAAGATTTTGATTGGGGGGATCTCCCCCTCGGGAGCGGAAGGTCATGGGTTCGATCTCAGGCCGCGACATAGAAATGTCGTAAAAATGGTACTGGTACAGCTTCCTTGCTTGGTGCTCACAATATATAGGGGTAGTTGCAGGACTAGTTGACCCGGTGTCAGGAGGTTATCTTGGGAGCTGTAGTCCTGTTCCGTTGTGTTGCGTCCGGTCAATATTTCTTTTTATTAAAATAGATTTATCTTTAAAATCGCTTCACAGAACATGCCATATTAACAGAATCATCACCGTTTCCAACGGAATTGTGACCTTCACCTCCATGTGACATCATGGTAACCTTTTTATTAATCATTAATTGTGCCATAGCAATGTAGCGGGGTATGACTCACCATCTGTGATAGCTCCTAGTGGTTTTATTTGGTTATTTAATTTGGACACTAAATTTCATAAGTTGCAGTTTTAATCTTTAAATCATTCGAGTGTTCTGTTACACAAAGAACAATAAGAGATCCTTAGCAATTTTTGAGTAGTATATATATCCCTTCAGCACGTAAGGGTACGTAGTTCCAGGACTTGCTGGTCAAATATCAAGATGTAATACGGTTGTGTGGTACCGTGTCAATTATCTACAGCGTTATTCACAGCGAAATAGCACTTTACCATATGATTTTCGATGGGATATTGAAAAACATCAGTAAGATAACTGTTGAAACTGAGTGAGATATAAAACCTGTACCTTGAAATATATATAGCAAAGTAAAAAGCAAACTGGATAAAGCTTTCCATGACGTCACGATTACGTCATATAATTCGACGTGACAAGTCTAATGCTAAAACTATAGAAAACAACATAAGATAAAAAGAAAATGTGTTGTTTTGAATGAATATGGAAATACGCGCTTGTGAAAAGTGAAATTGTATCACATCTCGATGAGATATATTCCATATTCACCCGAAGCAAACACATATCCCTTATATATCTTTCTCTTGTAGACAAAAGTTATCGATTGACTGAAATCATGTCGGTCGGCGTTAGCCGTAAGTACACAAACAAAATATAAGGAAATTCTTAACAAACATGTTTACCCACCAGAGCGTGCCTAAATGTTGATGTTGATGGCGTAACGCGTCCGTTTATAAAAGTTTAATTTCATAGCTATGAACATGAAACGATGTAAAATATTACAGTATAGTTTTAGCATGGTAATTTGACAACATAAATATAGGATTAAAACAATTTTATATGAACAAAATCGAATATGACTTACAAGTATGGACACCAGATTGGAAATAGAATGTTTCATCAAGGCAAGAACATCGAACTCCGCCCCATTATATGCATCAATGCCTCCGATCAGCTGTAAAAGTTCAGACTGAACCTTTTCTTCAAACATTTTAACACCATCGCCGTAAACGTGAAATCCTCTTGCGAAGTATTTCCGAAGAAGGTCATGGTCAATGCTGAACCCGAACGGCTGCATCGCCATAGTCGTCTTGCCGTTATGGAAAAATGTTTTAGTAGCATATGTATTCGGTCTGTCATTAAGCAGGAACTTTGCCGGTTCGTCAGCAAATGCTTTTCGAATTAATTTTTCAGAGTTAAGGTACACTAATCGTTCTCCTAGGATATTGAAAGCCATGATTTCTCCGTATTGACGAGAGTATTTTTCCACCGTGATATGCATGTATTTGGGATTCACATCAAACAACATTCCAAACACTGGCCATCCTTTTGGACCCGGAATTCTCTTTTCTTTCCCTCTCAGTCCATTCCATATCCCAATCACCAGTAGTAATCCAATCACAAGGTAAATATACATTTCATCCGTGAAAATATCCCTTTAAGATGCCCTTTAACACTTAGATATTAACAGCTTAAAGACCCAGAAAAAAGTTTAATCTTTGGATCGAGGCTTTAAATAATAGATGGCAAATGTGGGGGTTTCCTATCTAATCCGGGGGTACAAACAAACTTTTACTGTCATAGCTTCACGGTGCACTACTGTTCTCAATAGAATTAGTGCAACACCACGAAGTTGTAACTGTAAAAGTTTGTTTGTACCCCCGGATTAGCTAGGAAATTCCCAAATATTCTTAATTCCGAAGTAAGTCAGCGTTCACTTCAGACACTCGTGTTAAAGTAAAATGTAATAAAAAAAAATATGTGATTATTGGGGCGTATCGAAGTCGATGAAGCCTAAGGCGGTGTTGTACTTATCTACATCTTTTACATTAGCTTTAATATTCATTTCAGTACAAAAAAAGCTGTTAAATTTCAGAAAGGTACGAAGTTACCCGGACTAATAATATATCATCATTATGTTGATTTCAGGTATTAGCGACGTCCAACCATTTACAGGTGGAGGAAGATCGCGAATGCATTGAGTCATCCGGGTAGAACCACCGACCTACCGCAAGCCAGCCGGAAGGCTTCCTCACATGAAAATCCGAATGACCCTGCCGGGACTCGAACCCATGCGGTGAGGGGCTGAGTGAGTGTTAACACATGCATCAGTACAATGGTGACCATAGCATAATGGACAACATTTACACGCAAATACATAATGGACAACATTTACACACAAATACATAATAGACAGCATTTACACGCAAATACAACCTTACGTCACAAAACATAATGCTTAGACTACCTGCAGTCAAACGCTCTGATAAACTACCACAATGACATTATCTTTCGTTGCATTATGTTCAGATATTAATACAAGATTATTTTCTCAAGGATTACTCATAATAAAAACATGTTTAATTTATTTTCGGTTTTGGTTTTCGTAGCATGCTTGTATTCTCCACCATACCTGTATCTATACCTATACAAAGTCAAATGGTTTATTATATGATAGTAACATTGACTAATTACAAGCAATGCACAATGATGATATAGTCGATTTCTGAAAAATATCTCACAACTTTTTACGGATATTTTGCAGAACCTATATTTTGACACTTTGATACTTAATACTTTGTAGTTCATTTATTCCCCCGTCTTAAGTATAATGGTGTTGGGGTTATCCGCCATGAAACCTTACACGTGTCAACTACATATATTACCAGTCCCGATGGACGAGTGGTTAGAGCGTCCGCCTCGGGAGCGGGAGGTCGTGGGTTCGATCCTCAGCAGCGACCTAGAAAAGTCGTAAAAATGGTACTGGTACAGCTCCCTTGCTTGGTGCTCACCATATAGGGGTATTTCCAGGACTGGTTGACCCGGTGTCAGGATAAAGTGACTGGGTGTGGTATTATGCAACACCTCTGCTGTGTGATACTGCAGTGTAGCAGCACTATTTATGTCTAATGTATATATCGTCTCAAATTGACTGATATACTCTTGAAGGGACGTTAAACCAAACAAACAAATAAATTTCATGAATTAATTATATTTTCATATATTTCTTTGAACAAATCAAGTTCATCTTTTCCTACATAAAATTGAGGTTTAAATTCTATGCGACTTGAAAGTTTATAAAAGCATATCTACAATAGATAATGATATATCATTATAAGCGAATACATATAGATGAAAATATAATGAATAATTAACTGATTGATTTTTTTGGTTTACTGTCGCTGTGACAATATTTCAGTCATATAGCGACATCCAGCTAATTAAAGGTGGTGAAAGACCCCACTGAGGCACTGAACATGCAGTGAGGCATCCGGGTAGAACCACCGACCCTCCGCAAGCAAGCTGGAATGCTTCCTCACATGAACATCCGCATGACCCTGCCGGAACTCGAACCAGTGCGGTGTGAGTGAGTGTCAGCGACTTTACCCTTTCGGCCACGGAGGCCCCATATAATGAATAATGATAATACCACAATATTTTATAATACTATGTGTAATGGGTCAAGCATATATCATTCCATTCATAGGCATTATGTGAGATGAATCAGTATGTATCACATTATACATCGTATAGTATTGAACTGATAATTTATTGAATAGTGTTTCAGAATATAACTAATTCAAACAAGATAAGAAGGAAAGCTGTATTAAGGTGGACAATTTAACACTACTTTTCAAATGGCGAAATTAAAACTAAAAAAAAAAATCTTCTTTGGCTGATATTCAAAGTCAATCGTTTCCTTCATGATATTGCTAAAACATGTCAAGAAAGATGTCACGGATAAAAAAGTAATATCAATACCAATCACAAACAGACATTTCTTCTGCAAATCAATCACTTTGCTTTGAAACACACACACACACACACACACACACACACACACACACATTTAATTGAATCTAATTATGAACCCCCCCCCCCCCCACATTTTGCAAATGTCGGTCGGTCCGTCGGTAGACCACTTCGTTTACGATCAATAACCGGAGAATGCTTAGGCCCACATTCCTTAAACTTCATACGGTAATTGGCCATGAATAGTAGAGATGACCACTATTTCTTTGGAGGTCACTTAGTCAACGGTCAAGGTCACATTGACCTCGAATGTGAAAATAGTTTCCGATCAAACACTGGAGAATGCATCGGTCCACATTCCTCAAACATGATAGGGTGATTGGTCATGACTAGTAGATGACCCATATTGATTCTGGGTCACTTGGTCAAAGATCAAGGTCACAGTGACCTTGCATGTGTAAATCGTTTCCGATCAATAACTTGAGAACGCATGGGCTCACATTCCTCACACATCATAGGGAGATTTGTCATGCCTAGTAGATGACCCCTATTGATTTTGGGGTCACTTGGTCAGAGGTCAAGGTCACGAATGATAAAATTATTTCCGATCAGTAACCGGAGAATACTTTGGCCAAAATTCTTCAAACTTCATAGGGGTTTTTGCTCATGACTAGTAGATGACCCCTATTGATTTTGGAGTCACTTGGTCAAAGGTCAAGGTGAAAATAGTTTCCGATCAATAACTGGAGAACACTTGGACCCACTTTCCTCAAACTTCATATGGTGAATTGTCAGGACTAGTAGATGATCCGTACTGACTTTGGGGAGGGGGGGGGGGGGGGGGGGGGGGGGGGGGGGGCAGGGTGGGTCCTGTCTTCTCAGTTTGGTATAACTCTACAAAAGAACTGCTTTGGTTCTGTTACAAATTTGATTTCAAACTGTTCTGATCTGGGATCACATGACCCACATCGGTCACGTGACGGGATGAACGTCCACCGCTGAAGGAGAGAAGTGATGTACAGGAATATCCGGGACCTTGCGAAGACTTCACCAGCACACTGTCTTCGACCAATTCCAAACGGTAGGAAGCTGCAATGGTCATGGTAACTCTTAATACGCGTGTTATTAAATCAAAGCGCACAATGCGCTGAGAGACTGTCGGCAGGATTTACATAGTGAAATAGCTATAATAATCTGATTCTAAACCCATTGGTCATTTAGCGCCAAAACCTCTACACGTTTTCCTGCAACACTAGTTACTAGTAGTAAGTAAGCTGAACTCGCTCTTTGTTTTATGACAACTGCAGCGCTTTAATTTTCTTTCATAATGAGTGAGGTTCCATTCATAAAATGCATAAAAAGAGTCATGATTTTTAAATCGCATTGAATTGATACGCTACTGAGCGCGGAGGGATATAGTTGGGTGAAAATGGCTGTGGTAATTATGCAAATCAACGATGACTGCTTTTGTTTATCGGTACGTAATACTGGCTATCGCCAGTCTAAAACTGCTTGTAATTAAAAACATTTTAAAGAAATAAGACTGAAAAATATATTTAAACACTAAAATGTACATTGGCTAATATAATTTTAATATGCCTCAAATCATACATTTATAAAAATGTTTTTTTGGGAAATACGTTAATTCGCTTACTTTTTGAACAGTTGATGTGTTCTCGGTAATAGTTGTCCCTGTTCATCTAGAAATCGTTCTGGTCGAAATGTCCAGGGGTCTCCCCAGATTTTCTCATTGTGATGTAAAAACCAGAGGTTGCTCAATATCTGATAATAAATAGAATAAGCGGACTAAGCTTGTGAAAAGTTAAGATAATAATTATCTTAAACCAGTAATTACATGACTTATGCAAATGTGTCATCCAGATATTTCATGAATCCGAGTTGAAATAGGAAAATCAATATCGAAAATGTAATATTTTTTTTAACTGATGACTTTGTTTTAACAGAAGTCATTGTTCTAGAGTTGATTGATTTCAGGGAGTAAAGTCATTGCATAAGAGACATGTTACATAAACGGAGTGCAAGACTCTAGTTTTCATGAGAAAAAAAAGCAAAAGATGCAGGCACCAGGCTTGAATGAGATTACGGGAATAAAGCATGATATTTGACATTGTTACGTGTAATTGTTATCCGGATGATCGCAAATGCGTTGCTTTAATATTTGCAAATTAGATCTGTTTCGTGTATCTTTATTTTCAAAGAAAATCAAACAAGAGGATCTCAGTCGCTAAAGCTCGCTTTCTGGTGTACCTTTAAACAAAAAAGACCGTAAAGCTTAATTTAGATTTGACATGTTGATCAGTATAGCCACAGCAAAATTTGAATTTGTAAATAAAAGTGATTATCATTTTTTGTTAATGTGATAAATTATACTGAGCGTTTGTCATTATAGCTTTGAATGTCTATTAGTACTTTCAGAGAAGTACACGCTTTACGTAGATACCTTAGACAATACCTGTCCTATTGAGTTTCATTTAACGGGGTTAATAATGCTTATAGAAAAAAAAATGAAAATCTAATGTGGTTCAAAAAGTTTTAAAAAAGAATTTAAGGTTCCAATAACAGAAATAAAACAAATATCAGCTTCAATTTCCACGGGATCAATTTTGGTACTGAAACTAAGGCTGAACAGGGGTGCAAATCAAAATTAAATACTGACTATTGGTTTCATCAATTTTGATAGCAGGTCACTCGGTGTACGTGGAGAACTATTGAATACTATCGACTGCCAGAAAAAAAGGTTTCATATAAACATACCCTCACCCGGAAATCTCATATATATATTTCAAGTGTTTCAAGAAATTTCTTTGGTTACCAAGACAACCAGAATTCTACATGGATTATTAGGGGGGAACCCCACCCCGCCACACACACACACACTTTATCTTTAATCAAATAAAGATGATCAATTCAGCTCTGGTTATTTCCGAAAAAAAAAAAGGTTCAAGTGAATATTAATTACCAACGAATTCTTAGGAATAACGAATCCCTCAAATTCTATCTCCTCCCTGTTAGTATGTGGTCCAGTAAAGGGTGCAATGGATATGTATCTTTGGCTCTCCATGAAGAGGGCCTCGATATAAGGACACTTGGCCTTGTCTTGTATAGTCGAGAGGCGACCGCTTCCTATAACGGCTTGTATTTCCTGCTTGGCTTTACGCTGTATTTCCGGATGATGGGCCAGACAGAGGATCATACTCGAAAGACTGAACACAGATGTGGCGACGCCTTGAATCAAACGCAATAAAAATATGATATTTGTTGATTTTTGATTTTCGAGTTAACCGTCGCTGTGACAGTATTCAGTCATATAGCGACTTCCAGCTAATTACAGGTGGAGTATGACACCGAATGCACGGAGGCATCCGGGTAGTCCCACCGACCTACCACAAGCCAGCTGGAAGGCTTCCTCACATGAAATTCCAAATGACCACGGAGGCCCCATATGATATCTGAAATCCCCATATAAGATCTGCATAGTGTATATTGAGGTTAGTAAGATTGTTGTTGTTGTATTGGGGTTAACCGTCGCTGCGATAGTATTTCAATCATATAGCGACGTCCAGCTAATTACAGAGGTATCCGGGTAGAACCACCGACCTACCGCAAGCCAGCTGGAAGGCTTCCTCACATGAAAAATCCGAAGTCCCTACCGGGATTCGAACCCACAGCGGTGAGGGGCTGAGAGATTTGTAGTCCACGACTGTAACCGCTCGGCCACGGCGGCCCCAGGTTAGTAAGAATCACACATGATAAGCATATACATGATAATGCTATAATGAATTATGTATAATCTGTATTATATATAATTAATGTATAATTTGGATATTCATATTAGGTAAGAATTTAAGGCTGTATGCTACAGTTTACCATCACAATGTTTCGGACATATATTGTTTAACCTATTTCGGATACTCGCGGTTTTCGGATGTAAGCTAACATACTGGTACGCTACTGCGCTTATAGGGCTGTTGGGCAAGAAAGGGCATCTAAAACGCACAACATTGGATCATGTCGTTAAAACAGACGTTGTGAACGACGAAAATAAATCACAAATTAAAAATAGTAATCGTTCAGTCAGTCGAAAATGAGAAAATGCTTGCTCCGAAGAATCTTATGTCAATATACTATAGAAAGAGCTCCATAGCTACTAAGATTTTATGCATTTTAATTACTTTTATACTTCTTTTCACACTTTTTTGAGTTTCCTTCAAAGAACTATGGGTTTTTTAAAATAAAATTGAAGTATTGAAAAAAGACGGTAGGAAACCGTCAAAAATCACAACTCAAATTGAAATTACCTGCAAAGATAACGTCAAAAATAGTTCCTACAATTATTTCATCAGTAAATACAGCACCAGCATTGTCAATATTTTTGTTGGTCTGCTGATGTAAAAGGAAATCAATCAGCCCCCTGGTTTCCGTTTCAGAGTAAGAGTTCTGAAAAAAAGATCGAACAAGTTTTTTTATTTTATCATCCGTGTAGCAACATTATGCTGTAATCATCGACGTAATTATACTTGATTACATCACGAAAGTATAGGATCAAAACGATATTGTATACTTTTTAGTAAAATTAACCATTTGAATTTTATAAATATTATATGATTGCGAAACTTTGATCTTAAATTTACTTAAAGCAGCTCGTTCACAGAATGTCATTGACTAAGGATTGTATATATCATTGCTCGTCAAATTTGACATTTACCTTGACTTTTTTTCCCTGTTGCTATGAAATAAGAATGAAAATTTGGGAAAATGTTTTGTCTACCTCATTGATCCCCTCTTAAATGCCGTCGACAGTCAAAGATGAAAATATGTGTTCATTCATTTCTGTAAAGTAAGATGATAAAGATCAAGTTGAATGTCAAATATGACTAGCAACATTTCGTCTTTTAAAAAAAAAGGAATTGGTTTCTCCATCACAGACAATGCTGCGGAATTGATCGCGTGGTACAGGAAGCACCTGCTTCGGGAAAACCGTATTCTATATTTAACCATTAAACCGGAATTCCCCGAGTGCGTGAAAATATAATTTTCCTTGCGAGGGAAACAAAGACTTCACCAACATTAACGAGGGAGGGTAGATTTTTTTTATTTCTTTATTTCTACCGAGTTGCTTTTACACTGGCTTAGACTCGATTAAAAAGAAAATTGATTGACCGTAACGAAATTCTCACCCGCTGCTCGGCCAAAAAAACTTTCAAAATGTTCTCATGGCAGCCTCTGTACTGATCGTGAACGTTTTTGTAAACTCCAGGAAGATAGCGCAGAAAAGGAAACTTAAGCAGTAAAGTGTCTATCACCGGCGAGGAAATCAAACTCATTGCGTCGATGTATTTCGAAATGATGTCCTCCTCGTTTTCATCTACGTAATGTCCCCGGAGCTACATTTAAACAGATCTTAGAAATCAAACAGTAATCATGGCTTTGCAAAACAAACAAGACATGCTCAGAATGTTCTGTGTGCATATATTGAAATTGTATAGCTCAATATTCATATACATGTGTTTATATTATATTTGATTAAGCCATACTGAGTAGCAGATTTCTCACAAAATCCTCTTTCTCATCTAGACAAAATGCGCGCGCATTATTCTTAAAAAAGTAAGAAGATTTGGTAGGATCTAGCGTCGGAAAGCAATTTTCCCACATGTTAGTTGTGTTATCAATTCCACTGAAAGATAATTTACCTACAAACACGTGACTTTTATGAACGTAGTCTTAACCGTTCCATTAACTGAAATGTTTCATTATTAAACAAATAATAAAAAAAGGTGAATATGACTCACAAATATTGACACCAAGTTGACAATGGACGTTCTAACCACAGCAAGGACATCAAACTCCGCCCCATTGAATTCATCAACTCTACCTATTAGGTTCAGTATTTCAGACTGTACCTTTTCCTCAAACGCCCTAATTCCATCGCCGTAAACATGAAATCCTTTAGCGAAAGCTTTACGAAGCATATCGTGTTCACTGCTGTAGGCATACGGATAAAACCCCATAGTCTTACCGTTATTGAAAAATGTTTTTGTTGCATACGTAATCGGTCTGTCGTTAAGCACAAACTTTGCCGGTTCCTCGGCAAACGCTTTTCGGATGAGCCTCTCAGAGTTAAGGTAAACTATGCGTTTTCCTAAAACATCGAAAGCTATGATTTCTCCATATTCTCGTGCGTATTTTTCCACTGTAGAATGCATCTTTTCAGGTTTCACTTCAAATAACATTCCAAATACCGGCCATCCTATGGGACCTGGGATTTTCCTTTTTGTTTGTCTTTGCGTTCTCAGTATCGAAATCACCAGCAAAAGTAAACATATTCCAGTTATAAAGTAGATGTACATTTTGCTTGTCTCAGTGGTTTCTGTATAATACTCACCAAACAGTCAATGATGTTTGTTCAGTGATAAATAGAGCGTGTAAAAAGATGTGTACCACTACCTCACTGTGTAAAGTTAAAGGGAACACACAGTGCTTTGTACATGTAAAGCCTCATATTAACTTACGGTGGCACAGAGGTGACATATGCAGGTTTTTACTTCTCTTGTGAGAGCGAGATATTGTTACGCGCCGGGGTGAGGGGCGTAGACGTGTATGCGTGTATTTGTGTGACAGTATTTTTGCAATCCGATGTTAAGGGTATTGTCAGTCAGGCCTACGTAACTCTCCTCGCCAGCTTCCTATAAGCTCGAGTCAGCTGGTCCCTTGTGGATCTAATGTATAGAGAGGTTCTCCTCCAGGTTAATGCAGCCTCCGTATCACTTCAGGATAGCAGGGTAGGGGTTAAATTTCCGACTTCAGACTAACTAAGGACTATTAAATTTGACTAAGGACGACGATGTAAAACAAAATAAAACAATAAAGCCTTTTAAAGTTAATAAATTTAATTAATGAGGAATGTTACTATTCCATTTAGCAACAACAACAACAACAGTAGTAAGTAACCCTGTCGCAACCCTTGAATGCAAGTGTAAACCGCAGATGAATCAATATGTGTATTTAAAATCCCCAAGGTTTAAATACAAGCCTTTAACTTAAAATATAATATACAGTTCCTATAGTCTTAAATCTAGACCGCTTATGAATAATTTACTTAAGTTACTTTAAAAATAAATAAATATTTAAATTTACCAGCGTTATTACTTTAAAAAGATATCTACACTGTCTACTATAGGCGCTTAACCATTAAGGAATTAATCTTTACTTTTAAGTTAGCCTTTAAAAAAAATGAGAAAAATACGTGAAATGAACCTAACCGGTTAAAGGAAATGCTGAAGTCCACCACGAGTGCACGGGTATTTATACTAAATGCGGTGCCACAGATGTGGACACCACAAAAACCACACCCAGCCCACAATAAATGCGGACCCACAAGACGCTCCACAATTGTGGTTTAACTACAAGAATTGTGGGCAAATGCACAAATACTGTTAAACAGTAGTATCTTATAAATTACATAAATATAATAGCATATGTATAAAGTTTCATGATATACACCTGATAGGAGCGTTTTCTGCAGTTCATAACATTTGCCATGTTAAAGAAAAGGTGTCTCAAAACCAGCTTTAAAGTTGACAGTTATTTATAAATAACTGGTTGTCCATAGCAACCACCGGAAATAGCATAATCCAATATGGCCGCCTCCAATAATACAACAGGAAGGGCCACACTTAAACAACAAATTGAGATTTTTTACATGGAATTAAACAATGTCAGCTGATGGAAATATAGGAATTAAAGCTTAGAACTATCCCCAACCAGACATTAATTACTATTACCAGCTCAGGCATGGTAAAAGGTCTAACTTTAAGGGAATATGGAGCGCTTGTGTGGAACCGTAAGGTAGGGAGAATTCCCTGGTACACGCATAACTATGACATGTTGTGCCGATAAAACAAGCGGTACAACTGTCAGATTTTGTGTGGGTAACCAGTGTTTGCTGCAAAATGCAATGAATAAACACATGCTGAATAAGACTTGATAAAATACTAGGAATCATGGTAAGTAATGCCAGGGCATTACAATATAAAGTCGTACGAAACAGTTACTAAGTCACGGAAACAAGATGATTAAGTCGCGCGCACGAGATACTAAGTCGTGCGAACGAGTTACTAAGTCGTGGGAACTAGATAATTATATTGAACGCATGACTTGATAACACGTTTGCAAAACTTAACATCTGATTCAAACGACTTGATAAACTTTTCCCACGACTTAATAACTCGTTCCCACGAAATAAATACAAATGTATGTGCTACTGTGGCACAGAGGTGCCATGTGTAGGTTTTTTTTTTATTTATCTCGTGGAACGAGATACTTAGTAGTGCTAATGAGATACTAAGTCGTGCTAATAAGATATACTAAGTGTCGTGCTAATGAGATATTAAGACGTGCGATGCGAAAGAGTTACTAAGTCGTGGGAACGATATAATTATGTCGTTCACATGACTTTTTTATTATTATTATTATTATTTACCATATTTCTATAGCACTCTTTTCATACATAAAATATGTTCAAAAGTGCTTTACAATGTAATATAAAACAATAGACAAACTAAAATCTTAAAATTAAATTAATTAAAAAGTACATATGTACAAAATTAATATAATATAAAATGTTTGAAATAACTATAAAATAATAAGATAATAATTTCAGAGTTAGTGAAAAAATTTAAAGATAAAGTAACAACAAGCAGTTAAATCCTAGATAGATCTATGCACATATGGAAATAAAATAATAAAATACTTATCGTCCATAATACTGTATAAAATAGTGAGTTTTCAGAGCCTTCTTAAAACTTTGCAAGGTGTTACAGTCTCTGATGTCAGATGGGAGCGCATTCCATAACTTTGCTGATGCTGACTGGAAACTTCTGTCACCATAACGTGCCGTCCGACATTTAGGCACAACTAACGTCAATGACTTATTTTTCGACCTCAGATTTCTGGATGCTCTGTATATTTCTAACATGTCCACAATGTACGCTGGCGATTGGTCATGGAACGATTTAAATGTGTGTGTTAGAATTTTGTACTCTACTCTGCATTGCACAGGGAGCCAATGGAGTTCCCGTAACACGGGGGTTATATGGTCGTACCTGGCTGTCCTCGTAACAATTCTAGCTGCCGTATTTTGAACAGTTTGTAGTTTGTTTAATATCTGCTTTGGAACACCGTACAGGAGAGCATTGCAGTAGTCTATGCGAGATGTAACAAGAGAGTTTACCAGACTTATTTTCTCGCACAATTTAGTATCTCATGCGAACGACTTGAATCGGCTCATTCACAGATGATCGATAATTTTTTTTTTCGACTCTCCCTCGTTTATGTTGAAGAAGTTTTTGTTTCCTTACAAATAAACTCGGCAGGTGTAGGCCACATTGCACGGGAAAACTCTAATTTTCTTAAACGCCCACTTCGAGGAAATCGGTTAAATATGGAATACGAGATCCCCGAGACAGGTGTTTGCGGTACCACGTGACAGGTTCAGCAACATGCCATCTTCACCATTTCCGGGTAGCGAATTCTTAAGTTAAGTCTGTGAAATGCGCACATGCGCGAAGAATGAATGTTATCAGTCATGTGACAGCACACGTAAACAGAATTTCTAAATAACGTATTTATACTTCTAAATATATATTCAATACTGTTCGTAACGCTATTGCCGGTGAAGGAGAAACCACCCATTTTTTTACAATCACATACTGTATCGGGTGACCCATACTGCAGATGATAATAGAAAGACGTAATACACAGATATTTAAAAATCAGATTCCTAGTCGATGACCATCTGTGAACGAGCTACTCTATTATTAACTCTTTCTTACGACCCGCGAGATAAAAGAAACCTACACATATTATTCTGTGCCACCGTCTTAACAAATAAGCTTATTTTCGATAATTATATTCCGATAGAGTAAAATTAAAATGCAGATGTACATTTTGCCCTTGACTTTTCTTAAGGCTTACATTCCCCTAACATCCACTGATATTTGCTAAATAATCCGTGATAGGAAGAACGTACATGTACATAAAGATAATTTCGTGTACAATTTAATCAGTATACACGATGTAATGTTAAGATAACATCTGAGCAAGTAAATGTGTGTATACTTTCTTATCTAAATCCTCCATGTGCATTGCAAAAATTGCTCCTTGTTCATTTCGCCTCACAGTAACGTGAATATGCATAATAGGATCAGCTGTAAAAATTCATTTAATAACTCAGAGCAGGATACACATTATAAAATTTCATCTAATTTGACCTACTAATATCATATTGTTTTAATATGAATCATTTCTGCCCATAATTAACGTAGTGAAATAATCGACTATCGATTAAGCGCCAGTTCTAAAGAATACCCTCCAAACTCAAAGTCACATGTAATGAATTAAACTGATGAGTCTGGGTTCTCAATATGGCATTTTATAAAGTGGGGTTTTGTAAGTTTTGTTCAGTGTATGTATACAAATCTCTCTGGACTTCTCTGATCGGTTCCTTTTACCCGTCACCCTTTTTAGGGGAGATAATTGTAATATCTTTCATATAGACACATGTTGACGCATAGGCAAACAGAGCGGACCCAGATCAGACAGCTCCTATAGGATCAGACAGCTCCTATAGGAGCTGTCTGATCAGGGTCTCTTCTGTTTGCTCATATAAT
Source organism: Solen grandis (assembly GCA_021229015.1). Lineage (NCBI taxonomy): Eukaryota > Metazoa > Mollusca > Bivalvia > Adapedonta > Solenidae > Solen > Solen grandis. Next base: position 5,436,222 of record CM037783.1, read on the forward strand.
ATTGTAGGTCAGTGTCTACAAAATCCTCTACAACAAAGAAAGATATATAATTTCATTAACCATTTAAAGATCAGTCCATTAATATTGTTGAAGTCATAAATTTGTACATGCATGAATATTCATGAGGTAAAGGGTTAGGCACAGCGCGCACATTAAATTTAATATGATCTTGATTATCAGCCGATTTGATAACAATCGATTGGCAGTTAAGGTAATGAAAAAATGCGTTCTTTAACTCAATACATTATTACTTTATTTAGGGCTCTGTAATGCGTTGATTCGACGATATGTGCTAGCCTTTTAAGCAATACATATTATATACATTTTGTTTATATTTACGACATTCAAATATGGACATTAATTTATAAAAAAAAATTATGTAATTTTGTTTGAAACACGATTTTTAAAAAAAAAAAATCTTCAAAACATACTGTTCGAAATACATTAAAGCATGCAAACAATCACATTTGACTTTCATGTGTTATGGTGAAACATTTGTCCAGACGATTTCGAATAATCGAGATACGACTCTATTCTTGGTCCGAGCTATATTTTTCTATGAAATACTTTGGGTTCAAAAACAACAACAGTTTTTCCTCTAATTCATCATGAAAAGTTCTTTGTTTACAGCTACTTTACCACTTTCCCATTTAGAATGCCACTAATCACATCGCTTTTTTTTCAATATTTCAATAGTCAAAATTGACTTCTTCATTTAACATGATTTGTTCGAAAAACATAATACCCCCGCCCTAGCTGAATATCTTTTGGCCCTAGAGGAGCCCGATTATTGAAGTCACTTGAAAGACATTTATTAGTGGAGAAAGTTTGTAAAATATCAAGTCCAATATAGTAAATAGGTAGAGTTTTTTTTTCTTGGTCACTGCACTTCTCCTACTCGTTATCGCTAATATTTGAAGTTTCAAATCAATACCTTGTTCAGCTAACTTTCACGGATATTCTTTAAGATTTGAAAGTTTTCTTTTATGTTTCAGCTACAAACATTTACCGTCTTAGTTTTCATGGGGTCATCTACACAATAACTACACGTTTTAGTTATATATATTATATCATTTTATAATATATAAAGCCAATCTGACTAAAGTCATCTCCTATATATACGCCACACTACTTTAGGATCTGAGGACGACCCGTTGACGTTCGTGTTCTGGATATTTCTGTCCCAGCCAATCAGATCGTAGCTTGCATAATTTTGTAAATGTTCAATATCTATATTTAGCACAGTCATTTCAGCAGGATTAGGAATATCAACGTCACCTTAGCGACGTCTATAGAATCCGTCAACGTCAACATTGAAAAGCAAAGATAGGCGGCCATTTTGTTTTGATATGAAAAATATTTTTCTGACTTGACGTCAGAATAAACAATACACAAATTATAAAATAAATTTACTAGTTCAACCAGGGTGCTTGACACATTCTTGTCTATTTTTAGCCAATGTCATCGCGTCCTTATGAAATTAACACGGTTACAAAATTCGAATCGGTAGAAAGTGTATTCAGTGAGGGGCGTTATAAAAGTTTAAGAAAGAGAAATTGTATGTTGCAATTTGATAAGAACTACCAGCCTACCAGGGATTCTTTATACAAATACCTGGAGCTACATTACACTTAAATGAAGACAAATATGGGATACAATTTCGAATTATTAATTAGAAGTGTTATGGTAACGAATCTTAAATCAGGGTCTCTTAATACTGAATGTATTTATGTAGAGACTTAAAAGCACTGCAATCAGTGAATAACATGTAAACATTCAAATACACATTTCCTTATTCAAGGAGAGAGAGATGATGATGATGATGATGATGATGAACCGATGATGATGTCATTTTGAGATGATGAGAATGTAATTTTAAGATGATGATGATGATGATGATGATTATTGTCACTGTAAGTTTAAAAGACCAATAGCAGTGAATAGCAGCAAAGATAATTGTAAATACATATGAATGAAAAATATACAGGGAGTGCAATCAGTTGTGAGTTTTAAAATTGCATGGCATTAAAGTAAATTTACATTGTCATTTCAATGATTTATTTTCAGTAATCTTTATCTACACACACACACACTCACATGTTTTTTTTTTTTTTTTTTTTTTTTTTTTTTTTTTAATTAGGTCATCAATGCATTTGTTTTATCAAAGACATGAAAAAATTCCCTCTCTGCACTACAGCAAACAGCAGTGATGTCCTTGATAATCATTTTCATAAGAGGCATATACTAAAACTATGCAACTTCCCGGCCACAAAGTACTGGTCCATGAACCGTAGATATGGTTTAGTATATGTTGTAAGAATTTGCTTCTAAATTGATGTAAAGTAAATAAGATTAAAATAAACCTAAAAAGTATATCTTTATCCTTTTTTTTATATTGTGTAGATTTCTATACATAAGAAATCATGATAGTTTAGATGAGTGATTGCCAGATCAAATTACTTTTAAATATATTCAAGACAATGTGTTCAACTTTAATTTTTTTTTTTTTAGAAATTTTATATATAATTTAATCTTAATTATAACACAAATGCTTTTTTTTTAATGATTCTAGATAAGATAACATGATATTCACAAAACAAGTCCAACATCCACCAACATCTGAATTTGGAATGAGACACCTTTATTCGAATGAGACACCTTTATTCCAATTCTAGGTCTGCTAACTGCACATCTGTCACTGTAAATGGAAGGTGGTTTTAATGGTACTGATTTGAAATATTATTTGATTTGAATGATCTTTTTTTTCTTTCCAATACAAAGAAATCTTTACAGTATACAGTTAATGAATGTTATGTTTCTTGAAAATATTTTCAGTTTACATGAAAAACATTATTTTTCCCAATTTGTTTATATTACCTTGTGACTTTTTTTTTAAAGATCACCTCATTTTTTTCTTAATGTCTTTTGTTTAGTAAAAAGTATACATTTGCATGCCTTTAAAAAGAACATCCTTTATGAATTTTTTTATTATTTTTTAAAAATTTAAAAATGTTATATTCATTTTTCTGACCAATGCATTTTTTTCTTTTAACTCACCCTAAAAATGACACTGCAGTGGCAATTTACACCATGGTTTTGTCATCAAAAACCTTGATTTTGGCCTGAAACAAATAATATTTTCTTTAAAATATTAGTTTTCCACTTAACAGGAAGACAAGAAATCATGGAATGAATTATCAAATTTGACCATTGTTCATGAAGAAAAGACATGCTCAAAGGGGAATTAACAAGGCATCTGAAAAAAGGCCCATTTTCCAAACAAACTGGGGATGGAAAAGGGCATTTTTGGTTAGAAAAAAGCACAATTTGACTGAATAAGAACTACGATTTTTTTTTCAACAATAAAATATGTTTTAAATTTAAACAGCACACTGGTATTTAATGTGCAGTCTTATGCAAACATATTACAGTTTACAGAAATATATTTACTAAAACCTGTTCATTTTATTGCAGTAGGCTATAGAGCTAAATATCTAAAAAGTAAATTTATTTTAAAATAAAGATATCATCAGAAATTAAGTAAATATTAATTAAGAGGGTCATTATTTTAATAACCTTGACATAAGATTTAAGCTAGTTTGGCTGCCTTGGAATTTGTTCATATTTAGAAACAGTTGAAAACGCTTTTGAAACACCCCTCCTTCAATACACGGGGTCACTGAGTTTAAGTAAGAAATACATGATGAAATCAATTTTGACACAAGTAGCAGATTAACGGACTTGATTGTGTATTGAATTAGCAAGAAAAAAAATCAAAATTTTACCACTGTTTCTATCTAAATTCATAAAATGTTCAGAATCTATTGTATAATCCTCTAACTTGTTGTCAATGTTGATTCCTACAAAGTCGTCTGCATTTGCACTATAAAGACGATGTGTTTAAATCGTTTGAAAGGTTTCTCGATAAAAATCTGAATCTGTCAAGAGATGAAAAAGTATATATTTAAATTATGGGTGTCGATCAAACTATTACAACCAGATATTGTTTACATTTTAATGAATAAATTTGCGATGTAAATGTCGCGCGTAAAATTGCCCAAAACATTAATGTTGATTGTCAAAAATCTAAATTAAACATCTACATCTATATGTTACGTTGCTTCAGTCACACTTGACTATTATACAACGGTGATTACGGTCACAAAGATAAAGAGAAAGAGGAGGATAGGAAAGGTAGAAAAGTTGGGATAGTTAAAAGACAGAAATAGAAAAGTGTCGCTCAGCTACGTTTTCATCCCTTTCACCTAAGCCTCTCCGGTTACGGTGGCCGCTGCCGATACAGCCTTAGGAATCACTAGAAATTACTTGTAGCTGGTCCGGGACTGCAAGTAGAAGGTCAGGGTCGATAACCCCTGTTTGAAGGATACCAAATCAGGGGAATCTACTACGTGTGATGGTAGGTTATTCCAGTTTCTAACTGTTTGGGGAAAAAACGAAAATTTATGATAAGTAGTCGATGTAGGTGGCTGTATGTAGCTCTTATTATGAGAATGTCTGTAACGGCCTGAGGAAGTAGAGAGGTATAAATGGGCTGGAATGTCGACTAAATTGTTAGCGATCTTGAAGAGCATGGTGAGCTGGGCCTTGGTTCTTCGAGATTCCAGGCTTTCCCAATGCAGATGATCCAAAATAGAGGTGACACTGCTGGTATTATGATATCTATTGGTGACGTACCGTGCAGCCCTCCTCTGTACCATCTCTAACTTCCTCGTCTGGGCCACAGTATGGGGGTTCCAAACAGTGGAACAGTACTCTAGAGTCGGTCGCACCAGAGCTGTATAGGCTCGAGCCTTTGAATCTTCGTTGCTGACCCTAAAGTTTCGGCGTAGGAATCCCAGTGTACTGTTCCCCTTCTTGATTGTCTTGTCAATGTGGGTGTTCCATGAAAGGTTCTGGCTGATGTGGACTCCAAGGTATTTCACACAATCCTCAGGGGTCAGGGGATGTCCCTTAAGAGTGTAGTCAAACACCAATGGAGTCCTCTTTCTATGGACCCTCAATATGCTACACTTTTCTGGATGAAAAGACATACCCCATCTTGCTTCCCATTTGGCCAGGTTTGATAGGTCATCTTGCAGGGTGAGGGCATCAGCCTCTGTTCTTATATCCCGGTAGATTACACAATCATCTGCAAAGAGCCTTGTCCTGGATTTAACTTGTTGTGGTAGGTCGTTGATGAAGGTGAGAAATAGTGTCGGACCAAGTACACTACCTTGAGGAACGCCGCTAATGACAGGTGCAGGTTCTGACGTCGCTCCATCAACGATGACTCTCTGTGTTCGATTACTTAGAAAGACTTTTATCCAGGTCAAGGTATTCCCTCGTACACCATAGTGGTCGAGTTTGGCTAACAGACGTATGTGTGGGACCTTGTCAAAAGCCTTCGAGAAATCGAGAACAGCTAGATCAAACTGTTTTCCCCTCTCCTGGGCCCTAACAAGCTCATCAACCAGGGTCAGGACCTGAGTCTCACAGCTTCTATTCCTCCGGAAACCGTGCTGGCAGTCAGTCAGTATGCTATTCTTGTCGAAATGGTGCATCATGTTGCTAACCACTATATGCTCTAGTATCTTGCAGCATATGCATGTAAGGGACACTGGTCTGTAATTTGAAGCCTTGAACCGCTCCCCCTTCTTGTTAAATAGCCGTTACATTGGCTTGAGTCCACAAAGATGGTATACCTTCACCAGCTAAGCACTTCCTGTATATGATGCATAAATAAGGGGCACATTGTTCTGCTAGCTCCTTAAGAACTCTGACTGGCAGCATATCAGGTCCTGTAGCTTTGCTTGGATTTAGTTTCTTCAGTAAACTGTAGATTCCCTCTGTGGTGACTTCTATGTTCGGCATAGTTGGGTAAGGGTCGCCGTCTATTGTTGGCACAGCTGATGTGTCCTCTTGAGTGAATACTGACTGATATTGTCGGTTGAGGATGTTTGCCTTGTCAAGAGGGGCGCCATGAAGTCTTCCTTTGTCCTTTAAAGATGACACACCACAGTTGTCCCTCCTCAGACACTTGATATAGTTCCAGAACTTCTTTTGTTTCCTGGGCATATGATCTGAATCAGTGGTGTCCGTGTCTATGAGGCCTTCAACATATCCCCAATAAACTCATGATAAAATACAGTTCATTGTAATAAACTAGTTCATCACCAAACATACTTTACCTTTCTTTGTAAATCCTTTGAGGATTTCATTGAGAATATAGCAGAATGTTTTAGTCCAAAAATGAACGCTAGCTTTCAACAAGGACTGAAAAACATTTTCTGTAGCACTGCAGTAAGAGCAAAAAGTACCGTAATTACCGGAAAGGGGCTAAATTTCGATACATTCATCAAGAAACAAACCAAGACATATTTTAATTGTTTTATTTACATTCTTTTTTATTTTACATGAACAGCAAATGACATATTGCATATTTCATTTTGACATTTTCAATCAATCATGCATAAATTATACATCCTTTAAAAGACGTTCTCTGATTGGCTTAGATATAAATAGATTTTACTGGAAAACCAATCTCATAGGAGAACAATTCAAATGGGTCGTCTTCAGATCTTACCGTAGGAAGATCTGTACTTTAGTCAGATTGTTTATAAAGCTTAACGACTTCTATATAGATTTGGGGTTTAAATACTATTGATGATTCATTAAAAACACATCCAATATAGGATCAAAAACTACAACTATAAGATAAACTGTATAAAATACCAAATTAATATCATATACATATATATGTGTATGTATAAATAACAGAAATTTATGATATTACATTATGATGTAATTATAAGGATACATATGAGAACAAACCTATATCATTCCATTAAGAGTTATTTTAGAGAATATATCAAGACGACGCGTATAACATTATTAAGCGTATAGTATTAAACTGATAGCTTTTTTAATGTTTTGTCAGAGCCATATCCAATGAAAATAACTGACGAGAAAGAAGATTTAAATGGGAATTCTAACATCGAACATAATCAGCACCTTTTTTTCAAATAATGAAATCAAAATAATAAAAAAAAAATATTGACACATAAGGCGTATTATCAAAGTCAATAGTTTTCTTTATGATACTGCTCAAACAAGTAAACAAAGATGTTACGTATAAACAGAAATACCAACACCAATTATCATATACAGTCATTTCTTTCAAAGTGGTCCTCTCAGTTTTGTATAACTCTACAAAAGAACGGTTTTGGTTCTGTTAAAAATTTGATTTCAAACTGATCTGATCGAGGATCACATGACCCACATCGGTCAAGTGACGGGATGAATGTCCACCGCTGGAGGAGGGAAGTGATGTACAGGAATATCCGGGACCTTGCGAACACCTCACCAGGACACTGTCTTCGACCAATCCGGAACGGTAAGACGCTACAATAATATTGTATAGTATAATATTATGAAACTCTTAATACGCATGTTATATAACTTTTTGTATTAAATATTTTTTGATAAATATACACGTCATTTTAACATGCTTAGATGTACATTCGTTATTTTAGATGCTAATACGCCTGAATTTCATACAAAATGAACATTTTGGGTAATTTGTTTACTTTTTAAACAGTTGATGTGTCCTTGGCAATAACTGTCCCTTTTCATCCAGAAATCGATCAGGTCGAAATGTCCAGGGGTCTCTCCAGATTTTCTCACTGTGATGAAAGAACCAGAGGTTGCTCAACATCTGATAATAAAAAGAATAAGCGGACCAAGCTTGTGAAAATTAAAGATTATATCTAAAACCGCTCTTTATATGATTTATGCAAATATGAACAATCAATGTCATGAATTTAAGAAATCTTATAATTTATGGCATTGTTTTAGATATGATTGATTTCAGGGGATACATACATTTTTTTGTGTTTCTTTTCAGGAGAGATTAATTCCACCAACGGAGAGGTTTCGGCTTAGTCAATAGCCAAGTGCGACCAAAAGTTTGCAAGGCAATGTACAAGACACTAGTTAGCAAAGGAGAATCTAAACAAGATAATGAATGTGGGCCGGAAACCGTTTCGAAAATTGGCATGGCAAAAATAATATGACAATCGTTCAAAAAGGCAGATGAAGACTTGCGATAAGATGACAATAACTTCACAAACATAAAAACAACAACACCATGCTTGAATGAGATTATGGGGAAACTCGTGACATTTCACATTGTTACGTGCCATTGTTCTCCAGATGCACGCAATTGTGTTGCTTTAATATTTGCAAATTAGAAGGGTCTCAGTGGCTAACGGTCTCGTCCCGGAGAAGCTTCAATTATTTTATTTATTACATTTGGATTTGACATATTGACATATTGACCATTATTATTGTTTGTTATTTTGATAAAAACAACTTTATAACTTTGAATTCCTAATAGTATTGCCAGAGAAAAATATAAGCTTTGATAAAATACACTAGAAATTATTTTGGCTTCCAAGACAATCAGGACCTCCAACGATTATTGTACGGAGGTCAAACACCCCTTTAAAAAAATATTTATTTAAATATAGTCAATTAATTCAGCTCTTTTGCCATTTCCGAAAAAAGTTTCAAGTGAATATTAATTACCAACGAATTCTTTGGAATAATGAATCCCTCAAATTCTATCTCCTCCCTGTTAGTATGTGTTCCACTAAAAGTTGCAATGGATATGTATCTTTTGATCTCCATGATGAGGGCCTCGATATAAGGATACTTGGTCTTGTCTTGTATATTCGGAAGGCGACCGCTTCCAATAACGGCTTGTATTTCCTGTTGGGCTTTACGCTGTACTTCCGGATGATGGGCCAGGCAGAGGATCATACTAGAAGACTGAACACTGATGTGGAGACGCCTTGAATCAGATTATTGAAATCAATAATTAGCAGTTTAAAATTGAAAGCATTTATTCTTGTAAAGATTCTATATATAGTATTTTGAAAAAAACAAAAACAAAAACGACAACAAATGACACACAGACACACTGTATATGTCTTAAAGTAATGGACTTATAACTTGACATTGTACTATTTCTTTTCTTTTTTTAAATTTTATTCTGAATTATAACTGAGGAATATTTCCTCTAAATAATCTTTCGAATCTTATTCTCATCTATAACATGAAAATAGACGATACAAAATAGTCAAATATCACAGCTGTACAGATTGAAATTACCTGCAAATATAACGTCAACAATAATTCCTCCAATTGTTTCATCAGTGAATACAACACCAACATTGTTGCTTACATTTTTGATCTGCTGATGCAAAAAGAAATTAATCAGCCCCCCCTGGTTTCTTTTTCGGAATATGAGTTTTGAAAAGAAATGGTTGAAAAATACTCTTATTATTTTACTACCCATGTAGCAACATAACTCTGCAATCATCAACAGTATATATACCTGTTTACATCACGAAAGTACATTATCAAAAGAATATTGTATACAATTTAAACTTAATCTGTATTAAATATGATCGCTATACTTTGATTTTAAATTTACCCAACACTAGCACATTTGATTGGCTATAACGAATTTCTCACCCGTTGTACGACAAACAAAAGCTTTCAAAATGTTCTCATGACAACCTCTGAACTGCTCGTGAATGTTTTTGTAAACTCCAGGAATATAGCGCAGAAAAGGGAACTTAAGCAGTAAAGTGTCTATCACCGGCGTTAACATCAAATTCATTGCGTCAATGTATTCCAAAATGATGTCCTCTTCTTTGCCTTCTATGTCATGTCCCCGAAGCTATATTCAAAAAAAAAAGTTCATTGCAGTTAAGCACATAAATCATGGCTAGAAAGTATATATAATCAACGTACACTTAAACATTCCGATCATTCAATAAGCAGTCGATGAGTTTAGCCGTTGAACTAGACATTCTTAATACATTTAAAGGTAAACCTTCATTATATATTAACCATTGTCCTTCAAATGCGATTTCAGTGCAGATGCAAGCATTGATAAATTTGAGCTTTTTTTTGCTCAACGTCTATACAGGTTTGTATCCACGATTACTTGATGGACAATGATGACTATTTAATGATGGACGGATTACCTTAGTGATACTGTTTAGGGCAATTTCAATACAATACACTGAAAGATCATTTACCTAAAAACATTTGACTTTGTATGAAAGTATTCTTAACCGTTCAACTCAATGAATTAATTCATCATTAACAGATAATAAACAGGTGAATATGACTCACAAATATTGACATCAGGTTGGCAATGGAGGTTTTTATCAAAGCTAGGACATCAAATTCCCCTCCGTTGTAATCATCTACCTATTAGGTTGAAGATTTCAGACTGTACATTTTCTTCAAACGCCTTGATACCATTGCCGTAAACGTGAAACCCTTTAGCGAAAGCTATCCGAAGCAGATCGTGTTCACTGCTAAAGCCATATTGATGAAATCCTATTGTCTTACCGTTATTATAAAACGTTTTTGGTACATACATATACGGTCTGTCGTTAAGCACAAACTTTGCCGGTTCCTCGGCAAACACTTTTCGGATGAGCCTCTCAGAGTTAAGGTAAACTATGCGTTTTCCTAAAACATCGAAAGCCATAATTTCTCCATATTCTCGTGCATGTTTTTACCACTGTTGAATGCATCTTTTCAGGTGTCACATCGAATATCATCATCAGCAATATTCCAATTATAAAATAGATGTACATTTTGCCTGTGACTTTTCTAAACGCTATATATATAATACTCCTAACGTTTACCAAACTGTCAAAATATTTGTTTAAACATCCTTGATATGTAGAGCGTGTAAAAAGATGTGTATCTAGAAAATCACCGACAGCACTCCAATTATGAAGTAAATGTATATTTTGTCCTTAAATTTTCTAAAGGCTTACAAAATAAACCCGGTGTTTACCCATCATCCAATGATACTTGTTAAACATCCGTGATAAGAAGAACATGTACCTGTATAAATATAATTGTATCGTTAGAAAAAGTATGCATGTACGGTGTAATGATAAGGTGACACCTATGTTATTTTTTGTATAATTACTTACATTAGGCACTATATAAATCCTTCATGATCATTACAACATTACTCCTTGTTTATTTCTCCTCCCTTTAAAGTAATTATGTATAATGTGATCTGTTGTAAATATTCATTTAGTAACTTAATGCAAGATAAACACTATAAAATTCCATCTAATTTAACCTACTTACTTCATATTGATTTGAATATGAATTATTTCAGCATTTAAATAATCATGTACCGCTTTCGAGTAAGATACAATTTAAAAGAATGTGCGAAGAATAGACATTGAGCTATCAAATATAAGTTTAATTCGATGTACATATAAAGCAATAATGATATTTTGTTTCACCCAAAACAAACTTATAGCCCCATATCTGTTACTGACTTGTGGTGATACCTTAATACAAAACAAACACAAGATTTCGAGTGAGTTTAATACATTTTATTCAAAATTCCATTAGTTTCCAACAAAAATTAACAAAATAGCAGCTGGGGCTAACATGAAACCCTCGAAACTCAAAGACACACAATGAATTAAACTAAAACGTCTGTGTTTTCAATATGGCATTTTTAAAGAGGGGTTTGTAAATTTTGTTCAGTGTATATATACATACACGAGGATTGTTAATGTAATCTTTTAAGTGATACAGTCAAATCTCCGTTATTCAAACATCCTATTTTCGAAACCAATAATTTATTCGAACCGAACTTTCGGTCCCAATTTTAAGTTAATATAAATTAGAAACATTTCTTCGCATGGTTTATACAAAAACTTTCCCTTTACCTGAAATTAAATTTACCTGAAGCGTACGGTTCAATGACTTGTTCATACCTTTTATCCGAACTTCTCTGGTCATCTCTGATCACCTTCTTTTACCCGTTTGTGGAGATCATTGTAATATGTCAACCCTTTACTTCGTATAGACGCATTTTGACGCATAGGCAAACAGAGCAGATCCAGAAAGGGGTCTCCTCTGATTGCTCATGAAATATTGTAGCTAAGTTTAACCCTTTCCTTCATATAGACTCATTTTGACGCACTCAATAGGTACCACATAAAGCCTGATCTGCAGAAAACCACAGTTAAACCTTACCAAATTTAATTATAACATCCTCATTTCCAGACCACTAAGGAGCAGCGAACAGCATAAAACCTGATCAGCCTGCGAGTCACTCGCAGGCTGATCTGGTTTTATGCTGTTCGCATAGGTCTTTTCATGGTGTCCTCTATGAGGGAAAGGGTTATACACATTATTTTAGTTCTTTACCAACAGCACCTCGTAAGATAATGGAATATATACATAAATTGTTCACGGATTTTGTATGGAGTGAGCGGGTAAAAATCAAAGGCACTATAACGTGTAAAGATTATTGTGAAGGGGGATTAAAGATGACAAACATTTTTTCCTATAACAACTCTCTTAAACCTAGCTGATTGAAAAAATATATAAATACAGTAAACAGTCAATATTTCATATATGTTAAATCAATATTTAATATAGATATGTTGTTTTGTACTGGAAAATTGTATGCAGTTAGAGTTATTAATAAAATAAAAACCAATTTTTGGATAACTGTTGTGAAAAGTTATACAGAATATGTTAACAGTTTAGTAATCAATACAGAAACTGTTTTCTTAGATTTACCATTGTTTTATAATCACAAAATTTTGTCCGGAGGTAATGGAATTTTTATAAAAGTTTTATATGACAAAGGATAACGTTTTGTTTAACATATTGTAAACAATAAAGGATAACTTTTAATGCATAGTGAAGTGGTTAAAAACAGGATATTATATCAATATTATACATCATGAAGCTCTCAGACAAAATGTAAACAGATATAAAGCGGCATGTAAAACTGCATTCAAGAATAACATATTAAATTTTCCATAAATCAGTTCCTGCTTAAAAATCAATTATTGTTGGTGCGAGTACCAATAAACAAGTATATAGAAACCTTATAGCAAATAATGATATTTCAAGTAGTCAAGAAAAATGGAACAATGTTTACTCTGATATGGAATGATATTTACAGTCTAACATTTCAAATTACAAGAGATTCATATATTCAATGGTTACAAACAATGATTCTTCATAGAATATTACGTACTAATTATTTGTTGTACAAAATGAATATAACAGATATAATAGGTAGATGTGTACTTTTTGTAAAACAGAAGAAGAAACCATATTACATTTATTCTGGAGTACAGATTATCTTTGAATTTTTAAAGAAAAAATTATCATTAATACAAAAAAAATCAGGACTTCCCAAAAGTAACCATTTTATATTTGGAGTATATGAAAAAAAAAACATGACAAAGATAGTTATACAATATTATTTTTAAAAGTTAAAATATATATTTTCTTATGTAAAAAGAAACAAATTTTACAAAACTGTCAATCAATGATGAATAGCTTAAAATTTGCAAGAATTAGCAATACAGAAAGAGAAAAGTGGTCAGTTGAAAGACGTTTGTCTCAAATACGTTAATTGATATTTAATCAAAAACAAAAGAAAATGAAATCTTAATCATGACATCTCATCCATAGAAAATATATATTTGGTGAATATGTTTTCCCTCCTCTTTTTTTCTGTTTGTTATTTTAATGTGTTTTGTTCTTTTTTTCAGACCCTATAAATTATTACTGATGATATATCGCATAAATTGTATATACATGTATCTTATGTCTGATTGTGTACGATGTGGAGTGGGATGGCCTCGGCCCACACACACCTATTGACGCCTAAATAAATGGGGTGACCCTGATTATAGGGACCTGGAAAAAAGTTTATACACAGTCATCTGTAGCAAAGATATATATATATATATATATATATATATATATATATATATATAATATATTTCATAAACCATTTAAAGATCAGTCAATTAATATTTATGAAGTCATAAAGTATTTGAATATTCATAAGGTAAAAGGTTAAGCACAGCGCACATTAATTTGAATATGATCTTGATAATCAACCAAATTGATAACAATTGACTGGCAGTCAAGGTAATGAAGGAATGCGCGTATTCAACTCAGCTCATTTTTAATTTATTTAAGGCTCTGTTACCCGGGTAGAACCACCGACATACCGCAAGCCAGCTGGAAGGCTTCCTCACATGAAAAATCCGAAGTCCCTGCCGGGATTCGAACCCACAGCGGTGAGGGGCTGAGAGGTTTGTAGTCCACGACTGATGTTTTTCTATGAAATAATTATGGTTCAAAAACATTTTTCCTATAGGTTATCCCCAATAGTTCTTAGTTAATCGTTACTCTAACACTTTTCCATTTAGAATGTCACTAATCACATTTCACTGGGAAATAAAAATGATGTCTAGAGAAGCACAGTCATCTGAGGAAGGCACGACAGGGTTTGGTTTTATATAAGGTATGTTTTATCTATTTATTACTCATACATACTAGTTTGTATGTATTTAATCAATAAAACGGACCAAGAAACAAGAAAATGCAACCGAATAACGATAATGTTTGAGTTAGAATGCTTAATGAAGATGTTGACATTTTTTTTCACTTGTGTACACTTACACCGTTTGCACCGTTTAAGATCGTGGGTTAAAATAGATATTGACTCGATATGCCGAGAATTTCCGTTGAAATCCTAGTGCGTCCGCAAAATGGCAAGCAAAATTAGGTTAAGATTTTAAAATCCTCTTTTATATAATGTAATGTCCAAATTTATGTTGAGATTTTGTACGCAATGTTTATTTTGAATGCCTTACGACCATTGTTGAAAAGTTTTATTAACAATTTACTTACACGATATTATCATGTTCCTGAATATTATCTAATAAAATCTTGTCATATTCTAGTTAAAAAACAAAACTTATCATCATTGTCATACATAAAACATATTCTTTCTCATGATGCTTCAATTTCATATAGATTCACACTAGTAGTTTTTATTTTTAACTTGTACATTAACACTTAAAATGATTGTCTCACTTATATATTTACAATTAAAATGCATAGCCCCACCTGTAAATAAATCTCAGTCAGGAACTCCATTTGACCAAAGAAGAATTTATTCTTTCTGAAGTAGGTATACAATAACATTTTCTTCCGTCCGCCCCTGTGTGTCAGGAATATCACTTACAAACTATAAACTATACAAGGGATTAGTTTAAAGCGAAAAGATAAGGAGGTACATAAGTGTAGTACCAGTACTATTTGAATTACCTCCCTTTCTTGATAATATGCTAGTCTAAATCATATTTCTAAAATGGCTAAAGGGAAGTTAGAATTACAATAAGGCGAATTAAGAAGAATACAGTTGGTTAGATGATTGTGTGACATAAATGTTGGGTATGATGAAATTTTGACCCTAACATACCAATTCAGTTGTCAAAGTAACAGTATAATATCGGTACATGAATATAGCCTTAGGTCTAAGCTAGATAGAAATATAAACCTTCGGTCATTATAAGGACACCTCTGCGTTCTTGGGGGCTATTAGTTGGGTAAACTGAAAACTTACGTTTTTATATGAATTTGCACTGTGATTGCTCGTGTTAAAAATAATAATCACTCTATTGCTCTTATGGTGGCTTTTAAATCAAAATATTGGCAATTCTGATAAAAATAGCTTTAAGAAAAAAAATGCCATAAGATTTATTTCAAATTTTGTATAAATATACTCAAACACAGACTGCTTCTAGATATTACAAAAATAACAATCGGTCACCATATCAATATTTTTCAGAAATGCGACCTTTTCAGCCTAATTTTGGCTAAAAACGCAACAGCAAGAACAACAACAACAACAAAAAATATCTCAGCATTATTAAACCATCAGAAATTTGCTTGAAATCACTTTTTGAAATGATAAATAAGCTTGAAGCATAAAATTTATATGTAACTGAAGCTGTTCATTCTAAAACAAACAAACAAACCCTGTTTTTAACATTTTTTTCTTCATAAAATGCAATTGCGAGCGTACCTCCTTAAGTCTATCAGAAAAAACATTCTCGACCTTGCTAGATATATTTTTCAACGGATACTTCTCTAAAAACATCAGGCCCAAATTACAATTGTTTGGAGAGAGAGAGAGAGAGGGAGGGGGGGGGGGGGGGGGGGGGGAACAAGAACACGCTCATTTTTTAATAATATAATAAAAAATAATTTGATACTCAGTCATTTCAATCTTGACTATTTATTGCAATTTTATATATATCAGATTATACGATATTAAACAGTAAAACACATAGACTATTGCAATTTCATATTTGTCGATGATTATACAATATTTAAAAGTGATACGATTATAGAAGAAAGAAAATAAAACTTATTGCTGAATTTTAATTTTTAGTATTAATACCAAGTTTAATTTGAGTAAAAATAAAGAAAATGGAATGCTGCTTGTTGAATAGTTGAGTAACCTTCTATTAAAATGGTCGAATTGCTTACTAAAAAAAACCACTTTGAGAGATTGGTTCTTGAGTGCTTTGTGTGCTTTTTAACGTCACGTATAGTGCATTGATTTATATATATATATATATATATATATATATATCATCTAAAACATATTGGAGATGTATGCTGTTTTGATCTCTATGACGGGTATGCAGGAAAAACAAGATAAAGAAAATCTGATCCTCATTCTATTAGTTTTTCATAACTTGCATACAGTTTTGTGTAAACAATGTAAACAGTTATTAAGAAATGTAAATTTTGAATTTGAATTTAAAAGCATTATCACTTAAAAAGATAAAATGAAATTTGTTGAACACATTGCATTGATAATCAAGATATCTTTTAGAAAATACGCAATTATTTTTTACCATTTCCATAGTTATTTCTGATGTTGTTCTTTTTACCTGAATTTGAACACAATGTAGTTACAAAAAAATATCCCCCCCCACTATTATAAGTCATGTTTGAGTTACATATTTTAGTCAAATATAGATGTATGTAAAAGTTTAGAAAAATATATGCACCAAAAAAATCTTGATAGTAAAAAAAAATATCCCTTTCTATAAACTGTCATTTTATTTAATTCTAGTTTTATATGGAGTTTTGAACGTTGAAAAATGGAATTTCCAGCTGGATTAACAGTACAGAACTGCTCGTGTTCATATTAAAGAAAGTAATCTTATCTACAGCGGTATGTTTTCTCTGAAAACCTAGAGGGAAATAGCAACAAGAAATGACAGATAAATATTTGTGAGACATAAAATACGCATAAAGATAATAAATAAAACAACTAGATATTGTAAAACTATTCATGCATATTTAAACATACAAATTCAAGTCTTATATATATATACTGTACAAGTAAAAAGCATCACATACAAAATACCTTAACACGCAAGTGAACAATACTCACTTCCTTTTACTGTAATGTTACATTGACAGGCATAGACAGAAATTTTCGTGTATCAAGAGTCATAGTCTGTCATAGTCTGCTCCCATACTGACAACGTTCCCCGTCAAGGTCTTGTGCGCCATGCGTTTGAGACTTTGTACTTAACGATCTATTTTTCTGTTTGTACACGTATATCTCAAACTGCACAAATATCACTTTCAGCATTGTTCAGTCCAGTTTCATTGTGCTTGGTTAGCCGAGGTAGAAGAGCGCCCACCTAGTAAACAAGAGGTCGTTGGTTCGATCACTTACCGCGATATACCGAAGTAAGAAAGTTCCGGGACGAACGGAAGACTGATAGAACGATGAAGACAGCATGTCAGACACCCGAGTTACTTTAAGATTATTCGAGATTGATAGCAATAATATGTACTTCAACAGACTGAACACAGTTGTTTCTATAAATGATTCATAACTTTGTTTATCAATTCCTTTGTTATTTTATCAATTTTAATGACTATTTGATAAAAGTTATTTTTATTTATAGTCTGAGACATATTTTACAAAAAAAAAAAAAAAAAAAAAAAAAAAACAGCAACAAACAAATAAATAGCTATCTACCATATATTAATGGATTAATATCAAACTTATACCGTCATTAAAAGGTCTGACTATTATCTGACGTGTAATGATATTGTATAATTTTTATTGTGTGTACAAATAAATTCCAATTTAGTGCCTGTAAAGGTTGAGAGAATGAACAAATCATGATTGTTCCAGTTGCTCCAACCTAATAACTATCATAAGAAATAAATATTTCATTTAATATTTGAAGTATTTTAAGTCCATTTCGGTTCATAATTTAATGGACATTAAAATAGTCAGATTTCACAGTAGCAGGTAGAAGTTACATAGCTGCATGCAGAATATCAAGACGTAAGACACAATTCAATGTGCAGCATTAAATAAGGAAGGACAAAAGGCCGTGTAAGAAATCCAATTTACGAGTATGTTAAAAATGAACAAACTTCAGAAAGAGGCGCATGTAAATGGACAAAACAGCACGGAGACAGGACATTAAAAATAAAATAGAGAAATATTAACAGTTACCGCCTTGGCATGGCCAGTCGTCAAAAGATTAAATTGGTGTGCTTAAGGGTCAAAACACCACACTTCCAAAAGTTTCAAATACTTATTTGACATTTTGTAAATGAATTTCGCTTTTGGATTTTTTTTCTTAATAACCGTTCAAATTTTGTTTAAAATTCTTCATTGTGCAATCACAGTATATTTAAAATATAAGTTTAACTATGAAATAAGCAACATTTACATTGCCTCAGAAATTATTAGAAAATAGAGTTTTGAAAATGGATTTTCATTTCTTTTTGGCTTTATCTTGCACATTTTTCAACTGGGATAAATCTAAAACATACGAGCCTCCGGTACCCTGTAAAACATAACACTTGCAGTTGAATTAAAGCATACATTCAAACAACTGTGTATTTAACAACTGTTTTGTCCATCCTTAATTCTGTCACAACTCTCTTTGACATCGTTACAGCAGTATTTAAGTGTTCGTTATCTTCTGTGATAGACTACGACAATGAAAGCTAATAGCAGAGTTACTAGTATATTACTTTATAGTTAGACCTATTTTCGCAATCCATTAAAATACCAATTTGCTAAACATATGCATCCGTATAATGCAAACCACTACTTACTGGACAACATAGACAAATCTAAAATGCAACGCAAATACAACATTACATCACAAAATGCAAAGAACGTCTACAATATAACGCGTAAACAGTACCTACAGTTAACAAAACTTCATAACTGTGTCAACGCTAATTTAAAGTACCCCGTTGACATTCAATTTCAGGACCGAAATCAATTGATTTATTAACGTACTTTTTTAAATTACCATGATAACGGTAATTCTCTTTCTCTTCTTATATCGTTCGAAATAACAAAATATTCATGTTAAATGATATTTCTTTTTATTTTGTTATTTTATGGAATAATAATTTCACGTGTGTCTTCCTGTACATATTATTCAAATATAAAAGAAAATGGTTTGACCTACAATACCGAAATACAGATATATTTGTTTATCATATTTCCCACATCATATTAAGAAGATAATGATTAACACATAAAAAAAATATTTCATTATGAATATACATTCTATACACTGGAAATTAAATATAATGCTGACATGATTATATACATTGTTTTAATATTCAGCTTCATTATTCCTCTGTCCTTTACGATCAATAAAATGTGTAAGTCTCCAAACAATGTGCATACCATGACGTATATTAAATACACAATAGGATAGATGTATTACTTATGAATTAACATCATACTGGCACTAGTTTTTTTTTCTCAAGGATTACTCATGATCAGTCATTATAATTATCTTATCTCAAGAGATTATGGATTCGGTGTAGATAGTATATTTTGCTTTTAAAAATATCAACAAACATATTTTATTTGTTGTTTTTTATAGCATACTTTTATTCTCACCTATATCAATATATACCTTTCAAAACCAAATGTTTCCTTACTAGAAATATCACTGAAGGTGATTACTCCACACACACACACACACACAGCGCTTTGACACGGACTATATGAAGCATAATCGACTGAAAAGGTATTTCAGCATTGCAGATGAAAGAAGGTTTCTGATAACGATTTCACAACTTTCGACGGATATACTTTGCGTTGATGTTTTTTTTATGTTTCAGTTACACTCATTTCCCGTCTTAGTTATCATGAGGTCATCTACACGGTAACTACACGTTTAAGTTATACTATTATATCATTTTATAGTATATAAGGTTCAACATTTTCTACATAAACTTGGGGTTTAAATAAAAAAAATTAAAAACCAAGAGGAATTTTAGAGAATAATATAAAATCGTATAACATTATTTAATGTATAGTATCAAACTGATAGCTTTTTTAATGATTTGTCAGAGCCATATCCAATGAAGATAATTGATGAGAGAGAAGATTTAAATGGGATATATAACAACGAATATTATCATCACTACAAAAATTCTTATCTGCACATTAGGCGTATTATCAAAATGAATAGTTTTCTTATGATATTGCTCAAACAAGTAAGGAAAGATGATAAACAGAAATACCATCACCAGTTCTTTCTTTCAAAAGTGTCCTCTCAGTTTTGTATAACTCTACAAAAGAACGATTTTGGCTCTGTGAAAGATTTGATTTCAAACTGATCAGATCGAGGGTCACATGACCCACATCGGTCACGTGACGGGATGAATGTCCACCGCTGGAGGAGGGAAGTGATGTACAGGAATATCCGGGACCTTGCGAACACCTCACCAGGACACTGTCTTCGACCAATCCCGAACGGTAAGACGCTACAATAATATAATTTAGTGTCATATTATGGAACCCTTAATACTCTTTGTATTAAATTCATTTTCATAAAGCTGAAGTTGATAAATATACACGTCATTTCAACATGCTTGGTTAATTCTTCATTGGATATTTCAATTGCTAATACGCCTCAATTCATACATTTACAAAAATGAACATTTTGGGTAACAAGTTAATTCGCTTACTTTTTAAACAGTTGATGTGTCCTTGGCAATAACTGTCCCTGTTCATCCAGAAATCGTTCTGGTCGAAATGTCCAGGGGTCTCCCCAGATTTTCTCATTGTGATGTAAAAACCAGAGGTTTCCAAAGAACTGATAATAAAAAGAATAAGCAGACCAAGCCTGTGCAAATTTCGATTATGGAGATGACAATTTACTTCACAGAATTGAAAAAACAACAACACCGTGTTTGAATAAGATTAAGGGAAAATCGTCACATTTCACATTGTTACGTAACATTGTTCTCCTGATGCTCGCAATTGTGTTGCTTTAATATTTGCAAATTAGAACTGTTTCGTGTATCTAAATTTTCAAATACATCGAAAAGATGGTCTCAGTCGAAAACGGTCTCTTCCGGGAGTACCTTGAATTATTTTTTTTTATTAAATTTGGATTCAAATATAATTCACTGGACAATCAATTATAATTCACTTGAGATCTCGTGATAATACTTGTTTGTTATTGTGAGAAATAAAACTTTGAATTCCTATAAGTACTCCCAGAGAAAAATATACGCTTTTATGATAATACCCTAGAAAATGATACTCATCAATTTATAGATTTTGTTTTTTCTTCCAAGACAATCAGGAACTACAAGGATTATTGTAAGAAATCAGACACCATTTAACTAAATAACAGAGTCAATTAATTCAGCTCTTTTGCCATTTCCGAAAAAAGTTTCAAGTGAATATTAATTACCAACGAATTCTTTGGAATAATGAATCCCTCAAATTCTATCTCCTCCCTGTTAGTATGTGGTCCAGTAAAAGTTGCAATGGATATGTATCTTTGGATCTCCATGAAGAGGGCCTCGATATAAGTACACTTGGCCTTGTCTTGTATAGTCGGAAGGCGACCGCTTCCTATAACGGCTTGTATTTCCTGCTGGGCTTTACGCTGTACTTCCGGATGATGGGCCAGACAGAGGATCATACTCGAAAGACTGAACACAGATGTGGAGACGCCTTGAATCAGAATATTAAATAAAAAAATTAAAAATTGAAAGCATTTTACTCTTGTAAAGATTGTAAATATTATTTTATTTCTAAATATAAACGACAACAAATGACACACAGACACACTGTATATAACTTAAGTACCTTTAAAAAAGATTTGTTAAAAACAGAATAGTATATTGAAGGAAGAACTTACTGTAGTAAACGTCTTTTAAATAACATGTTAATTTTAGATAATGTCATACATTCCAGTCAATTAAAATCAATACGGGATAAAATGGTTACGTATTTTGGGTTATTTTTTATTTTAACCTGAATTATAACTGAGGGCGCTGTGGTTCAGTGGTAATGTATCCGATTATGGATCCGAAGATTGTAGGTTCGAACCTCGTTGGTGCAAGAATTGTTCATGACCTTACCAGGCGCAAAGAACTGGTCCAACCCAGGAACCGTCGAGAGAGATTAGTTTAAGTTTTAAGAACTTGTTTCCCAATTGACGT
The DNA here is from genome assembly GCA_021229015.1 of Solen grandis. Taxonomy (NCBI): domain Eukaryota; kingdom Metazoa; phylum Mollusca; class Bivalvia; order Adapedonta; family Solenidae; genus Solen; species Solen grandis. The sequence continues at coordinate 5,458,653 of CM037783.1, forward strand.
AAATAAGTTTACACTAACTAAACTAATTATCACTGACGAATATTTCCTCAAAACAATCGTTCGAATCTTATTCTTATCTATAACATGAACATAGACGATAAAAAACCGTCAAATATCCCAATTGTACAGATTGAAATTACCCGCAAAGGCAAGGTCAACAATAGTTCCTCCAATTATTTCATCAGTAAATACAGCAGTAGCATTGTCATTTTCTTTTTTGATCTGCTGGTGCAAAAAGAAATCAATCAGCCCCCTGGTCTCTTTTTCAGAGTATGATTTCTGAAAAGAAATGGTTAAAAGCTATTCTTACTATTTTACTAGCAATCTAACTCTGCAATCATCAACCGTAAATTTACTTGTTTACATCACAAAAGTTCATTTTCAAAAGGATACTGTATCGCTATACATTCAATTTAAATTTACTCAACACTGGCTTAGACTCGTTAAAAGAGAAATTTAATTGGCTATATCGAAATTCTCACCCGTTGTTCGACAAAAAAAGCTTTTAAAATGTTCTCATGACAACCTCTGAACTGCTCGTGAGCGTTTTTGTAAACTCCAGGAATATAGCGCAGAAAAGGGAACTTAAGTAGTAAAGTGTCTATCACCGGCGTTAACATCAAATTCATTGCGTCAATGTATTCCAAAATGATGTCCTCTTCATTGCCTTTTATGCCATGTCCCCGAAGCTATATTTAAAAAAATAAGTTCATTGCAGTTAAGCACATAAATCATGGCTAAAAAAGTATATGTAATCAAGGTAAGCTTAAACTCCGATCATTCAAAAAGCAGTCGATGAGTTTAGCCGTTGAACTAGACATTCATGACCCATTTTAAGGTAATCGATCAATAACTTTTAACCATTGTCCTTCAAATGCTTAAAGAGATTTTAGTGCAGATGCAAGCATTCATTTATTTGAAGTTATAAGTTATAAGCTTTTTAACTTAAAGTCTGTACCGGCTTGTATTTACTCTAAATTTTTCACGATTACTTATGGACCATGATCACTATTTAATGATGGATGGGTTACGTAAGTTTGGGATATTTTCAATACATCTTACTACAGGAGGAAATGTTTGTGTTTAGTGTCTTAAACTTTTATCTATGCCAAACGAGTATCATTGATATTGTACAATTTATGTTAGATGTGTCCTTGATCAAATGATTCATTATCAAATCCATTGATAAATCATAAGTCTAAAACAGTGGACCTTGTATGAATGTATTCTTAGCAAAACCGTTCAACTCATTGAAACAATTCATCATTAGCAGATAATAAACAGGTGAATATGACTTACAAATATTGACATCAGGTTGGCAATGGAGGTTTTCATCAAAGATAGGACATCAAATTCCCCTCCGTTGTATTCATCAACTCTACCTATTAGGTTGAGGATTTCAGACTGTATTAATTCTTCAAACGCCTTGATACCATCGCCGTAAACGTGAAATCCTTTAGCGAAAGCTTTCCGAAGCAGATCATGTTCACTGCTGAAGCCATACGGATAAAACGCTATTGTCTTACCGCCATTATGAAACGTTTTTGCTGCATACATATACGGTCTGTCGTTAAGCACAAACTTTGCCGGTTCCTCGGCAAACGCTTTTCGGATGAGCCTCTCAGAGTTTAGGTAAACTATGCGTTTTCCTAAAACATCGAAAGCTATGATTTCTCCATATTCTCGTGCGTATATTTCCACTGTAGAATGCATTTTTTCAGGTTTCACATCGAATAACATTCCAAATATCGGCCATCCTTTTGGGCCGGGAATATTCCTTTCTTTTAGTCTCAGCGTCCTCAATATTAACATCACCAGAAATATTCCAATTATAAAGTAGATGTACATTTTGCCTGTGACTTTTCTGAACGCTATATATATAATACTCCTAACGTTCAACAAAAACTCAAAATGTTTGTTTGAACATTCTTGGCATGTAGAACGTGTAAAGAGATATGTATCTAGAAAATCAACGGCAACACTCCAATTATAAAGTAAATGTATATTTTGTTCTCGAGTTTCCTAAAGTCTTACGAAATATACCCGATGTTTACCCAACATCTACTGACACTTGCTCGGTTCCGTGATAATAAACACGTATACCTGTATGAATATAATTTCGTATATTGTTAGAAAAAGTATGCATGCACGGTGTAACGATAAGATGAAACCTGAGTATGTTATTGTGTGTATAATTACTTACATAAGACCCTTTCTAACTTACTCGTGATCATTGCAAAATTACTCCTTGTTTATTTAGCCTTACTGTAAAGTGAATGTGCATAATGTTATCAGTTGTAAACATTTCATTTAGGAACTCAATGCAGGATAAACACTTTAAAATCCTATCTTATTTAACCTACTTACATTATATTAATTTGAATATGAATTATTTTAGCCATAATCAAACATAGGGATATGATCATGTTTAGATACATTAACAGATCTAAAGGTTTTACCAATCATAGTGGTAATTGTAATATATATCTAATATGTATTAAATTAAATAATGACCTGACTATGCTCTTGCCATTACAAATAGCGAACAATCTGTAATTGGTGTAAACTTGATGCTCCCACTGTTCCAGCAAGCAACCCCTTGAATGCCTTTTAGCGATTTGAACAGGCGTTTCATTTACAAATACATGTATTTTTCAGTATTTTTCAGTCCATTTTATCTTAGTAACCATTCAGAGTAGAGTTTTGAAAGCTTACAAAGTCAGACACAAAAGTAGCAGATACAAGTTTTATCAACGATTTCACTTTTTAATTTCATATTTTGTACGTCGTTTCCCTTACTTTTTCAGAAATCGTTCCGGACACAGCTTTTAAAATTTTGCTTAAAGATTTAGAATTGTGCAGATGTTCACTTCTAATGTTTTGAAATGTTTTTTGAAAAGAATTTGGAATTGAGTTCGAACTTTGAAATATAAAACCTATAAAACCTATAAATTGTTTCAACAGTAATTGAAATATTTTTGCAAAGGGGTGGTTAAGTTTCCAATGTCCTTGCCTTGTTCATTTCATGAATCATGCTAAACATAGTAACACTGTACAACTTCAAGTTGTAATCAAGCAAACACCCAAACAAATCTATGTATAATGTTTGTCTTTATATGCTTAAATTGTGTCATTACTATTACTATCATTACTTGCAGGAGTCAAAAATGTAATAAATTCGGAACATTGGAACATCAACATTTGAAAGTACAGACCAAGCAAGGACATTTCTGTAAATGGTACATTATAATTTATGTGTGGGATTTACTATACACCTAAAAGTGAATGCGAATATCACTGATTGCGTCCACAAATTCTGTGTGTCTGTGGTTTTAATTATGATCAGTACTTGTATTTAACAGAATACAAACGTTGAGTAACACAGACTACAGTCTGTTTTGAAATTATTACTGGAATCAACTGACTATAATAAGTACAGGTATATGGGGTTTAAGACATATGTAATCCCTTTTGATATGATACATGTACAATACTTCAGTTTTAAAAGCTCAATGTATTATATTTAGCATGTGGAAAACAAAACAGTATTGTTTATTTCTTTCTTT
>CM037783.1:5462318-5512318 GCA_021229015.1 Solen grandis
TTTTCCAGCTTCTAAGTAGACATCAGCAATTGGTGTTACCCCACCAGTGCTTATTCCGAGGTATCCCCCTGTTGAGTGGTACTTCGAATCTTTGAGGTTGTCAATTAACATATCTTCAGACTTTAGGAAATACGGAAGAACATCTTTAAAGCTCCATCCTGTGCAGCCCATATCAGCCCACTCATCATAATCTTTGCTGCTTCCTCGTGTATACTGCATTGCATTATACATACTAGAACCTCCTAAAACCTTACCTCTTGGCCAGTAACTCCTCTGTTCTACCATGCCCTGATGAGAGTTCTCTTGAGGAACTGAATAATATTCCCAATCTGACTCTAACTTTTGTAGATCAAAAAATTTTATTGGTATATGGAAATCTGCATTTTCAGTATAGTCACCCCCTGCCTCAAGCAGCAGCACACGGACGTTCGGATCCTCTGAGAGTCTAGAAGCAACAACAGACCCAGCAGAACCCGCCCCTACGACAATGTAATCGTAGCTAGCATCTAGCTTCTTTGTGGCGACGGACGGCATTTGTGTTGTTTTGTGTTGTACATAAAAGCCCAGAGCCATGGCAGTGACGAGTACACATATTGTCGAAATGGTGCCCATCGTTTCTAAAAAGTAAAATACAACAACAAAAAGACGTGTATTATCGTCACCGTTCAGGTCGACTACAAAAGGGCACTACAGTATCCTTTTCGAGAAAAGGAGGCCAAGAGCTTTATTCCCGGCCGCGATCTATTACAAGAGCGCCACAAAGTGAAACAATATAGACAGACAGTTTACATATATTTATGATAATAGTTGAATGTCATCATCTTGTTTTACGAAACTTGCAAGCAATGGGTCAGCCCTCATTACTCTCTTCAAGAACAGTATAGTAAATGAGAGGTTTTGCATTAAACTTTCGGCTGGTGAAGGTTTAATTGAGAATATTGTTCGTTTCTAAAATAATATAATTAAAACTTGCTGTTTGATTTTATTATTTGAAAGAAAAACAAAATAAATCGAAAAGGATGAAATAAATCTGGGCCATGCTTATCAAAATTTCTTTAGATTTGTCTAGTCGTTTTGCTTTTAAATTTCACATGCTTTTTAAGTTTTTATTTTAAAATTCATAATAAGGAACTACAAGACTTGAATATATTTTTAAGTATAATAAAAAATGAGAGTTTGGAGCACGACAACTATCACAAGGTGTTATAACATCAAGCTACTCTGGAAAAGATTATAGAATTATACATAAGACAATTTAATAAATATAAGATGTTGCACTATGTCCAAAGTGGATATCTGTCAGGAATAATAAAAGGTGAGTATTTCTTATTTGAGACTGATTCACAAAGAGTTAAGAAAACTTCACACGAAATTCTCATACAAACTCGTGTCTGTTCCATTATCGTTTATCTAATGTTTTCTATCATGCGCGTTTAACCATATATCTAGGGCACAGATGGCCTTTGAATACAATACACACCCTCATAAATGTGTCATTAAAGAACTGTTCATCAAAACCTCATCACGGGGCAGGTGGTATGGGACCTTGTGTTAAATGTACTTGTAGCAAATGGATGAGAAGTATTGTAGACACCGTAATGACAAATGAAATGCATGTAGTTTTTTTTAAGAAAACAAAAATAGATACATAAATAGTACAAACAAGAGGACTTAATAAGAATACTTTAAGAAAGAAGACATTTATTTTTGACAAGGATCAAACTAAATAACTTTAAGATGCCAAATTATCAGATGCTAAATTATTTTTGAAAATGCTAAGCGGGTCTGTTTCAAAGAATGACACAGACTCAGTATTCTTTTTTATAAACCTGATGAATTTATTTTATATTCTAATTAAAGATATGAAGATGGAGAATTAGATGTTAAGTTCCTTGAATCATATGCACATTTTAAAAATGAGGAAATTATAAAAGCATGTAAAAATTTAAATACATGCAAGTCTGCAGGTTCAGAATAATTTTTTTTTTTGTTGTAATGAATTTATGTCTTATATAGATCATGTAATATATTATTTGATTTAAGATATTTTCCTTCAGATTGGGCTTAAGTTTGACTGTGTCATTACATAAAAAGGTGGTATTAATGAAACAGGTATTCATAGAGGATTAACATTTTTTTAGTACTTTTGGGAATTTATTTACTAAGATTTCAAATGACAGATTGAATATATGGACTGAAAATTATCACGTATTCATTGAAGCACAAGCTATATTCTGACAACATATTTGTATGGTTGATAATATTTTGTTTTACATAATGTTATAAAAAAAAACTCGTTAAAAAACAATAAGAAATATTAAATTCTGCAGATTTTACAAAAAAACTTTTGACTATCTATTTAGGGATGCAATTTGATTTAAAATTATTAAATATGGTGTTAGGGTGAAATGTTAGATATCATTAAATCAATGTATGATAGTGTTCGGTCTAAAGTTATATATCAAAATATGCTAGGTGATGTATTTGTATTTTTATCTAGGCGTACGTCAAGGGGATCACTCTCACCATCCTTATTTTCAATCATAGTACTTTATGAAAATGGTTTTGATGGTGTGGAATTGAATGTATTATTATCATTTTTCTACTCTATGCAGGTGATATTGATATCATGTCAGAAGATGAAAATGGTTTACATAATGACTTAGTATTATTTGAAGAATACTATGATAAATGGAGGCTAACTTTTAGTACATCAAAAACTAAAGTAATGTTTTTTTATAAAAATAAGTTAATGCTTTTTATAAAGGGTGGAAGAGATAGGAATAATATTATTTTTAAATAAGGAAAAAAACTTGATATATTTACGGAAAAACTTAAGGGATACATCTGAGTGCTCCTTCCGTAAGACTTTTGAATTTTTGTCTGGACAGGCATTAAAATCTGTGTATAAACTTCAATTAATTAATTTCCCTGGTTTCACAGTTGAGCATAAATTGGAATTTTTTGATATGCTTATTCTTCCTATACTTAATCATGGTTCATTGTAAACGAGGTTACATGAGGTACACAATTAGAAAAGATTCATTTGAATTATTGCAACAAATAGAATTTGGAAATTAAACATCAAACACAGAACAATATCATATATGTCGAATTAGGAAGAACACCCTTAATACTAAAAGAACAGTTAATGTAAGAAATATTGGTTAATAGAAAATTAAAAAATTTGAAATAAGTAAAAACATATTATAAAAATGGTTGAATCTAGGAGTTAGGGATGTGAACATTTTTATTGTAAAGTCAAAAGCAGGTAGAACCTGATCAAAGAAAGATATATTGACACTAGACAGTATTGCCTACCGCCTCATTAGGTCTGTCTGTCCTTCATCAGTTAAAGGGATTTTACCAAACATTATCAAAACATGACTAATTAAAGAAAACATCTTTTTTTTTTGCTTAAATTTATTCTACTCATTGGTCGATCATTATGATTGAATAAATCACGATATTTCACAAACATTTCGAAACAGTTTGATCCTTATGGTAAACATTTAATATAATTACAAAATATGTTCACTAAGTGTAGAATGATCATTGTTCAAGCTACAAAGGAACATATAATTTTGTCAAAATTATAATCCTCTGAACCTCTGAAAAAACTGACGAGTAGAATAAAAAAAAGCAAAATTGAAGATGTTTTCTTTAGTTAGTCAGGTTTTGATAATGATTGATACAACCGTTCACGGAAATAAACAATAATGACTTGTTCAAATAACAAACTCAATGCTATCTATATTTCGCCACCCACCACTGGAAATCTGGTCACGTGATTACTTAATTACACGCGATGTTTTCCATACTTCATACACTCAAAATTTCAATAGAAAAAAAATTAGAAGGGCACATGATTACATAGAGAAGGTTTCCTCAAAATCCCTTTAACTGATAAAGGACAGACAGACCAGATGAGACGATATATCAATATATCACAATCCTTTTATCAGGTGCTAGCTACTTTTTCAGGGGCAACGCTTCCCTTTGCCGTGGACAACCTATTTTATTCATATAATCAATATAAAAACACTTCTCTTATAAAATTATAACTTTATCTCTTTTTAATTTTTATTTATGTTGTTTCAATGATCTTAACTTGTATAACAGTTATAAGACTGGTTCAGTACGTAAAAATGGTATGTTTCTTTTTATATAATCACCTTATTATTTAAATACTACCTAAATAAATTTTTGTCATATTTTGGTAATTACTGAAGCAATCGGAGCGGAAATTACCAGAAGATAATATGTCCATGATATTCATACTATGTACATATTAAACAGAAATGGGGAACTCCTAAAAGCCAGTGAAAATTCTGTTCAGGCACACAGGAGATAATTGAATATTGCAAACATTAAAAAGTATGGAAAATGTAACCATATTATAAGATAATCTTTTCTCTACTGCAAGGAATTATGTTGTTTTTTTTTTAAATGATTTTAATTCAAGCAGTGTAACAGAAAAACAACATATTTTACTAATTATCATTATACAGGCCCTTTCTATTTTACTTAAAACATATTTGTTTAATACTATACTCAAGTGGGCAAAAATCTTTGAATATGATTGTACATTTCATAATTTAATATTGTTAAAGGAAATTGTGTATATAAACCTAAATTTTAAAGTAGCTAGTTGCAAAGAAATACCAGTTTAAAAGGATGTCAATCTTTGTAAAAAAAATATCAATAAAAAATCCGTATCTTACTGAACGAAATAGAAAATAAATACCCGTTTTGTATAAACATGGTTTATCTTGATACCATTTCCCCCTAAACATCAGGACTGCTATAATTAGCTCACCTGAGCATAGCTCAGGGTGAGCTTTTGGGATACTTGATTGTCCGTCGTCCGTCAACAATTTTGATATGAACCCTTTCGAAAATGGGTCAGGTTGGATCAAAAAGTAGGTCAGTAGGCAAATCTTAGAAAAATCTTGTTTACACACTAGAGGCTACAATTTTAATCCAATCTTCCTCAAACTTGGTCAGAATGTTTGTCTTGATGATATCTTGAACACTTTTGAAAATGGGTCAGGTTGGATTAAAAAGTAGGTCAGTAGGTCAAATCTTAGAAAGATCTTGTTTACACACTAGAGGCTACAATTTTGATCCAATCTTCCTCAAACTTGGTCAGAATGTTTGTCTTGATGATATCTGAACATTGAAAATGGGCCGGGCCGGACCAAAAAGTAGGTCAATAGGTCAAATCTTTGAAAAAACTTGTTTACACACTAAAGGCCACAGTTCATTTGTGTGTTAAAGCCATACTATCTCTCAGTCAAGTATGACTTCAAATTTTAACCACAGGCACTGTTTTGTTCATTGAACTGAAATGATGTCATAGATAGATTATGTATTCTGACAGTACAACTATGCTATAATTTAGTAACTTGTACAGGCAATGAAGGCAATTTTTTCAGGTGAGCGTCTTTAGGGCCATCTTGACCCTCTTGTTTTAGGGTTAGATTTATATGTGTTATCAATATACCTAAGCCTGATGAGTAACCCAGATCTCATTTAGCTGTATGTACTACCGATGCAGTCGTATGAAATAGTTAACTGACTGCACACGTCTGTAATTTAGCATAGGTGCATTTTGTGAGTGTAAATAATTTGGTCTGCAGTATGCAAAATACAGATATCTGTTCCAGAAAACTGTTTTTGCTGACAACTTTTACGTGCTTGGTAAAGAGTTGCTGACGTGCATTTCTAAAGACCTACATTATAGTAACATTTGTTATGCATACTCATAGCTACAATAAAACGAAATTATTGAATATCATAAACTATACCATGAGCTCTGTTGTTCTTAATAATATATTAACCCTTTCCCTCATATAGACTCATTTTGACGCACTCAATAGGTACCACATAAAGCCTGATCTGCAGAAAACCACAGTTAAACCTTACCAAATTTAATTGTAAAATCCTATTTCCAGCCACTGAGGAGCAGCGAACAGCATAAAACTGATCAGCCTGCGAGTTACTCGCAGGCTGATCTGGTTTTATGCTGTTCGCATAGGTCTTTTCATGGTTTCCTCTCTGAGGGAAAGGGTTAAGAAATAAGTTTGAGAATACTTGAACATGGTAAATGCCGAGATAAAGAAAGTGTGTTTGGTAACTAGGGAAGGGAGGCTCGTTTATATTTTTTGACAAACCTGATAAAGATAAATCATCTTTGATTTCTTTCTTTTGATTAAGTTCAAACGAATAAAAAAATATAAATATCAAGAAAATGTGTGTTTAAATAAGCATGAAAAATTGTGCCTACTTGAATATGAATGTTTTTTTTCTTTCTTTCTTGTCTATTTCCTTTGTTCTTTTTAAAAAAAGGTCTAATGCGGTCAACAACTCTAATTTGAATAAGTTCTGGCACGTATGCTTTTAACATATCAGTAATGTCTCACAAGAATATGTTCGCATTTTTGAAGTCTTACGGGTTATAGTTTGAGATTCTCACCAATTTTACAATGTAAACAAACGTATTATTTTATTACCCATAAATAATCTAAAAAGTGTTTGTTTTCCTTGCATTTTTAAGGGCTGCAAAGTCAGCGAATATATGTTCATTAAATGTCATTTTCCAATCTTGAAAAAAAATGTCTCAAGCAAAATATAAATATAACATCATATAAATATAAAGAAATGAAACTTCTTTCCTGTACATACGTACATTTATGTATTATTATTGTGAATATGATTTTAAACAAGCATTAGTTGGTTTCAAAGAGAAAAAAGTACCATTTAGGTAAGTAAACAATTACATAAACTCCCGTAGTTCTGCTAGTATTGAAATCATTACTGTATCTGAGAAATATTGGGCCTTTGAAATATAAAACAAAACGAAACATTTTAGACTTATAATTGGCCAAGACACGTACTAATGATTCCCCCCCCCCCTTTTTTTTTTAATTTTCACAAGTTTAATTTACTGAACAGAACTGTTGAGAAAAAACATCAATCATAAACATGATTACAAATATCTTTGCGATCACATTATACAAGCTGTCCTTCACTATTAAGTAGAGCCAGTAAAGATGACGACAGACTAAAGCTTATTTAGCGTACTGATTTTGCTGCTGTATTTAAAAATTTAAAAAAAATTATTAAAAAACAAAACGTTAAAATAATTAATGACAAAATACTAGCGTTCGCGGTTCTAGTGGCTGAAAGGTTAGAAAAAAGGTACGGATGTCACATATATTGTGCTTGGCGGTCAACACATAAATAAGTTTCAGAAATAGTTGGCCCAGCGTCAAGATAATGTAACTTGTTTATAGATTGATATCGCGGTGAGTTAGCATATTATCTGTCCCCATATGGCTAATCATTATCGGTTGTGCGATAAACCAGATGAAACAAGACCTAATGACAATAAGGAAATCTGAAGACATCTGTGCTTAAGGTGTTTAGAATACAGTCTTTCATTTCGACCGTTCGTCAATCCACTCTGCAAAGCAGTCGTAATACATTACCTTTAATCTGGAGAAATTACTATTACAATGCTAAATGAATGGACACCACTTCATGGTTATTCTACAGCGTTAGGAATGAGGCTTTTAAACAAATTTTAAGGAAGAGATACATAAACAATATTTCGGCTCTTCAAATAATTGAATCAGAAGTAGAATAACAAAAGTCAAACTACTTTTGACTGAAAATCACGTTTTTCCAGCTAAATTAATCCCTTTGATAGGTTTTTGATTTGGACTCGTACTGTACGTCGAGAAATGTCTTTGTTTAAAAAATAAATAATCTAAGTTCAAAGGAAATTAAAGCAAAAATATAAATGTATCTATTATACTCGTAAATGATTGACAAATTAAAAAAAAAATCATTGATACATCAATAAATATCACTTCCGGTCTAATTTACCCTGATTATCCAGTCAGAAATCGAAACACTGCAGGAACTACGGTTTAAACATGCTCTTGTTAGTAAAATAATCTTGTCATGAAAAGTGGAAATTATCATGTTATGCCAATTATAGTCCAGAAAGAGTCATTTCAAAGTCGAAATACTTTAAATCTGAACAGTAAAAAGTATTGATTCTTTGCCTTAATTATGCTTAGAAGTCATTGAAGGTATTTTTGGGAAAAAATCATATGTTGCCCCAGGTTTAGATTAAACACAACTTAAGCAATTGAAATTCATATCATGTAAAACTACAGATCACTTTCTCATACTATGACCCTTTTTTTTCAGAAATAATAAGAGGAACTGTTTGTTTGTGTGACTTTAATTTGTATATTTTTTACTTCTCTTGTCTTTATAACGAGAGATGTATTTTGTATAAAAACGGTTACCATGGATATACAATCGTAGGACAAAGACGATCACATTGAACTATCATTTTTTCTTTTTTTTACATTTTCGTTTTCAGATCATTTTTAAATCAAACATAAGTGAAAATCAGAAATTCTATTGAAGAAAACATGATTACGCCCTAAGTACTGTTTAAACGGTGTATTGCGTAAAACCAATTCTTTAAGCCATAGAAGGACGTAGAAAATCGTGTTCTGGCGAGGTCAATACACCCTTTCATTTTTTAATGAAATACTGGTTTGCAATTAAGTTTAAGAGATGAATTTCATTAACTAGTAACATAAGAATACGAGTGTGTAGAACATGTAAAAGATGCGTTGGTTGACTCATACGAATATGTTGCATCAAAGAATTGAGAAACGGGTTACTGTATTACTTTGCTGATGTGAGGTAATAATTAACAGCTAATGCATCATTGAGTACACGCATTAAAAGTTTTAGTGTTTATGATTATTTAATAAATTATACTTAAGTTTTATGTTATAAACAATAGTTCAGTTCCCAAGTTACGCTCGTGCCACGCAGATACGTCGGAAAAAATGAATTCTTGCTCATATTATGACGGCAAATAATATTGTATTTTCTGTATTTTAAGTTAAGCGAAGGAATTCATATTAAAAAACTGTTGTTTTTTTTATTATGGAGTTAGTTGAATTTAATATATTAAAAAAGCAAAAATAAAAAAAAATATAAAAAAATATTAACAAAAGTGAGAAGAGCAGGAAAAAAAAAAGATTATGAATTTAAACGAATTTGAGTATAAGTTTCTGACGTTCTTAAAGCTTTTAGTGACATAGTGACAAGAAATTAAATAAATTGACAAAATACTATGTGTAAATTATATAGACAAGTATATATATAATTTACTCATCCTTACCTTAACAGAAATATTCGCTACCACCTGGGAACGCAGGAGCACGTCTGTGCAGAATGATATCTTACCTTGACATACTTGATCCGTTTACCTGTTGCAAGTTTTGTCGAACGCTTTAACCTGTATATGAGATCTCAAATCAAAGCGCTGAAGGCACTGAAGTAGTGTGTGTATCAAGTTAAGGCTTAATGAAACCATTTGAGTATCATTAATTTATGCTTGTCTTCAGTCCTGAGGATGAATAATCATTTATACTTGAGTTTGGCTTTAAAAGTTAAATTCAAAGAGGCTAATTTTCTAAGGTTTAACTGTTTGCAATTCTAACATAGATAAAATAAGGATCAGAAAAATGAATTTCAAAGACGCAGTTGTAATACAAAGCGATGCATAATGCAAATAATAGAGGGAGGGAATAAAGTCAACCATTCAACGTCCTTGTAAACTGCATACACATGTATTATAGCTTGCTGAAACCGGTTTCAACAAAATTTGGGCAAGATGCTGACACAAATAGTTTCAATGAGTTACTATGTACTTTTCAATGAATTTGTATGCAACCGGATGTTGCAAAAATAAGTTTGGGGCACAGATAGGTACTCTTTAAAAGTGCCTCGCGAAGTCACATTGTAAACAAATATGGCCAATAAGGTTTTGAATTTTCATATTTGTAATGGATATTATTAAAATGCTCATGAAATGTGAACAATACAAAATAATTTGTTCTTTTCTGTTTGGATAATAAAATTTGTGTTCATATGCCAATTAATTGCATTAATTTTTTGCTAAATCTTTCAAAATGATATTAGTTTCAAACTGAAGAAAAATATTGTCTACGTTAGATACCATCTGTAAAACACTTTTTTTAGCTATAAAAGAGTAAATTCGTTACATAGTGCATGAAAATGTAAAAATGTGACGTTGCAACACATTTTCTGAGCAATTCGCCCCTGTTCCTAACCAGGAATGTTGATACAGATATGTTTTTCTTGTGATATTTTCCTAATTTCTATAATTTTTTATCGTCATCAGAATGAGAATATTTTGGCAGCACAAAAATGACCACCTGACCACGCAGTTGATAATGGTTAATCCTAAATATAAAGTACAGTAAACAGTCATCGTGTTCCTCTATGATCGTTTTATATCATTGCCTACTGTCACGGCTTTAAAATGAAGGTGTACCTTTATTATAGAGTGAATCTGTATGTTATGTGCATATTTACTTTTGTAATGTGCTTATTTAGTACTATTTTTTACAATTAAATCTTAATTTCTATTTTAATCGTATAAATGGATATGGAAGAAATCAAGGACCAAATTATTTTATCTCAATTTTTCACTGAAATCCAGAAATTTAGAAAAAAGTTACTTAGTTACCTTATTGGTATTGCCGATGAATTATGACATTATTTGTAGATTATAGAAACACATCTTGACACTAATGATCATTTCAGAGTTTTCATCTCCATAAGGGAAGATCGCAAATTTGCTGGTGGCGGTATAGTTCTTATAGTATTTAAACGTCGTTTTAATTTAGAAATCCAAAAACTGTGAAATTATGTGGACTTAAGTACAATTTAGAAATTTAATAGGCCTCAAATTTTTACTCAAGCCATTTGGAATAATTTTAGATATTATTAGAAAGGGCGTCTGATATTAGAAAAAGATATAGTATCGTATCGTAGGTGATATTAGAAAAAGATATAGTATCGTATCGTAGGTGATATTAGAAAAAGATATAGTATCGTATCGTAGGTGATATTAACGTGGATATGTTAAATATTCCCACTCGTCATGTTTTCTTAGATATTTTATTTTTTTATCTGAAAAATATAATTACAGAACCTACGCGTCTAAATCAATTGCTTGAGTAATGCGTGTGCTTGTCAAGACTCCTCTGTTATAGCTGTTGATACTCTGACTATTGAGAATTTCTTCAAAGATGTCAATATTAAATTTACTATAGATGTAAGCCCAAGTTGTAAACGTGAAGTTTGTTATACAATCATGGGCATTATGATAGATTAATTTCTGAATTAACTGAAGAAATGTTTACAGAAAGTTTTTGTATTAAATGCATATAAATATCTACAAATAATATCTAAATAATAATTTGGCCAAAAAATAAACCATGGATGACTTCAAATTAAGACATGCTATTTAACTTAAAGATGAACTTAATCACAAATACATTAAAACTATTAGATGATTACAAAATCAAATCTAAGTTTCAAAGAAAAAAGTAAACAATATGAAACTAGAATAAATTTCACCGATTTTTGCGAAAGCAATTCAATTCAGTTTACAAGTCGCATGGTGAAGTTGAGAACTTGAAAACTGATTTTATATGATAAACGAAACTGTTCAAATTACAATGATAATATTTAAAAAAATTATTGCTCGCAATGAAAGAATATTATTCTATATAGTTTAAGAACTTTTATGAAGTCCAAAGCTTGTAATCTGTTTTTCATTGAATAAACCCAATTTTAATTTTCTTTCAACTATGTAGTCTCAAGCTTTAACACTAATTTTGATAAGATAAACCGCATTTCTAAATGAAAATAAGTATAATATTTCCATTTTTATCGCAATACTTGAGTAAGTGTGATACAAAAAACCATGTAATTGAATACGGTTGGCTACCACCTATCAAGCATGCAATCACGCACATGAAAACCTTTCTTGTGTCTATATGATAAACACAGTTGTAACAATCAAATTACAAATCAAGGAATGAGCATCATTTTAAACTAGATTCAAATATATTTTAAAATAGCAAAGAAATACCATTTTAAGAGGATATCAACCTTTATGAAAACAATCAATAGGAAAACAGCCGCTGAAGAACTGAACCATGACCAGCTTTTTGTTAAATTAATTTATCTTTATACCATTTCCCCCGTAAACATTGGAATTGTTTTATTTTAGAAGAGTATGTTAGATAAGTAAATATATTTAATACACATATGCCTGGCGAATAACCCAGATTCTACTTAGCGAACGATGCATTTTCATTTGACAAAAAATTGCATATAAATGCACACGTCTGCTATGAAGCAGAGGTACATTTTGTTCATATTACTGGCTGTTTAAATGGTTTAGTCTGCAGTAACTGAGTATGTTGTCGCTCACAGCTATTACCTGAATAGATGCGTACCTGCATTTCTGAAGACCAACGTCAAAGAAACATTTCTTTTGCTTTCCAATAACTTTAATAAAATACCATATAGTTTGTAGTCCGTTATATTAAGACAAGAAATAATAAGGTTTCTCTTTAGCACAAGGAGTCTTCATAATATTCCTAAATCTAAGCACCAACGATATATTCGTTTTACATCATCTTTGTTTCCTTTCTTTTGATTACGTTCAAATAAATTTAAAAAAAAAATGTGAAAAAATCTCAGAAGCGTTTTACATTTTGAATGAAAATTTCGTTCCAATAAAAACATATAAATGTAATTGGCAGAAATATGAAGTCATAGTTAACTTTTCTTTAGATTCGAAATGATGATAAATCGATTGAAAGTTACTTAATGCTATGTGTCATGTAATACATTTTAGACGTATAGTCTGGCCTATGAGAGATATCGTTGTACATAAATATCTGGCTAACGAACGAGATTAGTAATGAAAAACAATCTTACTAGATTTATGTCAATAACCGCTGTAAAGATGTTGCTTGCTAATGTTAACGATATATATTATGAAATAACATAATTATCATGAAAATTAATGTAAAATAATTATGTAGAAATGTGCCTTTCTTGAATATAAATGTCTATTTTTCTTAGTCTAAATCGAACAAGAACTCTGCTTTGAATTAAGTTCCGTGCAACCATGCGTCTCACATTTCATGTCTCACCCGAATGTGTACGCATTTCGTAGTCTTACGGACTGAATGTAACAAAGCTATTATTTTATCACTCATTAAAGATACTTTAAATCATTGTTGCATTTTTAAAGCGTTTCAAAGTTAGATCTGAAGTGTGTTCATCAAGTATATTTGGGTAAATTTACAATTTCATAAAATTGCGTGGCATTTATGGTATTGAAATAATCATTGTTTCTTAGAAAATAGGCCTTTAAAAGATATAACCAAATGAAACATTTTCAAATTTTCTAGAAAGAGTGTATAAAGAACTGACTAGTCCCTAGGGATATCATTTTAACAGGGATCAACTTTCGTATAGCAATTAATTGTACCGACTAAAATATGTATATATTGAAATCTTCTGACCCCATAGGGGCCTTATATCTCAGGGATCAACTTCAATTATGGTAGAAGACTTTGGGGTTACCATTTGTGTCAAATAGAATTTAACTCTGAGCATTGGTTTCAAAGAAGAAAATATTAAAGTTTTTAAAATAGAATATTATTGGTTGCCATGGCAACCATAGTTATGCATGGATCAAGTTATTTAGCATCTTTCGTGAAAGGCCACCAACCGATCATTTATGCAAAGTTTTATCAGTTTCTACAACATGTAATACTTGACGACACATGCTTGACGACGACTGCACAACGTCTTGTAGTATATTTCTTTCTGTATAGACACACGCCTGAGTTTTTAATCAAATGATAGGCGTATAAAAGCGAAAAAGTCACACATTAATGAAGCCTTAATCTTTTAGAAATAAAAAATGACTAAAAGCCATCAGTTATATCCTTTCCTAAATTGTGATATAGTATCTTGTCTCTTATCATATCAGCAGCCTTTTCTGCAATCATGATAACTGGTGCATTCGTGTCTCGTGGTGCATGTCTCCCAAATTCCCCAGAGGTTCAATGTTTCCGATTTGTTTGTTTTGCAATTACATGTGTAAAGATACAAAACGTTTGAGCTGTGTACAGGTAGTAAGGCAAATCTAGCACAATTGCCGGGATTTTCCTGACACAATCTTCCTTCAACAAATATCGAATTTATTTTCGAAAATTGATTTTGTTGATACATCAAATCGTGTCTAGTGAGGTTTGTATTCTTAGGAGAACTAGATAAGCTTTTTTTCAATTTGAATATTTCCCTAAGGTTTGCTATCAATACTGAGTAACTAATGAAATAATTAAGCTTACAATAACCTGCATTTTTAAAAGTAACAAATATGTAATACAGCCTTAAATACAAATAACACTAACACATATCATCTATATCTATTAGTTTTTCAGAAATCAAAGTCACTCTGTTCTGAAAGTCAGAAAATCTTTATAGCAGGTTCATGCAAAACAGTACTTAGTAACTGCCTGGACGTAAGTAACATTATGCAAAGTTTACAATTAAATGAGTCCTCAAGATTTTAATTGGGTTTTGCATCCATTCATTTGTAAATAATTGGGTATTTGCCCATGTTTAATTGAGTAATTACGCAACCTATCTGTTCCTCGTATTACTAAAGTTTGTTTAGGACAAGCATCTTTTATTTCGTCTCAACATGTATATGAGTACATAGTTGCAAAATACATAAACCTTTACTGCATATGGTCACTCATGCAAACAACACATTATAATTTAATCATACCAGAATTCCACCCTTAGAAAAGTTGTAGAAAAGAGACCGCAAAACTTAAATAAAATCTAGGAATATGTTTATGATTACATGAAATGAAAACCATCTTTAATCTCGCTGGAGAACAGTCTAGATATGTTCATACCAAATAAATTGTAAGAACTTGTTTTATAATCCATGCAAATAACATACTTTAAACTAAAATGTATCTATAACACGAAATATAATGCTAAATCTTACCACGAATTTTGACTTCCCGTCAGTGTGTTTGCAGCGGTATGCAGCAGACAAAGCGCAGTGGTTACGTTGGAGGATCCCCTGAGTTTCAACCGAGGATCGTATTGCAGGTGCTGTCTGTGCACCAGTGGTGGTGTAATTGGGTACGAATATTGCGTCTTTGAACTTGCTTAGGTGATACCTTTCCAAAGCCTTCCCATGCACAAAGGACTGGTCCTATCGTGAATTACACACGTCCCATCAATGAAAACACATCAATATTTAGCAGGTAACGTGCAATATATACAGGATCTCACATGAGTTCTTAATATAAAATTTTATAAAACGAATTCAAGAAAATTGTAAAGAGCGAGCCTCTGGACTTTAAATGCTGAGATAAAACGGAATAATATTTTGACGTTTGCACGTTGTTTTAATCATATGAATTGTAAAGGGTTTAATGACAGTATGATGTTGTTATATTTCACGTGTTGAAATTTATAGAATTTCACATAAGTTGTCATATAATATAAAATTTATTACACTTTTCCATTTTCTTGAAAACGTTCAATATTTTTTGTATTATATGACAACAATATGAGATTCTTTTTATCACATATTAAAATGCTGTATTAAACGGAATAATAATCTTTTGACGTTTCCCGCGCGTTTTTGCACCTTGTTTTTATACTAGAATTGTATAGAGTTAATGGACGTCATGACGTTGTTATATTACACGTGTTGAATATAAAAATATGTAATGGTTATATGTCACGGGAAACAAGGAGCGTCATGTGATAAATAGAAGATATTTGTTTGCTTTGGGCGAATTTGGAATATATCTCACCGAGAAGTGCTACAATTACAATATATCAGGAGCGAGTATAGCACGAATGAAAATGTGAAAATTGTATCACCTGGAGGTGAGATATAGTCCATATTCACTCAAAACAATTTTTTTTTTATCTTATGTTGTTTCTATAGATTTAGCATTCAACTAGTCAGACATCACCAAAATGGCGCTAAATCACGTAGAAATTATATGACGTAACCGTGACATCATGGAAATCTTTATCCGTTTTACATTCTACTTTGCTTTGTATCGGTTATTCCATATTTGCATTTAACTACACGATATAGTCACGGGGGCGGAGCTATGGACTAAGCTTTTTAGCATATGGCATTTTCCACTAGCGACAAAACTTCACAAAAGTGTGAGTTATATGTTGAACTATACGTTATAGTCCTCAGTGACTTTTAAACAAATACCAGCACCTGATTTGAGCTAAATAATTCAATATACATATCGGAAACCAAAGATCTATATCTCACTCAAAGTCAACAGTTAGATATGAATTATATCTCACTGATATATTTCAATATCTCAACGAAAATCATAAGATAAAAATATGATTATATTACACGGGAAACAAGGAACGTTGTGTGATAAAATGTTATCCCAGTTATTCGTGGCCATAAATCAACGCGTTACCTTTGTGTTCCTTCTCAAAATGATATCTTGTACACTAAACCATCGTCATAACAGTCATAACACTTCATATTTTAAACATTTCAATCATCCTAGTAAATAATGAAGCAGACAAACTGTTTAAATTTTGCGTTATTACTTTGCTAAGAATGCCTTTTAACATCCTTTGTACCATGAGTTAATCGCATATCAGACTGATTATACCATGCATAGAATATAAATGTAGCATACATTTTTACGAAAAACGACCTTTGTAATCAAATGATGTCAGATTCAGTGACTTATCATGGTTCTAATATACAGAGTAAGAGAACAAATCTGTACATTTTGATTTTGATAATTTAGAATCCAATGATATGTGCAATGCTGCGGTTCTAGTGCTAATGTACAAAGTGACTGCCTACGTAATCGAGCGATGTTGGATTACCATGTTTCATTATAAAATGATATTTATTGCTCTAACTCCACTATTTTACATATGAATTTCGCATTTCATGCAATAGTTGATAACTTGGTTCTATTCAGGATAACTCTTTTTCTGTTGGTTGTCTCTGTAGACAAACATCGTGACCAACTTTCATAAAGATTGAACTTAAACTGTGGCCTCTAAAGTGTTCACAAGGTTTTTCAAATATTTGACATAGTGACCTAGTTTTTGACCCCACATGACCCAATTTCCAACTCATCTGAGATATAATGTAGACAAAAATCCTGACCAAGTTTCATGAAGATTAAGCCAAAACTGTGGCATCTAGAGTGTTCACAAGCAGAAAGAACAGAAAGAACAACTCCTTTATTTTCACCCAGGTATTACAAATGCATACAACATGGGGATATACAATAATAGTTCATCATATATGGTGATATTTCCGGTCAAGAAGAAGGAATTTAATTTGGCCTTAATAGAATGCAAAATAGAAAGAGAGAGAAAATAGTTAATAAATCAAATGACATTCTGGGGGTGTTCGTGTGTGAAAGTGTGTGAGTGCTTGTTTGATTCGTGTTCTTATGTGTGGAGGGAATTTCAAATGTCACATTTCCATCGAACAACAAAAATTACAAATACACAAATTTAGACTTATATAGGTTTAGCCAACATAATCAACAATAATTTATACACATCTGTTTTGATAGAAGTAAATTAAGAGAGAGAGAGGGGGCGGGGGGGGGGGGAGAGAGAGAGAGAAAGGGAGAGAGATCAAATAAGGTTTATTTGTATCAAAATCATCAAAAATGCAATACATGTTTCATGCTGTGTAGAGAATATGCTTCAACAACTTCATAATTTCGAAATATTTATGTCAGTAGCAGAATAGTTCCAATATTTAAATTACAGATTTAAATAAAATAGTCAGTATGCGTAAAAGTAAACTGACAAGGATCAGTTACATAACTAGTCAAGCATGTATATACTGTATGCAAAACAATTATTAATTCACTATTGAGTAAATTGAGAGAGAGAGAGAGAGAGAGTGTACAGAGTGTGTGTGTGTGTGTGTGGAGAGAGAGAGAGAGAGAGAGAGAAGGGGGGGGGGAGAATAAGCGGGTCAGAGATATTTTTAAATACTTTGACCTACTGAGAAACCGTAAGCTCAACTTGCACGAAATAGACGTGATGGTTTCGAGACTCATTGCATGAAATAGACATGTTTATGGGACCCAAACGATCAGAAGTGTTTTGACTGCGATTGTTGCCGATAACTGTATGAAAAGGGAGAGAGAAAGGTAGAGGTTGGGATTGTTTTCAATTTTAGGTGAGTCTATTTGTTAATCTTTTTAAATTTATTGAATATAATAGAAATAAACCGACTAACGTTTTTCAGGACGTTGACAGGTGCTTTTGATAGCATGTACTCTGTATTTATGTGTGGTCGTGCATTAGCATTGATGAAACCTAGCAGTGATTCACGGTCAGAGTTAAAGTAGTTACAGTGTAATAGGTAGTGCTCTTCTGTTCCTATTTCAGAGGTGTTACACAGGTTGCATATTCTGTCCTGGAAAGGCGTTCCTTCGTGGCGACCAGTTTCGACAGGTAAGTAGTGATTTGCTGTTCTTAGTTTAAATATGTTCTTATATTCTGTAGCATTCAATACATTAAAAAAATTTTTTAAAAGAAAATTCCTTTATTTGTCTGTTGCAACTGTTCATGCCATTGTTGCTTAAAATGATCAATAAGTATTTGTTTTATTTGTAAGTGTATTTTATTACAATTTGTTATTCGGAACTGGTTTTCCCACAGGTCGGGGCGTCCTACTGAGCAGAGAATATTTTTAATTTTGGTGAGCCATTTAAATTCAGTATTAGGTAAGTATAGCATGTATGTATAGATTTGTGTTGACAATTTTTCTCTGTTAGACTGGAGTAATCTTAACCAAAAAGAGATCATTCGAGTTTTAACTATAATAGAAATGGGGTATCTACCTAACTCTCCATATAAGAATGAGATAGGAGTTGATTCACGAGCATTTGTTATTTTTCTTAAAAAGTCATTATGTATTTTTTCTAACATGTCGATATTTTCAAAACCGAATACTTCAGACCCATACGTTAGGATTGGTAATATTGTGTGGTCGAACAGGTTAAGAATAAGATCTAGTGGTAAGTCTGCGTTGTTAATACGGTTAAAGAGTAAGTGCATGGCTTTAATGGCTTGTTGGGCAATATGTTTTCGTGCTGCAAGGAAAGATCCGTTACTTGAGAATGTGACCCCGAGGTAATGGTACTGTTTTGCAATGTTGACGACGGGCGACGGACAAAAGGCGGTCACAAAAGCTCACCCTGAGCACAAGTGCTCAGGTGAGCTAAAAACAAAACAAATCAAATCACTCAATTCGCTGAGAGACGGCAGCCGGATTAACAGGAAAAAAAGCTGTGATTCTTAATTATTGATACAATAGAGGCAAAGGCCACATGACGCAAAAACTCCACACACTCTCCTGCAACTAACATGCTTTCATGCAAAGTTACGCGTGAACTACTTTAGGTTAATTACAGACATTCGAAGCGCTACTTTTTTTTCTTTTTACAGGAGTAGATCTTCAAGTATTTGAGTGGGTTGCTGTTCTGATTTATAAGTATCAGGGATATATTGTTCATGCTTAAAATGGATGTTTACAGAGCAAAATAACACGTTTACAAACAACAGCACATGAATAGCGGTTACGGTTATGAATAAAAGGTCTGCGTAACATATTCCATCCGTATTAGTAAGTGCAGAATCTCATTGCGTGGATCCGTACTAAGCGCGGATAGGTACAGTTAAACTTGCCATGGAAAATATGCAAATTAGCAAGGCCAGCGATGCCGTGTAAGCGTTTCTAGCCACATAAATCGGCAGCAAGCTGCCGTCAAAAACACCAAGGTAGTTTACTTTGCATGCTCATGAATAAACCCGTTATTGAAGAGCCGTGACTGCACATACTCTGACCAAACAACAATCGAAACCCTCGGTATCCAATATTCCGTGCTGGTGAAAATTCATGTAAAATTTGGACACACTTGCACAAATCGTTTTTGACATAAAGCCTCAGATAGAACAAAGTGTTACGGACGGACAGAAATGGAAAGAGATAGTTCTAAAGGACTGAACATTATAGACCCCCTCCCCCACAAAACCCCCCAAAATGTGAGTTATCTGAAAATTATTATATAAAATGCAGCATATTTACTTTGTCCATACAAGCATATACACATATAATATGTACGATACATTTCTAAGCTAAATTGGCGTTTTGTTAGTTATGTAGAGAACGTCTGAATTTAAGATGATGTATTTCTTGTTACTTTGAAGCAATCTCATACACCGATCACTATCAAACCATCATTCTATTTATGGAAATTAGTCCGTAGACACTCTTGATGTACATGACATTTTAGAAATCTCTGAACCAAACGGCCTACAGCTGAGGGTATTTGTCAAAATTGGTATGATGTATTATTGCCTGGTGGAAATATTTAGACCTGCTGTTTTTAAATGATGCATGCACACGTTATTTAAATATTCTGAATGGCTTTGCTTTATTTAAGTCGTGCTTCAAAAACATGCGCGGCGTCTTTGATGCTTTGCATCAAAATTAGTCTTGTAACTGTTTTGTTTATGTTGACAATATTGTTGACAATTATGGGCGCGTGAAGTGTGGTAGAGGCGGTACTCTTTATTGTACAGGAAATCATTTCATATTGTATAACACTCTCCGTAATCTTGGTATATAACTGTAATTGTAAAAAACACGTGTGTATGTGTGTGTGTGTTTTCCTGCATGTAATGAAATTGATTACTTAACGATATCCATTCATTCATATCTCATAACACCCAGGTGGAAAAGTTTTGCAAAACGACTGTCACAACTTTCAGATTGTTAATACTAAATTCAGAAGACTGACAGGTTTTATTGTGAGAAGTACGTTACCTGTATGTAACATATACATGGTAATATTGGTGACTTAACGGTTGTACTAACGGGTGCAACGCTTGACTACATACTAGTAGTAGATTATTTACTTATTTATAGGAGTCGCATCGAACATTCTGACCTCCGATCCACTTCTTACTATGCGCATTTCGTGTAAACCCTTGCCACAAGCAAGCCCAAGTATATGGACGAACTACGGTTGCTTGGAGTAAATGCACCGAATACCATCTTGACTTGTATAAGAACATGTGGAAAGAAGAACTAAGTCGCATACTTCAACCAGACTGTTAACATACCCTGGTGACTTTAAAATGCTATCATTATCCACACATGACGTACAGCATCTAGTGTTTTACCAGTGAACAGTACTTGGGAGTACTCGCACAACTCGTATCGTATGTACCTGGAGGCAAAGCGAGAGTTTCGTTAAACTCAACGTGCAAAGATACAAGGATATAAAGAATTTATTATAGACACTCAAGCTCAGGCCGCCGAGCTGAATTACCCATTTTGGAAGCTTCTGCGCAGGCCCAACGGGAAACCCAATTCCATAGGTGACCAGCTTACTGTCATCGGCGCAACAAATACAGATGACGGAGTAATACAAGGGTTCGAACCCACTTCACATATCTTTGAGGACAACGTGATTCGTTAATCGATAATGAAATTCACCGCTTGACGAACGAACATAAGGAGACATCTCACAGCGGGTTATGTCAGATAAAGATTTTAATTACTTTAGGGTGATACATTACAGAATTTCCCAGGCTATTGTACATGAGGTTTTAAACGCTCTTGTACTCAAGCAGAAACTCTTCTTATTCTGTTCTGTTATAGTGTAAACCACTTGAAAAAAAAAAAGACCCATAACGTGCAATAAGTGCAACATTTTATTTACCTGTGTGGAATGCTTGGAATTTCTATGCATCGCATTTAGACATCAACCTAACAGATGTTTTGGTAAACATGTCACAGGTTTCATTCTTTTACACCCTTCTAGGGGCAGATGTAAGCTCACTGGAAAATTACAACCACAGCATACACTATACATATTTAATTACAACGACATGGGTGAAAAATAGGACGACTATTTGCGTTTACCGTCGCCTCGACAGTATTTCAGTCATATAGCGACGGCTAGCTAATTACAGGTGGAGGAAGACCTCGAATGCACGGAGACATCCGGGTAGAACCACCGACCTACCGCAAGCCAGCTAGAAGGCTTCCTCACATGAAAATCCGAATGACCCTGCCGGGATTCGAATCCACTCGGTGAGGGGCTGAGTGTGTGTTAAAGTCAGCGAGGGTGACTTATTTCTTGATCCCTCAGAATTCTTTTGTCAAGGTAACGAAATAATGAAAAATCATTTATGTACATGCCTAAAATTAAAATCCGTTATTGACAGGCTTATAAAACAGGAAAGAGGCAACAAAGGGATATTGCATTTCGCTTTCTTGATATTAAATGTATTATTTAACTAAAACCATAATCATGTGCGTTGTCTTTATCTCTTCCTAAATTGTGAAACAGTATCTTTTCCTCTTATCATATCAGCAGCTTTTTCTGCAATCATGATAACTGGTGCATTCGTGTTTCCAGATATCACATTCGGCATTATCGATGCGTCCGCGACACGTAATCCTCTTATACCCTTTACTTTGAGTTCGGGGTCGACTACTGCTGTTTTGTCGTCCGATTTGCCCATTTTACAAGTTCCAGCAGGATGATAGACCGTGTAAGCTAAGTGTCGTGTTATGCATTCCCAGTAAGCATCGGACCTAAATTCATGCTGAGCACAAAACGACAGTTTCATTTTGTCAAAATTAGCCCCAATGTTTTGCATTGCTGGAGTTTCGATCATCTTTTCCCATAGGCGAAAACCTCGCACATAAGCGTCTACATCTCGCTTGTCGGTTAAATACTTTGGGTCAATCAACGGATAATCAAAAGGGTCATCTGACTGCAACTTCAGTGTGCCAACACTTTTTGGGTTTAATAAGCTAATGACTGTGCTGAATCCTGGTATATTGCTACTAGGTCCTAGATATTCTTTTGCCACTTCATCTTTTAAAGAGAAAAAGTTGTCTGAAAGATAAGCGCTAAACATCATGAATTGCATATCTGCAGCACAGTTTTTATCACCTGTTTCATAACTGCAGAAAAACGCTGTTCCGTCAAGACCTGACATGGCCCAAATACCAGAACTAAACAATTCATATTTCAATTTTGTTGACCAGCTTTCGAGTTTATCTTTAGTTATTCCGATGTCCGTATTAATACTTGAAAGAGAGTGCAATAGAAGATGGTCCTGTAGATTTTCTCCAACTGGAAGATCTGAATGGACTTGGATACCAAGTTCTTTCAAATGAGATGCTGGTCCAATACCTGACAACATAAGAAGCTGAGGAGAATTGACAGCACCTCCAGATAAAATTACTTCCTTTTTAGCTTGTATAAATATCTTTCGATTATTACGGATAACATACACACCTGTTGCTCTCTTGTTTTCAATTCTAACCTTTATCACAAAGCTGTTGACACCAACATGTAAGTTGTCTCTGCCATGGACACGGCCAAGAAATTCGAGAGACGTGCTACTTCGAACACCGTTCCTAATTGTATATTGCATTGGGCTCCAACCTTCCTGTGTTTCGCCATTGTAATCAACAATGTTATATCCCATCTGTTTTCCAGCCTCTAAGTAGACACCAGCAATTGGTGTTACACCCCCCGTGCTTATCCCGAGGTATCCTCCAGTTGAGTGGTACTGCGAATCCTTAAGGTTCTCTATAAGCATATCTTCAGACTTCAGGAAATACGGAAGAACATCTTCATAGCTCCATCCTGCGCAGCCCATATCCGCCCACTCGTCATAATCTTTGCTGCTTCCTCGTGTATACTGCATAGAGTTAAAAATACCAGAACCTCCTAATACCTTTCCTCTAGGCCAGTAACTTCTCTGCTCCACCATGCCAAGATGTGATTCTTTTTGAGGAACTGTATAATACTCCTAATCGGATTCCGTCTTTTGAAGGTCAAAAAACTTCACCGGTATGTGGTAGGTTGAATTTTCAGTATAGTCACCCCCAGCCTCAAGCAGCAGCACACGGACGTTCGGATCCTCTGAGAGTCTAGAAGCAACAACAGACCCAGCAGAACCCGCTCCTACGACAATGTAATCGTAGCTGGCATCTAGGTCCTTCGTGACGACAGATGACATTTGTGTTGATCTTTGTCGCACATAGTATCCCAAAGCAATTGCAGCGAGGAGTGCAAACAACGTCGAAATTTGGTCCATTTCTATGAAATAATAAAAAGTACATACAGATCAAATGTTCTGCTTTGTTTGTCGTTTAGAAAAATTTCCAAAAGACTGAAAAGTATACAAGAAATAGAATCATTTAGTATCAACGTGATAGTAAACAGAAATCTACAGATTTAACATTACTAACTTCGTATATAACATATTTTCTTATATTTAACATGTAACATATAACTTTTAAAACGAATTACATCACTCCGCGTCACGCACGTGTATCTTATATACATATGCATATGACTGAACTCGAATAGCTGGATTAAAAGTTTTTGATGCAACTAACTTTGATAAAAAAATGCATTATTCATATGATTTTGAAAATGTATGACAAATACACGCGTTAAATCGTTATTTTCAGTTAATATTTGAAACTCTTTTCTTAATGTTTGTATTCGTTCACAGTTTGTTCCTTCATGTTTTTGTTTGTTTGTTGTTTTAATCGCGAAAAAAAAAATACTGTCAGTATAGGTCATATGATAAAAAGAATCAGCCAAGAATTGTCATTTCGTATCAAATTTTACTAAACTGGTTCATGAAAATGCCATCAAGCTCGCCAATTCTTTGTCAGATCCTCTATTTCTAAACGTCCACTTAAAGATTTTTCATAATCTTACAGAAATGAAATTTTACAGGGTTATGCATTTAATTCAAACAAAATTATGTATTTCAAACAAGGTATTAGTTATAATGTGGAACAGTATTTTAGGTGTACATTGGCATTTGATTGTTTAAATGTTGGAAGTAAAGATCACCCTAAAAATAAGTAACACACCGTGGTTGTATTCGTAAACTGTGCACCCACAAATCTAGGTGGACGTTTAGAAATTCTTTTGAGTGTATATCATGTAAATTCTACTTCTGAGAGAGCAATGAGTTCTATTAGCTGTGCTGCAGCGTCGAACTTATGTTTTTGTGATAATCGAACATAATGCAATTGTAATATAGAATCCAGCGTAGGAAACCCACGAGCGCTCATTCGCTACTCCATACATAGCCCCTGGGATTATTAGTAAGCACTTACTAGTTATCGATTATTTGAAATGCCGCGCACCTAGTGGGGATTTTGGACCAATAGAAACTCTTGTACTTACGGTAGTTAGGTAAGCCTTTACAGACTTACAGATTTTAGATCTAGAACTGAAGAGTACTCAAGTGTGTAAGCAGCATTTTGATTGGTCGATGTACCTATTATGACTATCCTTATAACGGTAAAGTGCTAGCCATGTATCCAACGGCTGACAGATGTACTAGGTAGCCGTGGGTATCCGGCGCTGGATAGAATCATGTCCCGATAGGCTAAGGGCCTTGAGAGGATACAATGAAATAGTCTGACATGCAGAACCCTAAATTTGACAGAAAATTATAATGATACCAACAAGAATTGACTGACACTTGTTTTAATATTGTCTGGGTTTGTCTTTCTTACTTATATCTCGTGGCCACAAGCTAGCAAGATTTTTTCTTAGTTGCCACGAGATAATAACAAGAGGGACATGATGGCCCTTAATCGCTCACCTGCTTACTAACCATGCCTAACCCATGATTGAACTTGACCGAGATATCATCAATACAAATATTTCTAACACAGAGTGTAACATAGAGAAATTACAAGATTTGACCTAGTGTCCTACTTTTTGACCCCGCCCCACCCATGATTGAACTCGACTGAGACATTATCAAGACATACAGTCTGAGCAAGTTTGAGGAAGACTGGATCTAAATTGTGACTTCTAGAGTGTAACCACTAAAATTGTTGATTTTTAAATATAATTAAAGGGCCATAACTTCTGACCTATTGAGCCAATGTCCATACTTAGCTGAGAGAGTATGACCATAAACATTGTTTTAAAGTTTGAAGTAGACTGCTTAAGAAATGGAGGATGCTAGAGTGTGAACAAGATGAAATTTTGCATTTTTTTTATAAATAAAGGGCCATAACTCTTGATCTAAAGGAAACATATCTGTTACAATCGAACTTGATCAAGAGATAATGGAAATATCTATCACTTGGTCATAGAAGTTGTTATAAAAGTTTGAAGATGATTGTTTGAAAAATAAAGATACTAGAGTGTAAACAAAGTGAAATCTGGCATTTTTTTTAACATAAAATGGCCATAACTCCTGAACTATTTAGCCAATATAAGCCATGATTGAACATGGTAGATAGGTAAATTATGGTCATAAACATTGTCTTAAAGTTTGAAGATGCTAATTCAAAAAATGAAGATGCTAGAGTGTAAATAAAGTGAAATCTGGCTTTTTTTTAATAAATCAAAAGGGGTATAACTCTTGACCTTATTGGCTGATCTCAGCCATAATCAAACTCAATTGAGACATTATGGTCATTAACATTGTCATAAAGTTTGAAGATGATTGTTTAAAAAAGGAAGATGCTAGAATGTAAACACTAAAATTGTTAACGGACGGCGCACATACGCACGAAGGACATTCAAGTATCACAAAAGCTCACCATGAGCATCGCTCGGGGGAGCTAAAAAATAAAACACCATGTCCCCTTTGTGCTTCCGTAAAGACTGACGTACAACGCAAAAACAGTCTGCCCGCAGAGGGGTCTCGATGGCAAATTTTTGCTGTAAATATTTTTTTTATTTTATGTCACCATTTGTATCAAAACCTTATCCCCCAACAAAATAATTTTAGACACAATTTCAGATCGTGTGCGTATATTTGGCTTTTGTTGATTCATTACTGATAGTCCCTACAAAGGTAAATCACTAAGCTACAGAAAAATGCGATATGATATTCAGGCGAATACTAGTTACCATACTTATAATATGAAAAGGATACGGGGTGAATGGGTGAAGGTAACATTAATGTTTATCGTACAAATACAAATTTGACTTTTTTATTGAAAAATAAATGTCGTGGAAATGAGTCGGGGCTGGAAGGTTTCCAGGGAATGCGATATGTGACACTGTTTAACAGTACTAGTGCTCCTGGATATCACGACTGTAGATATTCACCTTAAATTCATATACATACATCACAAAGACACCGACCCTTGGTTTATTATTAAGGTCAGTGAAAGACTTGTCAATGAGAGGCCCTTCTCCTGTATAGACTGTGGACAAATGACAGACGAGTTGCATGCTGGGCAGTTGAAAATTTAGTTAGTTTGAGTAAAAACTTCAGAGTCTGTAAGGTAAGAAATGCTGGCTGGACATATATTCGGAAGTTCAGCCCTTGAAGAGCGAAGTCATGACTCAGATCAGAAACATGTTAATCTGTTTAGAGACTTAGGACTATATAAGTCACTTTATGATTACAACAAAGAAGGGAAATGAAGGTTTCACTTTAAAATAGACCATTCACTGTTTTATAGACTACGTGCATTTTCTAACATAAAACTAGAAAACTAGATCAATTTTCAATTATAAACGAATAAAATTAATTGTTTACTTACTTAAAGCATGCTTAATTTTGAGTCTGAGTATCAAACATTGTCCCCTGAAATAAAGTTACTCCAGAATTACGAATATAAAATTTGTTTTTCCCCAACTAATCACAGGGTACAATCAAACTTTTACAGTTACAATTCCGTGTTGTTGCACTAATTCTATTGTGAACGGTAGTGCACCTTGAAGCTTTGTTTGTACCCCCGGATTAGATAGGAAAACCACATTTACCGAGTTCCGGATAATATCTATTGGCTGAAGTTCCTGCTTACAAAAATATGCATATTTGGCGGTCCACCGTTATCAAAAAGTTTAGTATACTACTGATCGGTAAACTCTCGGCATTGCAGTAATGTGTGTGTCTTGAACTATTTCTTATTTGCTTGTATATTTTAGAACATTTTAGATATTAGAATCGAACAATTTACAATGTGATGTTAAAATGAGAACTTTTTGAATATCATTGCACTATGTGAGATAAACCCTTATCAGTTATGTAATTACCTAAGAATAGGTTTAATTGAAAGAAATGTTTTTATTTTATTTGAAAACAATGTAGTTTTAAAAAGCGAACACTAATTTTTAGAACAATTAATGTTTTACAGAAAGAACTATGCATGACCATTAATTCCTTCCATGCTTTTGACAAACAGTCTGCCAATCAAACATTCAACAGTAACAGTAAACCATGAAATGATATTCCATCTTACAGTTCTAATATGGCTTTCAATCTAACAATATATATATATATATATATATATATATATATTAATTATCTTTATTTCCGCCATAGGTTGACGATTACAAATACAATTAATATACAAAACGAAAGAACAAAATTGAATTATATACACACGAGCATACATATATACAAGCATATTAATGATGCAAAAACATACAAACTTTGATATTAACAAAGCATGTGAAATAATTTCATAGAAAGTATTTTAAACATGTTACTAAATTAACATTTAGAGAAGAAAAAAAAAAGATAAATAAAAATGAAGGATGACATAAGATATAGTAACCATCCCAAAAAGACCGTAACTCCATCGAAACGAAACATGGAGACACAGAGTAGGATGTAATCATGCACAGTAATTTGATATTTGCGATATGAACGTATACAGACAAAACAAAAAAAAAAAAGAATAAGATGATAATAATTAAGAATAAATACTGAATTAATAAATTATTCCATTATACATCAATCAATTCGTGAAATGATAAACTAATCAACTTGGTCACACAAATACTATATCAAAACAATTAATGACTGACCGACCGACCGACGGACCAAATAAAAGTACATGTTAAGTTTTAGAGTTTTTGTAATTCAGCCACATGAAATGAGCGTGGCGAAACATAAAACTTTTAAATTGGAAGTATCTGTCTTGTAATAGAACAGTAAGTATAGGACAATTCACACCCAAAATAGTATTGACAATGGAGCTCCTGTTCATGCTACCTAGAGCTACGATAACATTCTCGCCAAAGACATTGCATGTTTTATCTATTAGTCTAAGGCGTCGATAGTTTAACACAGGACAATCAAGAATAACATGATCCGTAAGGCTAACGTCATTTAACTCAACTCCACACTTTTGGCACTTACATCCAGTAAATGACAAATTGGCAATTAATTTTACAATAGTTTTACAGTGTTGTAACAGTTTTGGATTTTCATATGCATATTTCCATATTTCAATAGTTCCATACTGACAATGTATAGAACGTACCCTATCAAAGTCAGGTTTACAGTATCTTACAGACCACTCTCGTTTCACAACAAACCATATGCTATTTTTTACTAAGCCCTTCCACGTGTATTTGGACGGAAATATTCCTGTTCTAATAAAATCATGTAAGTACTTATTCAAATCATATTTTTTCAACACTTCCCAAATGTCTGGGAAGAAACCAAACATATAACTACTGAGCTGGCTGTACATTAAACGTAAAAGAAACAATCTCTTAACTGCACAATCGCGTTTAACACGACATAATTGTCCAAGAAATATAAGTTTACGTTTATCAATTTCACACAATAACGGAACAGCATTAATCATGCTTAAAGCAACGTCTGTCCGTGTACGTGTGCTTAAACCCTGAATATTTTTTACGCACATTCGATGTGATCTTTCAAGGGATTCAATTTCTCGTGTCGTTAATTTATAAAGAAATTCACAGCCGTACAGCGATTTAGGCAACACAATACCGTTATATATTCTATAACAAGTGAGCGGGTTTAGTTGCATTACTGTATCCCTGTCCAAGGTACTAAAAAACGTCTTACGAAGTTTGTCGCAGTACTCCTTAACTCTGTTACGCTGTTTATAATCAGTATAGCAAGTGACGCCTAAATGCTTATAAGTATTTACTTCGCTAATTCTTTCACTGCCCAGAGACAAATTTCGGCGGGATCTTAAATAGTCACGCATACTTTCATTGAAAACCATGATTGCACATTTTGAGGGATTATACAGAAATCTCCATGTACAGGAATAACGGTGACAAATATCCATCATTGACTGTAAGCCTTTGATAGATAAAGATAACAATAACATGTCGTCAGCTACTGTCGGGGCACAATAGCTACCTCCATTTATACAAAAACCTAACCCCGAGCAGGTTAACTGATTAATAAGGTCGTTTATGTAACACAGATATAAATATGGAGACCAGGTGCCCCCTTGTCTCGTAGATTGTAATATCGGAAACCAATGTGATTTACGACCTTTATATAGAACACAACTAAACATATCATGATGCATGCTGACTACAGCTCGCCACAGTTGACCACTTATACCCATTTGCCTCAGTTTAAACAGGAGACCATTATGCCACACTCTGTCAAACGCTTGACGAGCGTCAAGGAAACAAGCATACAATTTACTGTTATTTTCCTTGCACAAGTATACACATTCCTGAAATAGAAAACTGGTCATATTTGTCCCTATACCCTCTTGAAAACCTCCCTGTAGTGGGTGTATAGGGATAAAAATCTTTTCTTTAAGTCGACCTAGCAGAATTCGCTCATATATTTTCAACAAACACGAAGACAAAGTTATTGCTCTGTAATTTTTTGGGTCATCTTTGCGTTTATTGCCCCCCTTGAATAGTGTAACAATACAACCCTCTTTAAGATGGCTTGGTACATAGGTTAATGACAACATTTTATTAAATAAAAGCAAAATGCAGTCGTGAAATTCAAGGCAGCCTAGAGTAATATGCTCATTATATATTCCATCAAGTCCGCACATTTTCCCCCTTTTAGTATCCTTTATAGCCAAGTATAATTCGTTGGCAGATATGTTTTCCTGGTCTCTTATATTATATCGGATTTCTTCCAGGTATTAACCGATGTATTTACTTCCTCACGAAATGTATTATCATATGAGACACTCTCTGTATCGCTGTATAAAGACTTAAAATGATCACCCCAAGCTTGAGTAACCTCCTCAGGATCTCTAAGGATGCGGTCGTTGAATCTCAACTCACTACCTACAGATGCCCCATTAACCCCTCCTTTATACGTTCTATTATAAAGTTTCCAAAATAAGTCACAATTTACCAAACATGAAGCATCAATGTCTTCATGTATTTTATTTAAGTAATTTTTTACTACAGTCCTATGGTATGCTCTAAATAACCGTTTAGCCTCCTTATATGATTTGTACAATGTATGAGAACTATCGCGGGTTTCCCAGCAACTAACCACTGACTTCGCTTATTGCGCATCGTTTCATGAAGTCTTTTCAAATTTGAATCCCAGTAAGGTTTAAGGTAGGGCCTATAATGTGAATGTGGTAGTGTTATGTTAGATGCACTCCTCACACAATCAACAATTATTTTATAGTGAGTATCAATGTCAATTTCGGTACATTCTTCAACATTACCAAAATTTATTTTTGACAACATTCTAGATAAAACAGAATTAAAACGTACCAACGCCTCTGAGCTTAATTTATGCCATTTGATTGGTTTAAACGGCAGTGGGAGGGCTGTCGTCCTAGTCATTTGCACAATTAAAGACATGACGATAGGGCGATGAGTTGACACATCGATACATTCATCATCGATAATCTGGCAGTTACTCACGAGGTCAATGGCCTCAACAGGTAACAACATATGGTCTATCAGTGATTCAAATTTACCATTATAAGAAACGAAAGTTGAATGTGCCCCACTACATAAGGGTAACGTATCGACTGCTGTGAGATTGTTATTTTTCAAAAGACAATTTAGCTCATAGCTTCGTGCATCACTTGGTTTAATAAAATATTTACTTTGCAAGTGAGCGTTAAAGTCTCCAATTACAACTATACGCCCTTTATCTGAATACGTACTTATAACATCCTGTAGGCTTTGCATGTGCTCTCTGTAACAATTCATATTATAATTTGTACTAGGAGAGTATACTTGTATCACATAAACAAAGACATCTGACCTGACCCTAACTTGTATACCAATAATTCTATCATTGTCAATCTGTAATGGCGTAACATGATCATTCCATTTCGTATGCCATAATATAGCTACCCGCGCCCTGACACGGTTAACACTTAAATTTTCAAATCTATTATTACTGGTTATATGTCCAATGCCAGTATATGAATGATGAATACTTTCAATGAATGACAAATTACTGCTAGACAACCAATGTTCAGATATGCCACATATGTCTATAGCATGAGTCTCTAGCAAACAACTGAGATAATATGCACTAGACATCAGTCCAGTAGCATTCCAGGTACAAAATGTGAGAGTTGAAGCCATAGAAAGTACAAATATGCAATACAAATATGACATAAACAGACACAAAGATAAAAACAGTTATCCAACAGTATACGTCTCTCTGCCTAGATAGGCATTGTCACGTGCGAATCGCCGGGCATGTGAATGGTAATGTCTACTGTCCGTGTAACGGTAGCGATCTTTACCGTCATGTGATCCGTAACTGTACTCAACACGTGCACCTACATTCTCGTCCTCTATGTCACGTGTATAACCATCGTTAACGTGATAACTGGAATAGTCTCCCTGGCCGTCCGTCTGATCACGTCGGTTACCATGGTACGGTCGATTACGCCTTGGTTTTGAACGCCACGGCCTGCATATTATTCCGTTAGGCCAGAATCCGTGTTCTGTCAATGCTTCATCGTGATTTGGAGTAACATTCAGTCTTATGACTGCGGTTTCACTCCTTTTCGGTCGAAAAATGGTTACTAAGGTTACGTTTATTCCCCTTTTACGCACGTATTCGGCAATCAATGTTTCATTAACTGACTGTAAAAATCCCCTACAAAATAGCGATTGGTCTTTTTCTTGATATGCTGGGAGAATACTGTGTCTTCATCCTCGTAGTGTGGACTAGTATCTTGCGGCCGCGTGTCAACACCCACCAATTTATTCGGTAAATTTTTCGTTGTTTTCTCAATGTTCTGACCGCCTATTCGAACAGGAATTTTGTTTTGAATTGAATCTCTGTCAGATTTGTTCTCACTTGTGGCGATTTTTGAGGTATCAGAACGATCTTTCTTCACTATTGCACTATAGGACTCCTCCTGTGAATTTACACTTGACCGTACGAACCTAAGTGCCTCGCCTACACCCGTCTTGCATAAAGTACTGTTACTATTACCTTTATCACTATCCGAACTTCTCGCCCCTACAGACTTCTCAACATCAGGTTCGATACCCGGATTGCTGGAAGTTGCTTCCCTTAGGTCATAAGTATGGCTAGACGCATCTTGTCTCTTCACTTTTGCTTCTATTTTAGCTATTTTTTTCTCAATCATTTTATCACCTTTATCAAGTTTGTCTTTTATCGAAGCTAGTTCAATACGAAACGCATCATTGTGTGAGGTTATTTCTGTTCGTAACAGCTTGATATCGTTTTTAGCACTTGTCACTCCCGTGCATTTATCATCAAGCATACGCTCCACAGCTGAATTAATTTCAAAGTTTTTTCTTCTAACCTGTCAACAACTCTGTAAATTTCAGTCATAAACTGTTCAATGTCTGATCTCAACTGTTTAATTTTAAGATTTTCTTCCTTCAAAGTCAAAATATCAGATTGTATCTGAGCAACAGTATTTTGCAGGATGTGCAATTCTGAGTTATGGTTTTGCATATTTGAATGCACTTGCTTGATGTTATCATTTCCCGCTAGTTTTGGTGAACTTAAAATGTCTTTCAGATCTTCAAAGGGCGAACCTTCTAAGATTGATATTAGAATATAAATATCACATGCTAATTTATATGAAACTGATTCTCCCTTACGTCTGAATTTACGTTTCTTGAGTTCACAGAATTGAGAATATGGGTAGTCATTACATTCTCGGATATGACTAAATATTGAATCACGGATTTGTTCAAGTACTGCATCATCTGAAACATTATCCGAAATCACGTGATCAATAAATTGCTTTTTTGGTAACTGATGATAATATTTTTGAAGTTTCTGAACAGTATCACTACCATTGTACAGTTCATGATAGATACTCTCTACATTACTACTATTCACCTCTATTCGCGGACATTCTGATACGAACTGCTTTACATATGTCTGTGAGTTATTTGGCGACTCCGCTTCCATGAAGCTTACTTGACCTGGAGTTGGCTGGGAGTCGAATTGTACAAAATCCCCTAGTTTAACAGCCCTCAATGGGGTAAGCTCATGTGTTCTGGGTGACGACTTGTCAGGACTCGACATTTTCTTACATAATAGCTGTTAACGTTGCTTATGGCAATGTGCAGCAATACACTGATAGGTGCCGATTTGTGACGCTTTATGCTCACCATGTGTTCACGTAAACAAAAGAGAAACTCTTTAGACTCATTGTTTTCTACATTTTCAATAATAAGTCGAAATATATAGCAAATTATGTACAACCAAATACCTCATCGAAATGTCCATCCTCATACAATCATCATAGTATTGCATCATAGATAATGGAAATATCTATCACTTGGTCATAGAAGTTGTTATAAAAGTTTGAAGATGATTGTTTGAAAAATAAAGATACTAGAGTGTAAACAAAGTGAAATCTGGCATTTTTTTTAACATAAAATGGCCATAACTCCTGAACTATTTAGCCAATATAAGCCATGATTGAACATGGTAGATAGGTAAATTATGGTCATAAACATTGTCTTAAAGTTTGAAGATGCTAATTCAAAAAATAAAGTTACTAGAGTGTTAACAAAGTGAAATCTAACTTTTATTTATAAATAAAGGGCCATAACTCCTGACATAATTAGCCAATCACAGCCATAATCGAACTCGATTGAGAGATTATTGTCATGAACATTGTCATAATGTTAAAAGATGATTGTTTGAAAAATTTAGATGCTAGAGTGTAATCAATGAGCAATATGGCATTTTTATTTTTAATAAAAGGGACATAGCTCTTGACGTAATAGGCCGATCTCAGACATAATCGAACTCGATTGAGGGATTATGGTCATAAACATTGTCATAAAGTTTCAAGATGATTGTATGAAAAATGAAGATGCTAGAGTGTAAATAAAGTGAAATCTGGCCTTTTTTTTAATAAATCAAAAGGGGTATAACTCTTGACCTTATTGGCTGATCTCAGCCATAATCGAACTCAATTGAGACATTATGGTCATTAACATTGTCATAAAGTTTGAAGATGATTGTTTAAAAAAGGAAGATGCTAGAATGTAAACACTAAAATTGTTAACGGACGGCGCACATACGCACGAAGGACATTCAAGTATCACAAAAGCTCACCATGAGCATCGCTCGGGGGAGCTAAAAAATAAAACACCATGTCCCCTTTGTGCTTCCGTAAAGACTGACGTACAACGCAAAAACAGTCTGCCCGCAGAGGGGTCTCGATGGCAAATTTTTGCTGTAAATATTTTTTTTATTTTATGTCACCATTTGTATCAAAACCTTATCCCCCAACAAAATAATTTTAGACACAATTTCAGATCGTGTGCGTATATTTGGCTTTTGTTGATTCATTACTGATAGTCCCTACAAAGGTAAATCACTAAGCTACAGAAAAATGCGATATGATATTCAGGCGAATACTAGTTACCATACTTATAATATGAAAAGGATACGGGGTGAATGGGTGAAGGTAACATTAATGTTTATCGTACAAATACAAATTTGACTTTTTTATTGAAAAATAAATGTCGTGGAAATGAGTCGGGGCTGGAAGGTTTCCAGGGAATGCGATATGTGACACTGTTTAACAGTACTAGTGCTCCTGGATATCACGACTGTAGATATTCACCTTAAATTCATATACATACATGACAAAGACACCGACCTTTATTATTAAGGTCAGTGAAAGACTTGTCAATGAGAGGCCCTTCTCCTGTATAGACTGTGGACAAATGACAGACGAGTTGCATGCTGGGCAGTTGAAAATTTAGTTAGTTTGAGTAAAAACTTCAGAGTCTGTAAGCTAAGAAATGCTGGCTGGACATATATTCGGAAGTTCAGCCCTTGAAGAGCGAAGTCATGACTCAGATCAGAAACATGTTAATCTGTTTAGAGACTTAGGACTATATAAGTCACTTTATGATTACAACAAAGAAGGGAAATGAAGGTTTCACTTTAAAATAGACCATTCACTGTTTTATAGACTACGTGCATTTTCTAACATAAAACTAGAAAACTAGATCAATTTTCAATTATAAACGAATAAAATTAATTGTTTACTTACTTAAAGCATGCTTAATTTTGAGTCTGAGTATCAAACATTGTCCCCTGAAATAAAGTTACTCCAGAATTACGAATATAAAATTTGTTTTTCCCCAACTAATCACAGGGTACAATCAAACTTTTACAGTTACAATTCCGTGTTGTTGCACTAATTCTATTGTGAACGGTAGTGCACCTTGAAGCTTTGTTTGTACCCCCGGATTAGATAGGAAAACCACATTTACCGAGTTCCGGATAATATCTATTGGCTGAAGTTCCTGCTTACAAAAATATGCATATTTGGCGGTCCACCGTTATCAAAAAGTTTAGTATACTACTGATCGGTAAACTCTCGGCATTGCAGTAATGTGTGTGTCTTGAACTATTTCTTATTTGCTTGTATATTTTAGAACATTTTAGATATTAGAATCGAACAATTTACAATGTGATGTTAAAATGAGAACTTTTTGAATATCATTGCACTATGTGAGATAAACCCTTATCAGTTATGTAATTACCTAAGAATAGGTTTAATTGAAAGAAATGTTTTTATTTTATTTGAAAACAATGTAGTTTTAAAAAGCGAACACTAATTTTTAGAACAATTAATGTTTTACAGAAAGAACTATGCATGACCATGCTTTTGACAAACAGTCTGCCAATCAAACATTCAACAGTAACAGTAAACCATAAATGATATTCCATCTTACAGTTCTAATATGGCTTTCAATCTAACAATATATATATATATATATATATATATATATATATATATATATTAATTATCTTTATTTCCGCCATAGGTTGACGATTACAAATACAATTAATATACAAAACGAAAGAACAAAATTGAATTATATACACACGAGCATACATATATACAAGCATATTAATGATGCAAAAACATACAAACTTTGATATTAACAAAGCATGTGAAATTTAAATTTTAAATTAAATTAACATTTAGAGAAGAAAAAAAAAAGATAAATAAAAATGAAGGATGACATAAGATATAGTAACCATCCCAAAAAGACCGTAACTCCATCGAAACGAAACATGGAGACACAGAGTAGGATGTAATCATGCACAGTAATTTGATATTTGCGATATGAACGTATACAGACAAAACAAAAAAAAAAAAAGAATAAGATGATAATAATTAAGAATAAATACTGAATTAATAAATTATTCCATTATACATCAATCAATTCGTGAAATGATAAACTAATCAACTTGGTCACACAAATACTATATCAAAACAATTAATGACTGACCGACCGACCGACGGACCAAATAAAAGTACATGTTAAGTTTTAGAGTTTTTGTAATTCAGCCACATGAAATGAGCGTGGCGAAACATAAAACTTTTAAATTGGAAGTATCTGTCTTGTAATAGAACAGTAAGTATAGGACAATTCACACCCAAAATAGTATTGACAATGGAGCTCCTGTTCATGCTACCTAGAGCTACGATAACATTCTCGCCAAAGACATTGCATGTTTTATCTATTAGTCTAAGGCGTCGATAGTTTAACACAGGACAATCAAGAATAAACATGATCCGTAAGGCTAACGTCATTTAACTCAACTCCACACTTTTGGCACTTACATCCAGTAAATGACAAATTGGCAATTAATTTTACAATAGTTTTACAGTGTTGTAACAGTTTTGGATTTTCATATGCATATTTCCATATTTCAATAGTTCCATACTGACAATGTATAGAACGTACCCTATCAAAGTCAGGTTTACAGTATCTTACAGACCACTCTCGTTTCACAACAAACCATATGCTATTTTTTACTAAGCCCTTCCACGTGTATTTGGACGGAAATATTCCTGTTCTAATAAAATCATGTAAGTACTTATTCAAATCATATTTTTTCAACACTTCCCAAATGTCTGGGAAGAAACCAAACATATAACTACTGAGCTGGCTGTACATTAAACGTAAAAGAAACAATCTCTTAACTGCACAATCGCGTTTAACACGACATAATTGTCCAAGAAATATAAGTTTACGTTTATCAATTTCACACAATAACGGAACAGCATTAATCATGCTTAAAGCAACGTCTGTCCGTGTACGTGTGCTTAAACCCTGAATATTTTTTACGCACATTCGATGTGATCTTTCAAGGGATTCAATTTCTCGTGTCGTTAATTTATAAAGAAATTCACAGCCGTACAGCGATTTAGGCAACACAATACCGTTATATATTCTATAACAAGTGAGCGGGTTTAGTTGCATTACTGTATCCCTGTCCAAGGTACTAAAAAACGTCTTACGAAGTTTGTCGCAGTACTCCTTAACTCTGTTACGCTGTTTATAATCAGTATAGCAAGTGACGCCTAAATGCTTATAAGTATTTACTTCGCTAATTCTTTCACTGCCCAGAGACAAATTTCGGCGGGATCTTAAATAGTCACGCATACTTTCATTGAAAACCATGATTGCACATTTTGAGGGATTATACAGAAATCTCCATGTACAGGAATAACGGTGACAAATATCCATCATTGACTGTAAGCCTTTGATAGATAAAGATAACAATAACATGTCGTCAGCTACTGTCGGGGCACAATAGCTACCTCCATTTATACAAAAACCTAACCCCGAGCAGGTTAACTGATTAATAAGGTCGTTTATGTAACACAGATATAAATATGGAGACCAGGTGCCCCCTTGTCTCGTAGATTGTAATATCGGAAACCAATGTGATTTACGACCTTTATATAGAACACAACTAAACATATCATGATGCATGCTGACTACAGCTCGCCACAGTTGACCACTTATACCCATTTGCCTCAGTTTAAACAGGAGACCATTATGCCACACTCTGTCAAACGCTTGACGAGCGTCAAGGAAACAAGCATACAATTTACTGTTATTTTCCTTGCACAAGTATACACATTCCTGAAATAGAAAACTGGTCATATTTGTCCCTATACCCTCTTGAAAACCTCCCTGTAGTGGGTGTATAGGGATAAAAATCTTTTCTTTAAGTCGACCTAGCAGAATTCGCTCATATATTTTCAACAAACACGAAGACAAAGTTATTGCTCTGTAATTTTTTGGGTCATCTTTGCGTTTATTGCCCCCCTTGAATAGTGTAACAATACAACCCTCTTTAAGATGGCTTGGTACATAGGTTAATGACAACATTTTATTAAATAAAAGCAAAATG
The DNA here is from genome assembly GCA_021229015.1 of Solen grandis. Taxonomy (NCBI): domain Eukaryota; kingdom Metazoa; phylum Mollusca; class Bivalvia; order Adapedonta; family Solenidae; genus Solen; species Solen grandis. Next base: position 5,501,775 of record CM037783.1, read on the forward strand.
CAGTCGTGAAATTCAAGGCAGCCTAGAGTAATATGCTCATTATATATTCCATCAAGTCCGCACATTTTCCCCCTTTTAGTATCCTTTATAGCCAAGTATAATTCGTTGGCAGATATGTTTTCCTGGTCTCTTATATTTATATCGGATTTCTTCCAGGTATTAACCGATGTATTTACTTCCTCACGAAATGTATTATCATATGAGACACTCTCTGTATCGCTGTATAAAGACTTAAAATGATCACCCCAAGCTTGAGTAACCTCCTCAGGATCTCTAAGGATGCGGTCGTTGAATCTCAACTCACTACCTACAGATGCCCCATTAACCCCTCCTTTATACGTTCTATTATAAAGTTTCCAAAATAAGTCACAATTTACCAAACATGAAGCATCAATGTCTTCATGTATTTTATTTAAGTAATTTTTTACTACAGTCCTATGGTATGCTCTAAATAACCGTTTAGCCTCCTTATATGATTTGTATAATGTATGAGAACTATCGCGGGGTTTCCCAGCAACTAACCACTGACTTCGCTTATTGCGCATCGTTTCATGAAGTCTTTTCAAATTTGAATCCCAGTAAGGTTTAAGGTAGGGCCTATAATGTGAATGTGGTAGTGTTATGTTAGATGCACTCCTCACACAATCAACAATTATTTTATAGTGAGTATCAATGTCAATTTCGGTACATTCTTCAACATTACCAAATTTATTTTTGACAACATTCTAGATAAAACAGAATTAAAACGTACCAACGCCTCTGAGCTTAATTTATGCCATTTGATTGGTTTAAACGGCAGTGGGAGGGCTGTCGTCCTAGTCATTTGCACAATTAAAGACATGACGATAGGGCGATGAGTTGACACATCGATACATTCATCATCGATAATCTGGCAGTTACTCACGAGGTCAATGGCCTCAACAGGTAACAACATATGGTCTATCAGTGATTCAAATTTACCATTATAAGAAACGAAAGTTGAATGTGCCCCACTACATAAGGGTAACGTATCGACTGCTGTGAGATTGTTATTTTTCAAAAGACAATTTAGCTCATAGCTTCGTGCATCACTTGGTTTAATAAAATATTTACTTTGCAAGTGAGCGTTAAAGTCTCCAATTACAACTATACGCCCTTTATCTGAATACGTACTTATAACATCCTGTAGGCTTTGCATGTGCTCTCTGTAACAATTCATATTATAATTTGTACTAGGAGAGTATACTTGTATCACATAAACAAAGACATCTGACCTGACCCTAACTTGTATACCAATAATTCTATCATTGTCAATCTGTAATGGCGTAACATGATCATTCCATTTCGTATGCCATAATATAGCTACCCCGCCCCTGACACGGTTAACACTTAAATTTTCAAATCTATTATTACTGGTTATATGTCCAATGCCAGTATATGAATGATGAATACTTTCAATGAATGACAAATTACTGCTAGACAACCAATGTTCAGATATGCCACATATGTCTATAGCATGAGTCTCTAGCAAACAACTGAGATAATATGCACTAGACATCAGTCCAGTAGCATTCCAGGTACAAAATGTGAGAGTTGAAGCCATAGAAAGTACAAATATGCAATACAAATATGACATAAACAGACACAAAGATAAAAACAGTTATCCAACAGTATACGTCTCTCTGCCTAGATAGGCATTGTCACGTGCGAATCGCCGGGCATGTGAATGGTAATGTCTACTGTCCGTGTAACGGTAGCGATCTTTACCGTCATGTGATCCGTAACTGTACTCAACACGTGCACCTACATTCTCGTCCTCTATGTCACGTGTATAACCATCGTTAACGTGATAACTGGAATAGTCTCCCTGGCCGTCCGTCTGATCACGTCGGTTACCATGGTACGGTCGATTACGCCTTGGTTTTGAACGCCACGGCCTGCATATTATTCCGTTAGGCCAGAATCCGTGTTCTGTCAATGCTTCATCGTGATTTGGAGTAACATTCAGTCTTATGACTGCGGTTTCACTCCTTTTCGGTCGAAAAATGGTTACTAAGGTTACGTTTATTCCCCTTTTACGCACGTATTCGGCAATCAATGTTTCATTAACTGACTGTAAAAATCCCCCTACAAAATAGCGATTGGTCTTTTTCTTGATATGCTGGGAGAATACTGTGTCTTCATCCTCGTAGTGTGGACTAGTATCTTGCGGCCGCGTGTCAACACCCACCAATTTATTCGGTAAATTTTTCGTTGTTTTCTCAATGTTCTGACCGCCTATTCGAACAGGAATTTTGTTTTGAATTGAATCTCTGTCAGATTTGTTCTCACTTGTGGCGATTTTTGAGGTATCAGAACGATCTTTCTTCACTATTGCACTATAGGACTCCTCCTGTGAATTTACACTTGACCGTACGAACCTAAGTGCCTCGCCTACACCCGTCTTGCATAAAGTACTGTTACTATTACCTTTATCACTATCCGAACTTCTCGCCCCTACAGACTTCTCAACATCAGGTTCGATACCCGGATTGCTGGAAGTTGCTTCCCTTAGGTCATAAGTATGGCTAGACGCATCTTGTCTCTTCACTTTTGCTTCTATTTTAGCTATTTTTTTCTCAATCATTTTATCACCTTTATCAAGTTTGTCTTTTATCGAAGCTAGTTCAATACGAAACGCATCATTGTGTGAGGTTATTTCTGTTCGTAACAGCTTGATATCGTTTTTAGCACTTGTCACTCCCGTGCATTTATCATCAAGCATACGCTCCACAGCTGAATTAATTTCAAAGTTCTTTTCTTCTAACCTGTCAACAACTCTGTAAATTTCAGTCATAAACTGTTCAATGTCTGATCTCAACTGTTTAATTTTAAGATTTTCTTCCTTCAAAGTCAAAATATCAGATTGTATCTGAGCAACAGTATTTTGCAGGATGTGCAATTCTGAGTTATGGTTTTGCATATTTGAATGCACTTGCTTGATGTTATCATTTCCCGCTAGTTTTGGTGAACTTAAAATGTCTTTCAGATCTTCAAAGGGCGAACCTTCTAAGATTGATATTAGAATATAAATATCACATGCTAATTTATATGAAACTGATTCTCCCTTACGTCTGAATTTACGTTTCTTGAGTTCACAGAATTGAGAATATGGGTAGTCATTACATTCTCGGATATGACTAAATATTGAATCACGGATTTGTTCAAGTACTGCATCATCTGAAACATTATCCGAAATCACGTGATCAATAAATTGCTTTTTTGGTAACTGATGATAATATTTTTGAAGTTTCTGAACAGTATCACTACCATTGTACAGTTCATGATAGATACTCTCTACATTACTACTATTCACCTCTATTCGCGGACATTCTGATACGAACTGCTTTACATATGTCTGTGAGTTATTTGGCGACTCCGCTTCCATGAAGCTTACTTGACCTGGAGTTGGCTGGGAGTCGAATTGTACAAAATCCCCTAGTTTAACAGCCCTCAATGGGGTAAGCTCATGTGTTCTGGGTGACGACTTGTCAGGACTCGACATTTTCTTACATAATAGCTGTTAACGTTGCTTATGGCAATGTGCAGCAATACACTGATAGGTGCCGATTTGTGACGCTTTATGCTCACCATGTGTTCACGTAAACAAAAGAGAAACTCTTTAGACTCATTGTTTTCTACATTTTCAATAATAAGTCGAAATATATAGCAAATTATGTACAACCAAATACCTCATCGAAATGTCCATCCTCATACAATCATCATAGTATTGCATCATAGATAATGGAAATATCTATCACTTGGTCATAGAAGTTGTTATAAAAGTTTGAAGATGATTGTTTGAAAAATAAAGATACTAGAGTGTAAACAAAGTGAAATCTGGCATTTTTTTTAACATAAAATGGCCATAACTCCTGAACTATTTAGCCAATATAAGCCATGATTGAACATGGTAGAAATTTAAAATTAAAAAATAAAGTTACTAGAGTGTTAACAAAGTGAAATCTAACTTTTATTTATAAATAAAGGGCCATAACTCCTGACATAATTAGCCAATCACAGCCATAATCGAACTCGATTGAGAGATTATTGTCATGAACATTGTCATAATGTTAAAAGATGATTGTTTGAAAAATTTAGATGCTAGAGTGTAATCAATGAGCAATATGGCATTTTTATTTTTAATAAAAGGGACATAGCTCTTGACGTAATAGGCCGATCTCAGACATAATCGAACTCGATTGAGGGATTATGGTCATAAACATTGTCATAAAGTTTCAAGATGATTGTATGAAAAATGAAGATGCTAGAGTGTAAATAAAGTGAAATCTGGCCTTTTTTTTAATAAATCAAAAGGGGTATAACTCTTGACCTTATTGGCTGATCTCAGCCATAATCGAACTCAATTGAGACATTATGGTCATTAACATTGTCATAAAGTTTGAAGATGATTGTTTAAAAAAGGAAGATGCTAGAATGTAAACACTAAAATTGTTAACGGACGGCGCACATACGCACGAAGGACATTCAAGTATCACAAAAGCTCACCATGAGCATCGCTCGGGGAGCTAAAAATAAAACACCATGTCCCCTTTGTGCTTCCGTAAAGACTGACGTACAACGCAAAAACAGTCTGCCCGCAGAGGGGTCTCGATGGCAAATTTTTGCTGTAAATATTTTTTTTATTTTATGTCACCATTTGTATCAAAACCTTATCCCCCAACAAAATAATTTTAGACACAATTTCAGATCGTGTGCGTATATTTGGCTTTTGTTGATTCATTACTGATAGTCCCTACAAAGGTAAATCACTAAGCTACAGAAAAATGCGATATGATATTCAGGCGAATACTAGTTACCATACTTATAATATGAAAAGGATACGGGGGTGAATGGGTGAAGGTAACATTAATGTTTATCGTACAAATACAAATTTGACTTTTTTTATTGAAAAATAAATGTCGTAGAAATGAGTCGGGGCTGGAAGGTTTCCAGGAATGCGATATGTGACACTGTTTAACAGTACTAGTGCTCCTGGATATCACGACTGTAGATATTCACCTTAAATTCATATACATACATGACAAAGACACCGACCTTTATTATTAAGGTCAGTGAAAGACTTGTCAATGAGAGGCCCTTCTCCTGCATAGACCGTGGACAAATGACAGACGAGTTGCATGCTGGGCAGTTGAAAATTTAGTTAGTTTGAGTAAAAACTTCAGAGTCTGTAAGCTAAGAAATGCTGGCTGGACATATATTCGGAAGTTCAGTCCTTGAAGAGCGAAGTCATTACTCAGATCAGAAACATGTTAATCTGTTTAGAGACTTAGGACTATATAAGTCACTTTATGATTACAACAAAGAATGGAAATGAAGGTTTTACTTTAAAATAGACCATTCACTGTTTCATAGACTACGTGCATTTTCTAACATAAAACTAGAAAACTATATCAATTTTCAATTATAAACGAATAAACTTAACTGTTTACTTACTTAAAGCATGCTTAATTTTGAGTCTGAGTATCAAACATTGTCCCCTGAAATAAAGTTACTCCAGAATTAAGAATATAAAATTTGTTTTTTTCCAAACTAATCACGGGGTACAATCAAACTTACAGTTACAATTCCGTGGTGTTGTGAATGGTAGTGTACCTTGAAGCTTTGTTTGTACCCCTGGATTAGATAGGAAAACCCACATTTACCGAGTTCCGGATAATATCTATTGGCTGAAGTTCCTGCTTACAAAAATATGCATATTTGGCGGTTCACCGTTATCAAAAAGTTTAGTATACTACTGATCGGTAAACTCTCGGCATTGCAGTAATGTGTGTGTCTTGAACTATTTCTTATTTGCTTGTATATTTTAGAACATTTTAGATATTAGAATCGAACAATTTACAATGTGATGTTAAAATGAGAACTTTTTGAATATCATTGCACTATGTGAGATAAACCCTTATCAGTTATGTAATTACCTAAGAATAGGTTTAATTGAAAGAAATGTTTTTATTTTATTTGAAAACAATGTAGTTTTAAAAAGCGAACACTAATTTTTAGAACAATTAATGTTTTACAGAAAGAACTATGCATGACCATTAATTCCTTCCATGCTTTTGACAAACAGTCTGCCAATCAAACATTCAACAGTAACAGTAAACCATGAAATGATATTCCATCTTACAGTTCTAATATGGCTTTCAATCTAACAATATATATATATATATATATATATATATATATATATAAAAGATATGCGGCGTTGATGGAGATAAAAGTAATGAGAACCTAGTGAGGTTATATGATGAACAAATTATTATCTGTGAATCTTTTCTTTCTGTGAAATCAAAATAAGCAAAGATAAAACGACACAACGGTGCTTAGCCTTTTCCATATTTAAGTATAGGAAAAGTGTTCACCTTCTCGTATTCATCCGAATTGTCTTAAGTCATCATCCTTAAGTATGTCAAGAGTGAGGTTATGCTATGTGTACAGCTACACCGAAATATACATATGTGTACACATTTTCTCCGCCCGTCGTATGGCTATGTTATCTTAACATGCTATTCATTACTTTAAAATGCACATTATATCTGATTTCTTTTTGATAAATACGAAGATAGTTATGGATACGTTGCATTCAATAAACAGGCATTTAGTAATGTTTTACAAAATAACACGTACAGGAATGCAGGTACATAAGAAATGTATGCCTAAGTATTGCGTTTATATACATTCGGCTTTGACCAAATGTTTTAAAAATCACCAATGGGATAAGTAAACACATACACATAATTATGTAGTGTCCTCAAATCTGACTCCCTTTAATGAACAGAAATACAATAACGAACCAATTCGTCTAATGCTGATTACATAAATACGCCTTCAAAACCGACGTGTAGTATGTTTTACATAGTATGATAAGATGATACAAATTGTCCTTGTCTTATAATGTTTAATCAATAATTAAAACTTTACCTTGGACGCTGCTAAACTGTCACCGTCAAACGAAGACAAGCGACCGTATACTACACATCTGTGAACTTGTTTACATATACATATGGATGGTCCCATTTTATTATGAGACTGACGTAGGTATGGTGACTTGTTTTTGATAACGTTATTTTTATCCGACACACACAAAAATCCCAGCTCGTTCTTTTAGTACACGAAAGAAAAAAATGCGCTGATAGCGCTGAGAATTTTGTTTTTGTTTTTTTGTAATGATGTCACATATATCTTATATATTGTTGTTAATTTAATAAACGAGGATGAAATATTCAAGCGATGTCAATATAGACCCATGTTGATTTTCGTTAACACGATGTGGTAACAAGAAAAGATGAAAGCAAAGTTTGTTTTAATGGACGGCTTACTATGAGCACATTGTCTCTCTCTCTCTATCCCTCTTCTCGTTTATAAGATTTACGCAGATATATGTATTATAATCAAAAGGAAGCAAATATGAAACAATAAACGCATAATCTTGTAAAATATAGCCCAAAATTTCTATTTTGAAATAAATCATCACTGCATTGTGCCAATGAAAAATGACATGCACTTTCATTTTTTTTGTAGGTAAAATGAAATGAGATTTAATATAACAAGAGGGCCATGATGGCCCTGAATCGCTCACCTGATTATAAATGAGCAACATATGTTGGATTTTTCATATTGACCTACTTTTTGACCCCACATGACCCAATTTCGAACTTGTCCAAGATTTTATGGACACAAACATTCTGACCAAGTTTCATAAAGATTGGGCCAAAAATGTGGCCTCTAGAGTGTTAACAAGGTTTTTCTAAGATTTTACCTCATGACCTACTTTTTGACCCCACATGACCCAATTTTGAACTTGTCCAAGATTTTATGGAAACAAACATTCTGACCAATTTCATGAGGATTGGGCAAAAATGTGGCTCTAGAGTGTTAACAAGCAAATTGTTGACGACGCACGACGGACGCCGGACGACGGACGAAGGGCCATCACAAAAGCTCACCCTTGAGCACGTTGTGCTCAGGTGAGCTAACAAGAGGGTCATGATGGCCCTGAATCGCTCACCTAATTATAAATGAGCAACATATGTTGGATTTTTCATATGGACCTACTTTTTGAGCCCACATGACCCACTTTCGAGCTTGTCAAAGATTTTATGGAAAGAAACATTCTGACCTAGTTTCATGAATATTGGGCCAAAAATGTGGCCTCTAGAGTGTTAACAAGGTTTTTCTAAGATTTGACCTTGTGACCTACTTCTTGACCCCACATGACCCAAAGTCGAACTTGTCCAAGATTTTATGGAGACAAACATTCTGACCAAGTTTCATGAAGATTTGGGCCAAAAATGTGGCCTCTAGAGTGTTAAATTTTAAGATTGACCTTCCTCTTTTACCCCACATGACCCAATGAATTGTCCAAGATTTTATGGAGAGAAACATTCTGACCAAGTTTCATGAGGATTGGGCTAAAAATGTGGCTTCTAGAGTGTTAACAAGCCAAATTGTTGACGACGCACGACGGACGCCGGACGACGGACGAAGGGCCATCACAAAAGCTCACCCTTGAGCACGTTGTGCTCAGGTGAGCTAACAAGAGGGTCATGATGGCCCTGAATCGCTCACCTAATTATAAATGAGCAACATATGTTGGATTTTTCATATGGACCTACTTTTTGAGCCCACATGACCCACTTTCGAGCTTGTCAAAGATTTTATGAAAACAAACATTCTGACCAAGTTTCATGAAGATTGTGCCAAAAATGTGGCCTCTAGAGTGTTAACAAGGTTTTTCTAAGATTTGACCTATGGACCTACTTTTTGAGCCCACATGACCCACTTTCGAGCTTGTCAAAGATTTTATGAAAACAAACATTCTGACCAAGTTTCATGAAGTTGGCCAAAAATGTGGCCTCTAGAGTGTTAACAAGGTTTTTAAGATTTGACCTCTGACTACTTTTTGACCCACATGACCCAATTTTGAATTTGTCCAAGATTTTATGGAGAGAAACATTCTGACCAAGTTTTATGAAGATTGGCCTAAAAATATGGCCTCTAGAGTGTTAACAAACCAAATTGTTGACGACGCACGACGGACGAAGGGCGATCACAAAAGCTCACCTTGAGCACGTTGTGCTCAGGTGAGCTAATAAAAAGTACCCAGGCTTGATACGAACCCGCGACTTAACCTTGCAGCGCTGCATAAAAACATTCCACCGGCAAGCCAGTAGCCGTTTCAAGCACACAATTGTGAATTACAACTGATGAAATTGCCACTGAACTTGGTTCAAATAGCAATGGACACGCTCGCGCATTTACTTTTTTTTTTATTACAGTTTATTAAACATGTCCAGCATCATTTATTAACACATTTAGTTTCTATTTTGATTAATATAATGCAATCATATATGAATTGATATACTCGTACAAACATCATTACGAAAGTAAAAGGACAGAAAACAAGAACAATAAAAGGAAAGAATTTTATATAAGTCTGGAAGTAGCCTCGAAATGTTGTCCGATGCAGAAATGTGTGCAGGTGAGCAAAATTACAAGCAACCCTGTTCAAAAACAACAATATATTCTAGATTGAAAAAGAGGTGAACGTATGAGGGAGAATAGGTACATTTATTTAGAATTATGTTTTAAATTTCTTTTTTATCCAATAAAAATAGTAAATCAGTTTTTGTAAATTCACGAATGCTTTAAACTGAATCTCTCTAACACACATTTCAAAACGCCTTTCAAAACTAATCTCGCTTCTTCCAAAACTAAAGCAGTAGTGTAGAGTTTTATATTTATTTTTCTTTCATTTAATAAATAGAAGGTATATTTGAATGGTTCAGTATTCGATCACATGTTTGTAAGTGTGGTCTAAATGAGTGAATATTTATTCATATGACCACGGACCAAACAGAAAATTTTGAAAGTCTTATCAGAGACTTAAAAACAGAGATTGGCAGCTTCAATTTTGCCCATAGTCGCAAGCGACCAACCCGGACGAGACTGGAAATCAAATACAAATTATGGTAAGTTCCAATGGATATTTAAAGTAATAAAGTATTGATATGGTTATGTTGTTTAGTCAATTACTTGTTCGATTACTTTTGGCATAATCAAACATCAGTGAGGTTGATCGACCACACGGCGAGACGCAATTAAGGGAATCAATCAGTATGCCATCATTCTACATGTTTGCCTTTGAAAAACCAGTCAAAAGAACAAGAAAACCCTAACCGACAAAAATCACGGGTTAATTTTGTATGTACACGGGGTTTCATGTAACTCGACGTTTTCTCGTGCCGCGCTAAGTCATATCGGACCAGTTATTTACTCGTCTCTCTCTCTCTCCGTCTCTCTTAATTATAATTAAATTCAAAAGAGATATTCTAATCATGTATCCGTCCTCTTTCTTCCTTCATTTAAACTCATTTTAGCTAAAATCAGTAGATTTACTAAAATATTTGGAAAATAATTGTTGTTTTATAAGTAATTGTTATTTTATTCGGTGGGGCTTGTTGTTATACAAACCTTACCGAAATGTCCAGCACCCGTGACAGGTGGGT